>CM052548.1:3287972-3690545 GCA_028533065.1 Trachops cirrhosus | reverse complement strand
ACCAGGTTAGAGCTCTTGAAAGCCAAGAGTTACACATAGCAGGTGAGGGGGGCAGAGCAGGCGTATACAGCGACATGTTCTCTGTGCCATCGGTATGGCTGACGGATGCTCTTTCTGGCTTTATTCGTCACACGGCTGCTGTGAAGGAGCAACCTGAGTTTCACCCAGGAGGAACCCGGGGCTCATAAAGGAAAGCTTTGCAAACCACGCCAACCTCCCTGAAGCAGGTGAGCGCCTTGGTGGCGTTTATGAGAGGCTCCGTCAGCTCTTGGTGAGTGGCTTCAGGACCACAAGAGTTCCTCACGCTCCTCATCAGCCACATTTCACACTCGACTCTCGGAACATCAGCCACTGTGGACATGCACAGCTGGAAATACAGGGAACAGTGGATGCTTCCTTTGAAACTTCGTCTCCATGTAAATATTTTCTTGAATAAAACTGTCAAATAACTGAAGTGTGTTGAAGCAAAAGTCTTCTAAGTTTTATCTCGATAGAGGGCAAGAGAGAGAAAAATGCTAAAAATTAGGATGAGTAGGCAATTTGGGAAAATAGAATTACCTATATTTTGTTTTTCTGAAAGGGCCGGTGAAGCTGTAAGTACAAGAAAATGGTCCCTAAGGATATAGAAATAATTGAGTGAGTGTACATTAGCATATCACCCACATGATCTTCCTTCTGCAGTTGCAGCTGTAGCGAAATGTGAGGGAGGTGTCGGTGATCTCTTTTAAGAACCCAAGGCATTCTGATCATGAAAATCTGATTCCTTTTAGTAGCTACAGAGACCGTCTATCTATTCTCACAGCAATAACAAGCATAATTTGATAGCCAGTGGGAGAAATAATAGATCATTTTAGCCAAAGGGAAAATAGGATCCCAGTGTGGGTAAACGCTGTATCCCACCCACTGGTCCATCAGGAGCAATAGCAGAACTAGGCAGTAAGACTCCTGCCAGCCTCCCAAGTTGTCTGTTTGCAGGCTCCATCAGATGGTGAGTCCAATTTAAAAATAAAAAAATAAAATTGTAAATTAGTTTCATGTGTGAAACCAAAGCAAGCAGTGAACCAAAGGATATTTTGATGCTTACAGGGTATCAGCTGAGTGATAAGTCTTCTGAACGTATTTTTCTGGTTCATGTTTGGATCCATTTAAATACAGTCGAGACAGTGGAGGAGCTAAGGGTTTTCATCTCTGTATCTAAACTAACAGCCAATGAAATGCGTGTTTATGGACACCCCTCTCTATACAAAACAGGTAAAGATAAAGCTGCCTGACAAACGCAGTGGACTCCTCCCCTGCTCTTCCCTCAGGGGGGTTTCTGAGACGCAGCCACAGGGGCCCCAGTTCCCGAGCAGAGACGGAGAGTCGCCAGCTGTCACGCTGATGCCAAACCTTCACCCCACGCTGAAGCATCTCCACCAGCTGCTTTTCTTCCTCCTAGTCATTCTCTCCTACTCCTCTCCCACTCAAAAGTTGTTCCACTATTTTTTTCCTGATGAACTGTGTTTCAACGCACGCATGACTTTGTCCTTTTGTGAGAATGTAGGTTCGACAAGGTTATATGCAGGTACCTTCAAACCAACTACCTCTTCAAAGGCAATTAAGAAACTGACTAAAATTGTGGTGACGTGATTGGCCTGATTCCTACCTGGGAAACTTAACAAATTTATCACACTTTTCTCCAATTAATTCCCAAGACTTCTGAGACTGATTTTATTTAGACTTGATAACTCAGGGTCTGCTTATAATGTTGTTTTGTGTTAGATACCCACAATAAGAGAGAGTTAGGAGAACAGGTTGAGAGATGCCTGAGTATAGTTTAATCAGGGGTAAAAAATGAAAAATGGAACAAACTTTGGAGACCGAAGAAGTGCGAGGGAGGGGCTGGGAGGAAGGGAACACGGACTGGGCGGTGCTTGAACACTCTGTTCAGACGCATAGAATTTAGACTTGATGGCTATCTGCATGTTCAGGCTTGGGTTCTACTCTCTGAAACCAGGACCTACAGATTTGCCAAGGCTGTGTTTTAAAAGATGTTCTGTTCAACAATGAATAAATCAGCCTATGAATATTAACTCATTTGGGTAAACAGGAGAGCTAGCTCACAGTGGCAGCACAAGCCATCTGTCAGTTCCGGCCCAGCCCACCCAAAGACACGCTGTTGGGCGCATCCCATTCCTCCCCTGAGTCATCCGACAGCGCCTGCCTGCTCCGCTCCCCTTCTTCTGGCCAAACTGCGTACTCCCCCTGCTCCTGCCCCCACCTGCCCCTCATTCAGCGTGTTGTTTACTCTTGCTTCTATTCTCTGGGTCTCTGGGCAGCAGGATCACCACACCGGCCAGTGGGGCTACCGATGGGCCACTACTGCTGACCCCGCCCCTTGGCAAGCTCTGCCCCTCTGCACCTCTCCTCCCGCTCAGTGGGCATCTCGGATGGCTGCTGCTGCCTCCAGCTCGGGTTGGATGTTCTAATGCAACTTATGTTTAGCCAAAGATCACTGGAAATTGGACTATGGGAGCGCAGGAGACTAGTATGTAGTGGCTATTAACCAACATTCGGGACTTCAAAATAACCGCTCCAAATCAAGTGTGTATATGTGTGTGTGTTCATATAAAATAGCAGGAATCAGGTCAATGCTAAAATAGGAATGCCATAAAACACAAAAAGCTTGAATTCCCGCCAACTTAACAGAATCAGAATGCATAATTCTTGGAGGATCTCTCTTACTTGCATATATGCTAAATGCTGCCTTTCCTTCTTCTGAGTACTTTCTGCTGATTTCCCCAATTGTGAATTCCACTCACCCAGCCCCGCAGCAGGGCAGAGGAATAGCCACGCCATTATCGCCGGCCCATGGAGGCAGCTGGGAAGGTCCCGGGACTGTTGAACAGGTGGCTGGAGCCAACTTAGTTTAAATTCCGGTTAAGGGATCAGGTGTCATTTCTTGGGGAAGTGTTGAAACTGACTTCTGGTACCGTTTGTTTTCAAATGGGCATCCACCAGAGCTCTACGCCCTCCCCCATAAAAGTCAGTAGGAGTTGGCCTGTGCTGTGTATGCTCTGGAATGGCCTTCCCTTTCTGTGATCATTATTGCTGCACCGGCAATTACTGAAAATTAGGAGTGAGACCGTGTGTGGAGGTAGTAGAGATGTTGGCCTCACACGCATGTGTATGCACTGATAACAGAGGTGCAAGAGAAAGGGGAAACCACCAACCAAAAATATCCACTCCAGGGTCCTGAAATACTTAAAGCTTCTTTCTTTTGTATTAGTCTTGTCTCTCCATTAAAACGCAAATGACCTTGGAGGACAACATGTTCAGTATCAAATTGTTTATTAGATCCTTTCTGAAGGGGCAAGTGATGGAGAGAAGCACCCTTCATTTGTAGGTCAAGTTCTATGACTGCTTCATATTTTTAGCACACTTTTTTTTAAACAAGTATAAAGCTTCTAGTGTACATTACTTCACTTGCTCCTCAGCACGATTATTTATGACAAGTGGAGCAGGAATTATTCCTATTTTACAGGTGAAGAGAGTGAGCTGAGAGATGCCAAGTGATTTGCCCCACATCGCAGGTGAGGGGAGGGCAGGGGCAAGACTCAAATCTGGGTCCTCGTTTTCTCTCTGCAGCTCAGCTGAAAAATGTGTCGGGACAAGAAGGAAGTGCAGGTTCAGAGCAAAGGAAAGCATGTGAGAAGCTCGTAGAGATGGGGGCAGGGCAATGGGAAGCAGGGTCCTGGCCACCAGGAGCTGATTAGAGAGCAATGGGCCCAAGTGGGAAGGGAGGCTGCACGGGTGTAAAGCACTGGAGTAACTCACAGGTCCATCAGTGGCGGGCCACGTGCCCAGGTAAATCCCTGAACAAACACTCAAAGATCCTTGATTCCATGTTTAAAAAACAAGCTTTTATGAAAGTACTGTACATGGGGGAGGAGTTGATTAGGAAGTGGGAGGGAAGGAGAGGGGGCTGAAATAAGGAGGAAGTATTACTCCAGAGAAATACGTAGTATTGCAGCCAGCATGATTCTGGGGGAAGTGCGTAACTCTAACAGGGTGAATGCACTGGAGACGGGTGATCAGGCCTGGGTCCAAAACAGGTGCAAAGTTAGGACCTGTTAGGACTGCAGCCACTCGAGTTTCTGTGCTCTGCTGAAGTCTTCAAGATCCTCTGGCAAGGCTGGAACTGAAACCGAACCCAAGTCCGGCTGCCTGCCGTAACGAAAGCCAAACTTGCGAGACAGGTGCTGGTGAGAAGAAAAGAGGTTTATTTAGGTGTCCACAGCTTGAGAAGATGGGGAACTCATGTCCTCAAAAACTCATCTCAACATCTCAGTGCAGGCAGAGGGTTTTATAGGGAGAGGGAGGGGAAGCAGAACAAAGAGATGGGGGAGGGGCTGTGGATGTGCAGGCAGTGTCGTTGCTGGTCCTGATATGGATCTTCAGTGTCAGCATTCTGGAAATGGTCAGCACCAGCCAAGTTCTGGCAGCTGGGCTATCTGTGTAAGCTGAAGTCATGGTCAAGGCTATTTCTTGGACAAGCAGGATCTGGACCTGCTGATGCCTTCCATACATTTATAAAGAAGCTGTCAGTATATGAGTTCTTTTAATCAGCTTATTAGTACATTTTATTCTAATTCTATTTCATGTAAGTCAGAGTAGAATAAAGTTTTTATTCCTTGCTATAAAACCTGGAGGTGAATCATAGTACCATAACTTCTTGAGTTTTGCCACTTCCCCACAGGGGAAATTTCCAGAGGTTTGTGTCTTTCCCAGACCTGAAGAGGACCCTTTCCTCCTTGCCTGGCTGTTTGTAAAAGGCATGCTCCATTTCTGCTTTCCTTTGGGGAGTTATGATTTCTGAGGCCAGTGAAATGAACAAGGAGGGGAAACTAGAGGCAGGAAAAGCACAATTTAAAGTGTAATAAATCATCCTGCCCTAATAATATCATATCCGTAAACTGGGATTTTCCCCCTTAGAAAATTTTGGAAATTTCACAGAAGAAAATTCATGCTAAAATTGTATTATATTCTATATGAATATAGACATACACTTATAGATATGCAAATAAATATACAAGAGATATATGAGGTCTGTCCAGAAAGTACCCACCCATGCAGTATGAAAAATAGAGACATTTATTGAAGAAGATACAAGAAATATTGCGCATAGGACAATGATGCCTCTGTCCCCTTCAAAGAAGGCACCTAGAGACCCCACACAGTTCTCTCAGCATCTCTCCCACCGTTCAAAACACTCTGCAAAATCCTTTGTTGGAATCGCCATCAGCTGCCCCATCGTATTACCTGAATCTCATCAATGCTCTGAAATCTCTTCCTTTGCAAAGGTGATTTTAGTTTTGGGAAAAGCCAGAAGTCACAGGGGGCCAAATCTGGTTTATTGTTAGCAGTTTGAATGAAGTCATTGGCAACTGCAGCGAGATGTTCCTTCTGATCTGGTAGCAGAAGCCACGGAATGAATTTTGCCACAACGCGTTTCATGTCAAGATCCTGTGTCAAAATCTCAGACACAGTTATTTTTCATATCCCCAGCTTCTAGTTCTCCCATGGTCAGCCGCCGATCTTTGTTGATAGCCCGTACACATTCAGCGTTCACAGGTGTTCTGCTTGTTGCAGGCCTTCCAGAACGTGGGTCACTTTCAACAGATTCTTGACCATCTTTAAAGCATTTGTGCCACACTTTTATTTGCACCGCACTCATGGCATCATCCCTGAAAGCCTTCCGAATCATCCAAATAGTATCCGCAGAGGAATTTTCAAGCTTAATGCAAAATTAGATGCAGATCCATTGCTCTATTCACACTGTCATTTTGAATGCAATGGCCACACAGTACACATGCTCACTCAATGGTGTCTACCACCTTTACTGACTAGTACAATGAAGCCGTCATTATTCATGCATGCGTATTCCTGCCCACTCTCCTTAGCTGCCAGGTTATGTTGATGTCACACAAACTGTTCTTGTTATATTACAATGGCTATACGTTTTCCAGACATACCTCTTATATACACACAAGATGAACACATATATGTATACACAAAACAGATACATATATGTGTGTATTTGTGTGTATCCACTATAGCATCATAAATCCCTACTAAATCATTAGAATTTATTTTGTCTTTGTCTTCAGAGTACAATCCTGAGTTCTACCATTTGTGAAATGAAGGATTAATGATACTTGAGAACATTATTCTCCTTGCCACCTCAGCTTTTGTTCATCCCATTTTTCTTTTAAATTTGACCAGTTATAAATTTTGTTTTTATATATTTATGTGTGCATTTATTTTAAAATTCTGATCAACATCAAATTTGCCTTTGCCAGAGTGACCTTTGAAGCCCCCCTCTGTGGGGGTCCACTGCACTTGGCTTAATGGAGCCTGTGATTTGGGGACACAGTGCTAACTTCCACGACCTCATCCTCAACTTGGTTGGATGGGGCAGACTGCTGAGAAGAAGTGAGATGGAAAAACAAGTACAACTAATGAACGAGAAAAGGGTGAAAGGAAGTCCTGGTGGGCTGTGAAAAATGTGGAGAAAATTTGAAAGACAGATTGGGGTGAGTCAGGGAAATCCGATGGAGCAGCCAGGAGTGGAGGCACAGTGTGTCTGTCTCTTGCTTAAAGACTCCAGCAGATCCCCAAGAAGACGTCCTTGGAAACAGGGGACTGTCTTGAAGCCTTTGACAGAGGAATGATTCGGAACATTTTACTAAAGCCGACCTATCTCAGAGACACCGGGGAAGGAGACTCACTGATGGATCTTTGGCGAGCTGAGGGCTTCCCCTTGGAAATGAAGAGAGACACTTAGACCCAGAAGGAAAACTCAACTCTGTGCCCGGGGACCTGAGCAAGCCAGGGCTTTCAGAAGAAGAGGTCAAAAGAATTAAGACAAAATAGGTCAAGAGCCCTAACGGCACAGCTGGAAGGGACCTCAGGCCCCCTGACTTTACAGGGGAGCGGCAGGAGGGGCAGCGATGTATTCAAGCCCGCACAGGGCACGAATGGTGAGCCTGGACTGGGACCCAGAGGAAGACACCTCTTCCCACCCCTTTGCTGCTTGCTTTCAACAAGGACTCCTTGGCTTTTGTGTCCAGAGGGGTGATGTCATTTCTTGGACTGAAGGAACAAAGAAAATCTTACTACTTATTCAAGTGATACACTTAAGGACTCAAGTTATCTGGAGCTTTATCTTATTTGAGAAGTTACAGCACATAACAGTGATCGATCATTGCCTAGATTATCTAAGTGGCTGTAGGTGGGGGGAGGGGCAATGTGAAAAAAGCAAGCAGGATGGTGTTTATTCACATCATACCGTCGAAACATTTCTCTGTTTCCTGGAATCTCTTAATGTTGTCTTTAAACAAAAATGCATTCCTCTTGCTTTGGAGGAATGCCGAGGCTTTTTCCTCAAGACTGATTCTCTATCAAGAGTGCCGCCATTTAATGATATATTGAATTGTGTTCCTGAATATTCTGAGTTCTACTTTAAGTAAATTCTCACTGTAAAGTCATTTTTTTTTTACTCACTTCCTAAACCCTTATATTGTCACTCAGGGCAGAGGTTTATAATGAGTGGCTGGGCCCTGGTATAAACTTTCATTTTGCACTGTGGATGTGTGCTTAGCAATGCAATTATTGGAGGATTGCCACGAAGCAGTGCAAATAATTAGAGATAATAAAATAGCAGGATTTCAACACGAAAACATGCACCCTATGTAATGATGTGCATTAAAATTCACTGGTTCATCGTCTGTCAATTTGGTAGGTTTATTATTCACCAAATCTGTGCTTCATAAGTTAATAAAACCCAATAAAAGCCAATAGCTGCGACTAATATAGCAGTTATAATTTTCTGTATATTAAGAGACTTTTATGGTTCCATAGAAACAAGAAAGAATTAACTCTGAAACCAACGGAATTGAAGCTCCACGAACAAACCTAGAGGGAAGCCGACATCATTTCTGAAACGGAGTCCCGACAACATCGCTGGAATCCTCAAATCTACCCAGAATCCTTCGGGTATTTAACCATTCTCCCAGCCAGCTCATGGCAGGCAGCTCTGCAGAAACAAAGGTTCAGGGGAGAATGAAATTGGACATCGGGAAGAGCCTTCTAGTTTCAATGCACGTGCAAAAGAGTGTTAGTTTCTCCACTTGTGAGATGGGGATACTGGAGGAGGGACTTCCCGCATGGGGCTCTCGGGGTCGGATGGGTGAGGACTGGCGAAGGCCCCAGAACAGGGACTCGCATGTGGGGAGAAGCTCAGTTCCCGGTGGTCCGTGCCAGGACGGGCTGCGAGCTCTCCTCGGACCCCATGGGACACTTTGTGGGTGTCTCCAGCAGCCGGCACCTCGCAGGTGATCTCGGCGAGGCCTCTCCTCTCTGAGACGTCTAGCGGTGGTACACTTCGTTAGTGTTTGCGACCAGCCATGTTTATTTAAATGAAGCAAAACAGAATAGAAAAAAAAATATCACACAGCATCATATATGCTAAGTATTGTTTTCATTTGCATATATTTTTGGCGGAGACTAGACTGAAATGGAAATTAATTGTTTACTGGTCATGCTCAATGTTTGGAAGTTACCGGAGTGGATGGTGCCCCAACTTTGCTTTTCTCTTCAGGAGTTTGACATTCTGTTAAGGAGCAAAAGTGATGCATAGCAAAGGGCTCTGGAGGCGAACCAGGAGACTGCTGGGCCTGGCCCTTCCTTGCTGAATTAATTTCTCTGAACCTCAATCTTCTGTGTAAATTATGGATAAAAGCGTTCATGCTCACAGGCCTGTCACAGGAATATGCATGATTACAAAAATACACGTTTCATCATGGTTAGGATTATTCTGCAACGCCAAGCAGGGAAGCCTTTTGCCTTGAATCTCCCTCCCTGCTCAGGCAGCCCTCTCCAGGGCCGTTCCCATGGCGACCGCGTTGCCTCACACACTCTCCTGCTCTTCCTGTCTTATTCATTCTCCAGGACTTGGTTCAGGCACCGTCCCCCGCAGAGTGCCTTCCCAAACTCCTGGGTTGTACTTCCACGCCCCATACCTCCCCAACTGTACACATCTCTTTGCAAGCACCATGTGTAAAAATGAAAGCCTGTTCTTGTGCCTGACGCCCCCACGACACCATCACACTTGCCCCCTTCTTTTTCATTGTTTAATCTCCTAAATCTCAGCCACAGGTCCGCATGTCCTGGAGGCACTGTACGCTGTTGGCTGAGCAGAACTGAACTAACCCACTGCCCTCACCTCGCTTTCTTCCTGCGATTCCACGCTTGTTCTACACCCCTTTCCACATTGTTGTGTAGTTTTTCCTACGTCTCATCCTGTTTCCAGCTTGTCCGTGGCATAAAGAACAGCTCGTGGCGGGGGGGTCACAGTGACCCCCTGATCTTCTTGACTGTGACATCTCCTGGGGAGGCTGTTTTAAAAGTGGATTTGGAAAGGAGCAGCAATGATGGAGGAAGAAACCCAGTGGCCAGATGAGAAGGGTGATGATGTCCAGTTACTCAGACATTGTGCCCTCTACCTGGGAGATCGGGCAGGAATCTACGGCGGTGAGCGAGTGGGGGGGAAGCTCGGGCACAGAGGTTATTGGTGGGGGGAGGCTCTGGCCCTCCACGTTGTGCCTTCCCCTCCTCTGCCCTGAAGCCCCAGGGAGAGACAGGGTGCTGGGCTCGCCTCGGCCCCTGCTCATGCTCCTGCCTCTGCCCACAGAGAAAGGGAGGTGCTGGCAGCCTACTGACCCTCATACCCAACCATCCTGCCCCGAAAACGTTTGATTCCTGATCCAACATATAAATAATTCACAAAGCAATTTCCAGGGGCCACGAGGGTGCCGCACCGAAATCAATAAAGCCCGGACACAAGGACAGACGCTCTGCAAACCCTGAGTCTGATCAGATGGCTGCATCACCGTCTGGCTACTGAACGTTTTCTCTCTGGTCACTGCCAAGTTTCTGGGCTGATTTATCGGGAAAAAGAGGGAACAGTCACCTTCTCACCTCTGTCACCGATCCCTGTGAGAGAGAGCAGGTCACACAAACACCTGGTTTGGTCCCCTTGCGTTTGCTTGTTCGTGGATGGAGTTTTGTCCCCAGAGGTAGCCCGAGCATGGAGTATTCAGAGTTCCAATAAATTGCAAATTGCTCCTGCTGAGATTTTTGACAAGTTATTTTCCTGCTGGTTTCAGTCAAGACTTTTCTGCCTTTCACAGAATATTTAAAGCGGCCCCCACTGGGTTAGATACACTGCAAACAATTGTCAGTGCTGTACGGGGAAGGCTCGGCATGTTTTTCAAAGCTCCGGGCCATTCAGTGTTCTATTTAGTATATATTACCAATTACAGCCCGTTGTCTGCCAACTCCCTAAAAGCTGTAGTAATAATAACGGTGCCACGTCGTCCTTTCCTCTGGAATGAACCTCCACTCGTCTGGAGGACGGCATGAGACCGAAGCAAATGCCCTGCCATTCCATCAGAGGGGTCTCGGCGCGCTTTCACGGACCAGGTTGCAAAGCATTTTCATGTGCATTATCTCGATGAGTCCTCATGACATAATAGCACCCCCTTGGACCATTATCTCCAATTTACAGAAGGATGGGCGTTGTCTTGAAGATAATCGGCATACCCCAGCCGTGGGCCTACAGAAGGCGGGGCCAGTACGCAGGCCATCCGACCTCAATGCAGTACCCCCGCGTTGTCTTCTGACCTGTGGCGTGCCTCTGGGACCCTCTCCAACAGCCCCATGACGAGAGTCATGACAGGTCAGGAATTCAATATGAATAAATAAGGTCTGTATTATATATTCTGTCATAATGAGTGCTAAGTGTAATATATTATAGCATATAATATACAGTCCTATATATTGCACTTCCTTTTAGGTATTTATATAAAACATTTGCTCATAAATGTTAAATATATGTTTATATAGAATATATATGTACTACATTTTATATATCTATGTGTAATTGATATCGCTCAGACCTGCAGGAAATCCCTGTCACACCCGTATTTTCCCCCAAAGGCACAGCCCAGCCTTCTTGCTGAGAGGAGCACCAGACAGCACCTCAGCCCTGTGCTTGGAAGCCACTTTAAGCAGCAAACTCACCAACAAAAAGCACAAAAATGTGAAAAATGTGGCACTAAGTAGGCTGCAAAGTTTCGCTTGTTTATGTCATGAGAACTGAAACCTGTCGTGTTAGGAGAGCGAAAACCTCTTCTTCCACGTCAGCTGAGAACGTGGGCGTGGGGGGCGCGGACGCAAAGTGTTTCCTGCTCCCAGCACGCGCCTGTCCCACGGTCACCGCGACGGAACTGCGAGCCGTGCTTTGGGCTGCAAATAAACTGTAGTGCGCAGGCGAACTCACGACCACGGGGCCTTCCCGCCTACGGGAATGCACTCCTGTCCTGACTCCCGAAGATGTTAAGTGCGCTCGATCTGAGAGGAGGAGTGTAAAGTAAGGAGACTGGATTTGATGCGCATCTCCAGAAACCCAGGTCCGCCCACATCTGTCTTCGCATCTCCTCCTCCTGCACAGATGCTCCGCTTCGGGCCCTGGGCCTGTTTGAGATCCCCGAACGCGGCAGGTCTCCCACGCTGTTGGGTGCTTCCCCACGGGGTTCCTTCATCCATGATGGGACAGACGGGAGCGCTGAGCGGGTGGCTCTGAGGTCCCACGGCTACTTGCTCTGCACGGGACCTGGAGCAGGTCGTGCAAAACTGCTGGCTGCAGATCTGTCTTCTCTGACATTGTGATAACAAGGGATTCCCCTAAGAGGATGCTGTGAAAATTAACGACATCGCGTTTATAATCACTCCACCCAAGGCCCCCGCACAGCGTGATGCTCGGCTGCTCTGCCACGTAGGATTCTCCCAGTCTGCCACCAGGCCACCTCCTCTGTGACACTTTGCAGAGTCGTTTTTCCTTTGTGCTCCCAAATCATCTGTCCACAATCACGACAGCGTTTGGGAAAAATCGCTGCTGACAACGTTTCCTCCTTGGAAGATCCCTGAGAATGATGGGTCTCTTCCGCCTTTGTTTCCCAGCCTCCCCCAGAGAGCTAGACACTCACAGGCACTCACCAACACGTGTTGGGTGTGAGTTAATAAATACGTGGATTTATAATTACAATGCACAATGTTGGTGGCTTGACTAATCAGAAGGAAAATGCTGGACAAATATAAAACAGCTCCTTCTTAAAATTTCAAGCCGTAGACATGTTCAAAGCTATTAATCTAAGCGCAAACTTACACAAAAAATTGTTTCCATACTCTAACCCTTCAGAATTGGGTTTCTCCAGGTGTGATTGTAATCACCTGGGGAGTTTGTTAATTAGGTCGATTCCTAAGATCCACCTCAGATCTGCTGGATGTGCGTGATGGGTAACAAGCTTCTCTCTCTCCGTGTTGGATGACCAGTGTGGTGGCGGCCGCCCACACCCTTCAGGATAAGCTGGTGACACACCGGGGGTGCGTGAGGACGGAAGTGCCTCGGTGAGGGCAGGAACCACGTCTGTTTGGTCCAACCTGTACTCTATATTCTAGAACTAGAGTGGCACATAGAAAGATCATGGTAAACAGTTGCTGGCTCAACAAGCAATTAATTAACCAGATGAACAGCCAGTGCGGAGTTCCCAGTCGGCGCTGTGGATTGTAGTGCTGAAAAGGAAATCCCAAGGCCTGCTGGTCCTCAACCTTCAATGTAGTTAACAGTCAATTTATCATCTGGAGACCGAGTCACTAAGTGTGGAGGGTGGGGCAGGGCCACTGCTGACAGGGTTTTAGTGTGATAAAGTCTTCACGTGATCACAGGCGATTATAATGCAAGCATCGTGGCACCACACTTTGAAAATAGTGCAGCATGTCGTGCAAGCTGTGCTCCCACGGCTGAAACCCAGGGAAGCGAAACTTTGGTATGTGGCTTGGCTGCGGAATGTGCAGGTGTCAATGCAGAGAAGAGTGTATGGGTAGTATTTACCAGTCTGATCAAAGCTGTGAGTGACGATGACCACAAGTCACTGGGAACCTCTGCCGTGTTGTTCCAGCAAACACCCGGAAAGGGCGTGTGTTACATTGTGTTTACAGTACAGAGCGTCATTAAAATTCTCTTCTCTTCCAGACCTTCATTTTCTTCCTGATAGAGGAAGAAATGCGGATCCTGCTCACGCTCTTGGGTCCATGCCCTGTTGAATGAGTGATAAACAATATAGCAGCCGCAGTCCCTCAAAATGTTTTCCCAGTCGTTGGACTATTTGCTGCAATACTTTCCATTTCTGATGGCTCTTCTCCTTGGTTTGTAGGTCCTTCGTAAGACTTCAGGTGCTGAATTTTTCACTGTGTCTTCATTCCTAAGAGCTACTCCATGGGCTGCTCTGCTAGCTCCTTTGCAGGCTTTTGAAGGAGGTAAAGCCTGTGAGATGCTTGCAAATAGTGTGTAGGGACTAGTGGGGTTTGCAGGTGGCAGCAGGTGGGAGGAGGAAGCCGATAAGCCACGTGGAAGAGGTTTGCCTCCGGCTGCAGCTCAGAGTAATTTGTACACCCTCTGCCTGTATCTGCAGCTAGAGTGTGAGCACGTTAAAAAAACAATGTCCGAGGAGCTCTTGGGTTTGATGGACTACAAAATGTTTAATCACACATACAGCTTTTCCATGTATAGATGGGATAGGTAAGTCACTCCGTTTGGTTTACTGATGAGGGGCGCTGTGAAGTGCTCCATTGGCAGAAAGCCGTAGATAATAATAATCGTGCTTTATTGCATGATGCTCTATCCTCTTCTTGTGCTGTCCATGACCATTATCCATCTGAGGGTCAAATGATCTAGTCAGCCTGGTAGCCAGCAACTGCCAGAGTGGGAGAGCCTGGGGCTGGTGTCGGAACATCTGGATTCTAGCTCCTGCTTCATTATTGATCAGTGGGATCAGCTTGATCAATACGTAATTTCCCTGACACTTTTTTTTTTTTAAAACAGCAGGCTTAATTCACAACAGCTACCTTACTTACATCCGCATTGTTGAGGGCCAATGAGAGATGCATGAGGGCTCATTTTACAGAGAAAAGTCATTAAATTAGAGCAAATATTATTATTTATTTTTCTTGTTGTCAGATGAGGAAGCTGAGTTAAAAAAGAATCAGTAGCAAAAGTCACAACTTGTTAGTGAAAAAGCCTAAAATGGCTTGTGGTCGAGTTTTTTTTCAACCACACATTTGCTGGGAAGATTACTACTTTTCTTTCAGATGTATGTCCACAAGTGAGTACCTGATATTTTTAAAAATATATTTAATTGATTATGCTATTACAATTCTCCCATCTTTCTCTCCCCTTTAATCCCATCTGCCCTGTACCCCTTTCCCACCACTATTCCTCAGTTCATGTCCATGGGTCATACATATGTGTTCTTTGGCTTCTCCATTTCCCATACTATTCTTAACCTCCCCCTGTCTATTTTCTACCTGCCATTTATGCTTCTTATTCTCTGCACCTTTCCCCCCTTTCTCCCCGCTCCCTGCTGATAACCCTCCAGGTGATCTCTATTTCTGTGAATCTGTTTCTGTTTTAGTTGTTTGCTTAGTTTGTTTTTGTTTTTTATGTTCGGTTATTGATAGTTGTGAGTTTGTTGTCATTTTACTGTTCATATTTTTGATCTTCTTTTTCTTAGATAAGTCCCTTTAACATTTCATATAATAAGGGCTTGGTGATGATGAACTCCTTTAACTTGACCTTATCCAGGAATCACTTGATCTGCCCTTCCATTCTAAATGATAGCTTTGCTGGATAGAGTCATCTTGGATGTACGTCCTTGCCTTTCATGACTTTGAATACTTCTTTCCAGCCCCTTCTTGCCTGAGAGGTTTCTTTTGAGAAATCAGCTGACAGTCTAATGGGAACTCCTTTGCAGGTAACTGTCTCCCTTTCTCTTGCTGCTTTCAAGATTCTCTCCTTATCTTTAATTTTGCGTAATGTAATTATGATGTGCCTTGGTGTGTGCTTCCTTGGGTCCAACTCTTTTGGGACTCTCTGATCTTCCTGGGCTTCCTGGAAGTCTATTTCCTTCACTAGATTGAGAAGTTCTCCTTCATTATTTTTTCAAATAAGATTTCCATTTCTTGCTCTTCCTCTTCTCCTTCTGGCTCCCCTATGATTCAGATGTTGGAATGTTTAAAGTTGTCCTAGAGGTTCCTCAGCCTCTCCTCATTTTTTAAAGTTCTTGTTTCTTCATTCTGTTCTGGTTGAATGTTTATTTCTTCCTTCTGTTCCAAACTGTCTATTTGTATCCTGGTTTCCTTCCCATCACTGTTGGTTCCCTGTGCATTTTCCTTTATTTCACTTTTCACAGCCTTCACTTTTTCTTCTAATTTGTGACCATACTCAACCATTTCTGTGAGCACCCTGATTACCAGTGTTTTGAACTATGCATCTGATAGGTTGGCTATCTCTTTGTTGCTTAGTTGTATTTTTCCTAGAGCTTTGATCTGTTCTTTCATTTGGACCATTTTTTTTTTGTCTTGGTGCAACTGTTACATAGTAAGGGGTGGAGCCTTAGGTATTCACCCGGGTGGGGCAACCCCCGTTGCTGTGTTGTGATGCTGTTGGTGGGGCAGTGGTCTGAGAGGGAACAATGCCACTTACTTGACTCTCAGTGACTTCCAGTCACTTCCACCACTATCCACAAGCAAATTGGGCCCTTCTGGGGCTGATTCCTGGGTGGGTGGGTTTGTGTACGTTTTAGGACCCTGTGGGTCTCTCCAACAGACTCTCCTGTGAGGCTGGGAGTTTCTCCTGCTGCCGCAATCCCCACAGGTGTTTTTAGTCAGAGGTCTGAAGCTTTATTTCCCCACTGGAACCCTAGGTTATGCAGTCTGTCTTGCTTCTCAGTTGTTCCTCCCAGTTTATCTGCATGTGAATGCGGGACCCCCGGTCTGCCAGCTGTTGTCATGTTTGCTCTGCTAGGCACTGGCTTGCTGAGAGTCTTCTCCACCTGGCTGCCCAACTCCACCCCTCCATCTGGTCTGGGTGAGTGTTTCTTCTTTAACTCCTTGGTTGTCGGACTCCCATACAGTTCAATTTTCTGGCAGTTATGGTTGTTTTTTGTTTTTAGATTTGTTGTTGTCCTTCTTTTGGTTGTGTAAGGAGGCAGTGTGTCTACCTATGTGTCCATCTTGGCCGGAAGTCCTCAATGGGTGGCCTTTTAATGTTCTTACTATTGTCCAGCAGAAGATATTAGTTCAATGAAAGTGATTCTAATCAGTTTATCTGCAAGAAAATTTTAGATTAGCAACCCTCTGAGTTCAATCTTCTTTTTCTGGGACTATGACTGTGTTCTAAAACAAAGTATGTCTACCTATGCCTCCATCTTGGCCAAAAGTTAGTATCTGATATTTTGATTCAAGGTGAAATTGTCAATGAACATCAACATTTTAAAATTCATGGTCAAAGGAAGCATCATCCATATTTTTAAAATATAAGAGTTTTGTTTACAAATGAAAACTGCAGCCATTTTCTTAGGTATTTCTGATTAAAGGGAAATAAGAATTATTTAATATCTTGGCCTATACCTGGCCAAGTGGTACAACCTCTCATTCATTTTTCTATCATTCTGAGGATTGTATCTTATGCCCTCTCTTCTGGGTGGGATTCCTTGTTTACTGCCTTTCTATTCCTCCTATTTCTTGGTTTACTCCATCATATTGATGAAGTATATTCTTCAATACTCTCCTGAGAAAGAAGATGTAGGCCATAATTTTTTGAGATCTTAAATATCTGAAAATATCTGTATCCTCTGCATTCGATCGATGGCTTGGCTGACTGAGAGTTATGAGTTGGTGTGCTGACGAGGGTTAATGTACTGCTCTGATAGTGATGTCCCCAGAAAGGCCTGCTTACGAGATTGGCCCTTGGCTGGTGTCTGGGAATTTGAATTTTAAACAGCTCCTCACACTGATATAAACGTTCTTTGAAAGATAAGAGTGCTTTATGATGCCGAAGCTGTTTGTGCAAACGATATGGCTTATGCTGAACAACTGTTTTTCTCTCGGGGTGTCTACAATTTTGGTGCGTGATAGGCAGAGGGTGCCTACATGACCCACCCCCAGCAAAAATAAATAAATAAAGTCAAATAAAACAAACAAAAAAAACCCCATAGGCGTTGTCTCTCTAATGAGCTTCTCTGCCATACTGTCAAACCCAAGGACGAGCTGTCATTGCTGGAAGAGTTAAGCATGTCGTTTGTGACTCCATAGAGAGGGGACTCTCAGAAGATTGAGCCTGGTACCCTCAGAATTGTACCACATGCGCCTTTCCCCTTTGCTGATTCTGTTTTGTACCCTTTTGCTGTCATAAATAGTAGCAGTGAGTACAACTGTATCCTGAGTCTTGTGAGTTCTCCTGGCAATCACTAAACTTGGGATGCCAATGTAGGTGGGAGCTTTTCCTGCAGGGCTTGTTCAGCATGGCACACTGCCTTTTAGCTCCCGTATTGTTGAGAAGCCTAGAATCAATCCTGTTTCTTTGTGTATAACATTGCACCCCACCCAGCCTCCAGCCTCTCTGTCTACTCTCTTCTCTTAAATCTTTTATTGAGAATCTTCATTTTGTCCTCAGTGTTCTGAAATGCTGCAATGTCACAGTGGTGTGCCCTGATGAATGTTTATTTTCATTTACTCTGCTGGTCTCCTAAGAAATCTTTTCAATCGAGGGAGCCTTGTCATTTATTTATGGACAAATTTTCACAAATTAGTTTTTGATGATTTCCTCTATTCTAGTTTCTCATTTCTCTATTTCTGGAATTCCATTGTTTGGATATTGGACCTCTTGACCTAATCATCTAATATTCTTGCTTGCCTCTATTTCATTTAGTTCTTTTGCTGGAGGATTTTCCTGTTCTTTCATTTGGGGTCTGTTTCTACATGTCCCTATTTTGGCTGCATCTCTGTATTCATTTCTGTGTATTAGGTGGATCTGCCTTGTCTCCCAGTCCTGGCAGGGTGGCCTTGTGGAGCAGGTGTTCCGTGGGGCTCAGTGGTGCCGTCTCCCTGGTCACCTGAGCCACCATTGGTGGCTGCATCTGCTGAGCCTGGGTGTGTGTGAGAGAGCACAGCTGCGCACCTTGGTGGGCTTTTACCAATACCGAGCCTCGGGCAGTTCAGCAAATGGTTCAAGACACCCCAAGACTTGCCTTCCAGCTGCGTGTTAGGCTCAGCCACTGAAAGAGCCTCAGCTGTTACATGAGTTGTGTAAGCCAGGTTTGCATTGAGTCACCAGGTGGGGCTGAGTGGTGTTCACGAGGTTTATATCGATTCAAACTCAGCACCACTGCTGGGTCTCAGGTCACTCAGGAAAATTCTCAGAGTCTGCCAAGGCTAGGTGCCACCTGGCCGGAGCCTTTCACACCTTATTGTTGAATAGGGTCTCAGGGAGTACACAGGGTAAGCCAACAGTGTGCACCAGGACAAACCAGAGTAAGGATCTGGCCATGTGGAGAGCAGCTTCTGCACAGGAACACTGGTGCCGGTGGTACCCAAATGCCACACTACTAAGTCTCTCCTTGTGTGTCTTTGACACCCCACAAGTCTGTCTGAATTTCCTCAAGAGTCCCTTAAGAAAGACTGGAACACAAGCCCAAGCTCCTCTCCAAGTAGCCAGCAGACTCCTCTGCAGGGGGTGAGCTTGGCAGGGTGGGGCGGCACGGAGCCGAGTTGGTGGGGCTCGAGTGTCTCCCCAGCTTGATGGAGACAAGCAGTCTCTGCTCCGTGCAGAGTTCGAAACCCTGGTCGTAAGGATGCTCAGTGAACCTAGGGGAAGAGTACATGAACTTAGTGAGAACGTCAGCAAAGAGACAGGAAACATGAAAGTGGAGCTAGAAAACATTGGAAGGAACCAGTCAGAAATGAAGACTGCATTAACTGAAATGAAAAATACGTTACAGAAAACCAACAGTGAAGTTGATGAAGCAGAGGATCAAATCAGAGGTTGGGAAAACAAGAAAGCAAATCAGAACAGCAAAAAGAAAAAAGAATAAAAAAAATAATTAGGATAGTGTAAGGAGCCCCTGGGTCAACTTCAAGCACACCAACACTTGCATCATGGGGGTGCCGGAAGGACTATTTGCAGTAATAATGACAGAAGACTTCCCTTAGTTGACAAAGGAAGACATATGCACATCACAAGAAGTACAGTCAATAATATCCTAATAACTATGTATAGTGTCAGATGGGTGTGAGACTTATCAGCACAATCACTTAGTAAGGTACGTGATGCCTAATCACTGGTGTACACCTCAAACTAATATAATGTATGTCAGCTGTAATGGGAAACTAAAAAATATTTAAAAAATAAAAATACCTGCATTTGATTATAGCCTATTAAACATAAAAACTCTGTGAATTCCTAATACTGAAATATAACATAAAAACTGAATTCCTAATACTGAAATATACAAAACAGCTCACGGGACAGCCATGAAGGTTGCTGGAACACCAACTCATTACTTTGAAAAGTATCAGCAAAGTGAAAGACTTAGGATTTTATATTTTATATCTTTCCTGTATGAAATATAATTATTTTGGAATAATGCTTGTCTATAATGCATAACTCTATTCATGCAGAGTAGATGACAGAGAAAATACAAATTCGGAATAGGCAATAATTTATAAAGTGAATGTCTTACAGCAGCAGGGTTCACCCACTGAATGCAACCACTGTGTCCTAGGAAATAGGATGCAGTGGCTGTGGGTTGAGGGAGAATATATAAGACCTATGCTCTTGTAGCTTTTGCTATTATTTAAATTATTCATGTGTGTTGCCCTATTATGTGAATCACGTTCTCCTGAGTTTGAGAACGTCCATGTAGAATCTAAAACACGAGGAAGTATTCTGTTTATAAGAATTCAGGCAATGAATCAAAAAGGAAGACCGCATGTACTTAAGAGGACCGCCTATACGGTACTTGAAATAATAAAATGTTTTGAAATAAACAAGAGACTGTGTATTGTGGAGAGAGTCTATAGAGCTAAAGAAATATCCTAATTGTGCACCCTAGCAGACAATGCTGTGAAAGTAAAAGGAACCATAAATATTAACACAGCACAGCAATCTGCCTTCATTGGGACTGGAAAGCACGTGCAGGGGCGGCCCACAGAGATAAGAATGCTGAGTGCGGCGGAATATCACTCAGAGGGCTGGGCTCTCATTGTGGTTACAAGCTGCTGCTTTGTGGAAGGGAGAGACTGGGAAAACAACAAAGTCCAGATTTCTATTTTAAGCCAATGGAGAAAAAAGGAAACAAAACTGAGCGACGAGCTATAGTTCCTAGTCTCATGGCATTTCATTCTAAAAAAGCAAATATTCTGTGTTTGTTAAAATAGTGTCCATTGTCTCTTTGAAAGAGCCCTGCCTTCTCATGATATGGCCCAAGTAGGAGAGCTTTAGTTTGGTCTGTTTTGCCCCCAGCAATGTTTCAGGCTTAGTTTGCTCTGGGACCTACCTTCTTTCTGTTTTTCCGGTGGTCCAAGGCATCTGTGGAACTCTTCTCCAAGGCCGAATTTATAAATGAATCAACGATTTCCCCCTACCAACCTTTTCCCCTCTGATGGAAAGTCAAGTTTTGCCATCCTGAAGTTGCCTTGTTGGGGTGTTGATTTTAAGCTGTTTATTAAGAAACAAAAGACTCCGAAATTTTCATCTTCCTCCTTTTGCTGCCTAAGAGATTCCGACAGAAAGACCGGCTTTAGAAAGCAAGCCTCCACTTAGTCACTTTAAGAATCTTTACCCTAGTAGTCTTAGGAAGCTTCCAGGCTTTCTAGGAAGAAAACTTCCTACAATATCTCATCTGGAGTAGAATAAATATTTGGAAAAATAAAAAAGAAAAGTTATGTTTTTAAAGGGTGAAAAAGAACCAATATCTAATTCTGTATTAGTTTACTTTTGATATTTAAATTTATTTGCTTTTATTTAGCTTAACGGTTAGCAGTAAAACGGCACCAGCTGTTCCTGGTGATTGGACCTCCCTGGCTGAGAAAGAATTCAGAGTAAAGACTTAAATACAAGCCAAAATTTATTTATTTATTAAGTCACAGAGGTAGAGAAAGTGAGCCAGCTGGGCTTCGTGGGCCCAGGAAACAAGTACAGAGGAAAAAGGAGAACCCTTGGAACTTAGGAAGGGGAAAGGCAGAGATACTGTGCCCTGGGGAAGGGGAGGGGAAAGGCACAGGCATGGAAGGGAGGGAGGGAGGCGGGGGAGAGAGAGAAAGAGAGCGAGAACTAGGTCCTCTGTCCTAAGGGCGGGAACTGTGGGGGCGGTCCCAGGGAGGATCTCAGCAGACTATTCATCAGCTTTCCCAGTGTGTCCTTTCAGGGTCGTGAGTGGTCTCCACTGATTGGTCTGTGCCAGGTCTATCATTAGTCATCACAGCTGGTCCTAATGTCGCCATGGCGTCACCCCATCTGGACTTGCTGCTTTCCTGGGCCTGGAGCTGAAACCCAGCTGAGGCCTGGATGTCATCTCTAGTTGGACCAAAACTCCTTCTCTGTGGTCAACAGCCCCGAGGCTTTGTCTTCGGGTTATTGGATGCAGGTCAGAACCTCACTGTCCTCAGAGCTCAATGCGTAAGAAAGTGGTCCTGCACGGGCGTGTGTGGGAGTCACCGGCGGTCCTTCTCCAGACCCCTCGCTCCCCCTCTGAGGGCGTCTGAAACCACGTGACCAGCAACATGCTGGGGAGGAAAGGTCAGGGGAAGGCCAGAACTGCATGACCGGCGATGTGAAAGGTCAGGGGTCTAAACCTCACGTCCAGCGACGTGCTAGGGGAGGAAAGGTCCCCCTGGGGGTGAGGCCCCGCCCTACAGCGCTCTGTGGCTGGACACATCGCTCCCCCTCCGCTC
Source organism: Trachops cirrhosus (assembly GCA_028533065.1). Lineage (NCBI taxonomy): Eukaryota > Metazoa > Chordata > Mammalia > Chiroptera > Phyllostomidae > Trachops > Trachops cirrhosus. Next base: position 3,668,654 of record CM052548.1, on the reverse strand, counting down.
CTCTCTGTGCGGCTGCCTGCTGACACCCACACATAAAACTTCCTCTCGAGGTTTCTTTCCAGGAACACTGCACGTTTGCTAGTTTCTTTCAGTTTACCTTTTCTTATTCAGAAAAAAAATACTTTTCTTCAATTTCCTTCATATGTGTCTCCATACCTTATACCTTCCCTTACCAAGAACATACAGTTTCATTTCATCTGAATTAGCATTCCTGACCCTTGGAAAGGGTTCCGTGACCCTCAATTTTTAGTGACAGCCAAAATTAAGTAATTAGTATTTTTCAGGTTGCCAAATTTATGAATACATTTCATAAACTTTAGAAACATAGGATCTTTCATTGGCAAATACATTAACAATTTTTAAAGAAATATTTTTTAATAAAGTATAAGACATACTAATAGATTTAAATTTATCTTTCAGTTTCTCTGTAATAAGAGGCCAAAAGTAGGTGAACTTAGATTAAGGTCTCAATATTTCAGCATTTTATGTTATTTTGAAATATCTTGATGGTCAATGACTTTCATTATTTTTATTTAATTTAGTAAAAACTCTAAAGGTGGAAGTTACCAGGAGAGTTTGAAAAACTATAAGCATATATAATTATATAACATTTATTATTATTGAAAAGTTTCATCAAGAATCATTTATTTTAATTGCATCTATTTATTAGTTCTTAATAGCTCTATAGGATTTCAAAGTCACTTGTTATCCAAACTATATTCTTGACAAACTTTGTAACAGAGATAATATGGACCTAAATTTGTAAACTTAGGTAAAACAAAAATGTACTTAATGTTACTAACTCTAAAAAATAGGTCTATGAAATTGAACCAAACTTAATTGGCTTTAATATCAAATATAATGTTTCTTAATTTATACAAGCATTGAATTCCTTTATGCCAATCACATGTTGTAACTTAGTCATGCCACCCAGAGGCAGAAAACATACCATATGTGCATATAAACACAGATACCACAGAGACCACACACATGAACAGAGTCACTACCAACTGTAGATAAAACGCAGGATTTCTCATTGCTCTTTACAGCTTTTAAGGAGGCTGTAGAAGGAGTGAGGGTGTCAGGCATGGGTGACTTTAGCCACTTGTATTTTTAAAAACACCAGATTTTTTTTCCCCTTCAGTTACCTCAGCCTCAGACTATAATGGGCTGTGTCTACATTTCTGATTACCCAGCAGGAAAACCTTTCAGAATATTTCTTTCAGACTTTGAAAACTCAGGTCTCCATTTTGTCAAATTTCTGAACAATTATTAAATCTTTTAAAACCTGTTCAAATATCTCACTTATCATCTTCTAGCTCAATAATCTTTGTAGAATTTCTACCTTGTTGGGAGTTCTCTAACTCTCTCTTCTGCCATTTTATCTCTTGTTAATTAACATAATTAGCCTCTGTAAGACCCTGAAAGCTAAATAGCAAATTTAAAAGGCTTAAGACTAGTTACTTTTATGCGTATCTGTTTTTTCTCCTTTTGTGCATGGCCGTTGTAGTTCTAATGTCCTGACTTTTACAATATCAGCAAATATCGGAGGTTGAATAGCAAGGGTTCTGAGGGAACTTTGATTTTTGTTCTAATTCCTGTCCTTCTTGTTAAGAGTGTCTTAATGGCTAGATATTAAAATAATATGAGAGCTCTCTAAAATTCAGAAAACTTCCAGAAGTAAACACTTCATAAGTTTGAGGTACACTGTTCTGAGTAGCAGAACGAGATCAGGCTCCATCCTTCCCACTGGGACATTAACACCCCTCTGTCCAGCGAGCACACAAGTACAGGCTGCTGCCCTGGCGGTCACTCAGGAGCCATCCTGGTATCAGATTGGCTCTGTGGGAGTGCTTGTGTTCAAGTAATTGTTATTTTACTCAATAGTGGTCCCCAAGCTCAAGAGTAGTGACGTTGGCAATTTGGATACGCCAAAGAGAAGCCGTGAAGTGTGTGTGTAGAGAAATGCGTGTGTACGGGGATCGATGCTGCCCGTGGTCTCAGGAATTCACTGCAGGTCTTGGCAGATCTGCCCCAGGCGCAGGCAGGTGTCTTGTGATACAAAATGTTAGTTAATAGGAGGAGAAACTGTGCAGGGAGTGGAAAACTGGAAAAAGGTATATGGGAACTCCGTGCTTTCTGAGAGATTTTTATATAAACCTAAAATGACTAAAGAATAATCTATTTGAAAATAAAGGAACCTACACACTTGAAAAAATATTTCCGATACATATATCTGGAAAAAGACTCAAATCTATAAATCCTAACTGTACAGTCAAATAATTAAAAGACAAACTACTTAATTTTAAAATGGCCGCAAAGTCTTAGACAACTCATAAAGTCATGCATTGGATGGCTGATGCTTGAAAAAAATTTCATTACTCATCATGAAAATACGCATTAAAATCACAATGAAATATTACTAAACAAACACCAGATTGGCTAAGATTTACACAAATAATGCTAAGAGTGTGCAAGGATGTGGAGCAACTAGATCTCTTGAACATTCCCAGGGGAAATATAAAATATGTCTACTGTTACAGTCATTTTTAATTAATCGTACAGCTGCCTCATGATTTATCAATTTCATCTTTCAAAAATTAAACCTTATTTCCATAAAAAATATTTATACAAGAATACTGAATGTAGTTCTATTCACAACAGCAAAAACCTTTACAACAACCCAAACGCCAATAACCGAAGAACGGATAAGCAAAATAACAAGGATGTTATTTTCATAGAATGGAAAGCTATTCAGCAATAAAAGGAAGGGACTACTGACTGACACATATAGCAACATAGAATAATTTCTGTTTATGCTTGGTGGAAGAAGCAAAAGTACATTTTTATGATCCGCGAGGTGGGTAAAATTAATCCATGAAGGTAGAAATCAGAACAGTAGGTGGTGAGGTTAGATTGCTTTTGTGAAGATTTTATTGGGATACAGAGCCACTCATATGTTTATATGTATGTTGCCTATGGCTACTTTCACACTATATAACAGCAGAGTTAAGTAGCTGTGACAGGGACCTTATGGTTCAAAAGCTCAAAGCTTTTAAACATTTACTGACCCCAGTGATCATTGACCAAGAGTAACCAAATTTGGATCCTTGCAGAGGCTGGGCAAGGGATACAAGATGATTCCTTTTACTATCTTCTCTATTTTGACGTAGTTGAAAATGATCCTAATTAATTTTTGACATTTGGGGCTCATCATCTTGACTGAGACCTGTAGGAGTTTTACTGGCTAAGTTCTTTCTTCTGTTTGGAAAAATGTGCATTTGATGCTGAGAAAATAGTGGCACCACCTAGAGATGTCCTGAGTGGGGTGGAAAACACCAACAAATGGCTGTGTGCTGTTCTGATGGCCGTGGCTACGTTCCACGCTTGGACGGGTGTTACTGCTACAACCTCCCGGGAGTCAGAGCTGCTTCTTGTTCTGCCCTTGCCCCCATCAAGGAAAAGGGTCATCACATGCTTCTGGGAGTACCAGTTCGGCGATGGGACTAGGGCGGCAGTTTTTGATGAGGGTGGGGTTCCTTTGTGTGATTTTTCCTTCTTTCTGGGATCTTCTGGCCCTTTCTGCAGTCACTGCGTTTTCCTTTTAGATGGACTCTTGCAGCTCATAGGTAGCTTTTGTGAATAAAAACACGGGTGTAGCCCCGACTCGCGTGGGAGTAAGGGCAGTGCAGCTGGTGCTTTCATAGCCCCTCGTGTCCGAATTCATCGCCGAGGAAAGGGAGACATGAGGTGCACAGCAGATGAGTGAGCACTCTTCTAAGTCTTAGACTTTAAGAAAAGCTATTTTCCTTGACTTGTCTTTATCTTGTCCTTACCTTGTCCTTACTTGATACAATTTCAGGGTTGTAAGATAAGGGTTCTATCCCAAGATATGATTGAGATTCTGGGTAAAAGAGCAAAAAACCCTTTGGCCTGCTTCTGGTTAGGCTTTGGGCTGGAGCAGTACTCAGAGGAAGAGACCATATAGCATTCAACAGGGCCAGCACGAGTTTTACTGGCTCAGGTAGTACTAAAGACTCTTCGCCTGTCACAGATGCACCCCTTGCTTCCCTCCCTTCTGAAGCTGTAGCCGGAGCAGCCAGCTGGTTGAGGATTTAGGTTTCTGAGCCCTCCCACTGGTCTCTTTCCTTGTGAGGGCTCACCAGTCTTCGGTAGCTGCTGTACAAAGTCAATCCTGTGGCTTTAATCATCTAACCAATGCATTCAGGGCAGGAAGTGTGATGAGCACTAAAGGCCAACTTGAACTTTACTAATTAGCCAAGGACTTGGCCCGTTACAAGGGGACTCTTGAACTGACTGAGATTCCACTTCCTCCAATACAATAGAATACAATTAAATTTTATGACTCACTACATATAACGCAATGCACACCCTGAGACAAATGGAGTGGTAGGAAAGAGGAGCTCTTTGTGTTGGTGAGAGGGACGGGAAAACGATGAGGTATAAGTCTTTAACCATATTAGATTGAACCGATGCTGACTTATAAGAAACACGTACAGATAAGATATCAGGTCATTAAAGGTAAACTTACGATTCATGTGGGAATCCCATAGGAATGAAAGGGGCCCCTGAGGAAATGAGTTTACAAAGAGAATAATGAAAACCGAAATGCTGGGAAGCAGAGAAAGAACATTCAAATCCTCGGGCAAACGAAGCAAAGCAAGTTCGAGTTCACGAAGAGTTTCCAGAAGAGGGCAGAGAGGACGTGCCACAGCAGGATGGAAAATTGCTCCCGTTCCCACCTCCTGCATCCTGAGCAGCCAGTAGGGGACTACCGTGGCGTTCTTTTTAATTAGATCCAGGCACATCCTCACAGTTCCTCTCAATTTATTTCATGTTCCAAGCAAGCGAGACCTATTAGTGTATCAGAGCTAAAGTTAATGGAAAAAAATTGAAAAAAAAAATTAGAGACTCTAACTTGTATTTGGCTTTGGTAAGGCCATAGTGAAAAAAAATCTTACTATAAGTCTTCTTGCTGGCTATATAATCCAGTTATATTTATAGTCCATTTCTCTTTATTTAGCAACTGAAAAAATCTCAATTCATAATGGTGCCTTGTATCGGTATAGTGTTTCACTGTTTATAAATTACGGTTTTATTATACAAAGTCTCAACACAGACCCATATGATGGGCTGAGCAAAATCCTAAAAATTACAAAACTTATCCATTATAATTAATGTAATTTACAAATTGTAAGTATGGTAGTCATAATTTGTGGCTGATATAACTGAGAATATCAGAGCTTAAATGACTTGCTCTGTATCACATAGCTACCAAGCAGCAAAATTGAGGCAAAACAAATAACTATCTCTGGCTCCAAATTGCACTCTTTCTTCAGCCCAGTGTAGTGTTTTGTCACCGTCGAGATGAAAATTCTATTATTCATTTCCACCACGAGCTGTTTCGCAGGTGCGGCTGTGCTGTTCTGCCTACCTCTTAAGGAAGATTAAATTATTCAGGGTCTACTTATGATAATCCCTCAATTACTCGTTGTACATTTGCTATTTTATGCAATTCAGTTCTTATTACAACCCTATAAGGTAAATATTACATTATTTTATTCATGAGGAAATGGGCTTGGAAAATTTAAATAACTTATCCAAGATGTGACAGTTAATGGTCGGGGTTGGAATTCTAACCATGATAATTCTATTAGGTTCTTCCTGGACCTCAACCTGCACTGAACTGAAATTCTGCTAACAGCCATTTGTTCCTTTAGTTTCTCACTCCTCGGACATCAATTTGTAACCCTCGTCCAGCCCTTCTTTCCTAGGAGCGCCTGAGCCTGCTCCAGGTTCACGGTCCCCATAGGGTCTTCCACCTGACACCCAAACACCCGGCCCACTAGCGTTCCTTGATTTGCAAGAAGTCATTCAGCACACTGGGAGAAGTCAGAGTGGTTGCTGTTACCAAGCCATGGATCCTGGGCCCTGTGGTCATCGGAGGTTCTGTTTGACCATAGCGCTGTCAGTGTGGGGCCTGGGTCGGGGGGTGGAAGCAACATCACACCTCCGAACGGCCAGTTCACTGCTGGACTGAGAGAGCATGTCCCCATTTCCCTGGTGAAGGTTAGGGGCTGGGCAGGCTGACAAGGCCTGGGTGGTTAGCGTCACCATCTGCGTGCTCTTTGTAGGGATCTTAGGAGGATGACCAGCTGTTCAATGTGCTTTTGTGAAGCCCTGGGTCCTCAAGGGAAAGCACAACATAAGGACAAAACCCTCTTTGCTATAAAGGGAACCTGGAGGTGGTGAGGAGGGTGAGGTGAATCCCACATTCATTACAGCTAGTGTTTGCGGTTGCGTGTGCCTAGGGACTGGTGAGATCGCAGGGATGCATGCAAATTAAGAGCTGAAAATCCTGGAATTTGTATTCGTCTTTGGCTTCAGGGATGGAGGGGGGGCATGCTGTCACATTGCATAATCAAACTTCCCACCAAAGTTTCAGAAGAGGAGAGTAAACACAAAATGCCTGGGGTTTGGCGGGTAGCCCCAGAGAATTACATATGTTTTTAAATATCTTCATTTATCATAAAAATTTATGAGGTATCTGTATAAATATGAAAGAATGCTTTCCCACCAAACGCCTGGAAAAACGGCAGGTGCCCAAGCAAGCCATGACCTTTGCCCTGGGACTTGACTTACCTCTTTGGCAGACTTTTTCAATGCATGCTCCAGTTTAGCTAGAATAACGTTAGTCTGAGAAGCAGATTTTTGAGATGTAACAGTCTGGCTTACTTTCTTTTGTCTCTTGAACATTAAAGGAATTTAAATGCGGCAACCCTCTTTTCTCGATGGTCCGGTGGGACAGGCTTCCAGGCCTGGGAACGGCAAGGGGCCTGACCCACAGAAACCAGCGTGCTCCAGTGCGCCTCAGTCCATGTTCGCCAGGGCACGAGGCGTAGCTGTTGGGAAAGGTTTGCATGCAATTCATCTGTGCCTCTCCGGCTTGGTGGCTCACACTTAAAAGGCCTCAGAATGTTGTAAGTGGGCTTCATTTTTCGGAGCATCGCTCTATCTGGCAAGGAAATCCCAAGTCATTTCCATTAGAACCGGGCCCCAGGGATTGTGTGAAAGCCATTGAGGCTCCTACAGGCCTAGGGAAGCTGTTTGGAGGTTGCATCTGTTCGTACGGATCTGGGAGCTTGTAATTATATCTGCACAAGGGGTTGTGTTTTGAACTCACCGAGGGTGTTAATGCAAGATTAATCAGTCAATTCTATGAGACACTTTGAAAAAAGAATATATTACCATCGTCATTCTATTTACATGTGGTCAAATAAAGAAGTTTCCTGCACCTATTTACAATGGCACAACATGATTTTTTAAAAAGATGGTATTTATTTATTTTAAGGGAGAGAGAAAGAGAAGGAGAGGGGTATTGATCGGTTGCCTCTTACATACCCTGAGGCAGTGGTTCCCGGGGATGGGCTGAGTCCCCACTGACACCCCTGTGGGTGGCCCGGGCAGGGGCGCAGCCACAGCCCCTGCGGAGGACAGCTGAGCCCCGCGGCAGGGGCGCAAAGCTGCCGAAACCCAGCGATTGCTGGGATGATGGCCGGCAATTCATCGTCCAGGTATCCTGGGAGGGAAAACGTGGGGAGTTATGAATAAATCAACACTCTGAATATTTAAATAGATGATGGTCACATACAACTTTAGAATACGGGGTTTTACTTTACCATCGAAGATGCGTGCTTCCAGCGAAGTGTGAAAAGTGTATGCCCAATAGCTAGGCAATTTATCAACCTGGTTGCTTAAAATGTATATATATTTTAAGAAAACTTGTGTGAGTAATCGATAAATTAGGAAGTATTTAATTATGTAATATGGAGACTTGGGATGCTTATTTCAGGAATGTTTTGGAGAGAATAGTGTAGCAAAAAATCACCTGCTTTTAATCTCCCATTTCCAATAGGAACTTGAAGTTCACAGAAAACTAACCTTGGTTGAAAAAGAAAGGTATTTTTCTAGACTCCTAAATCTTCCTTTTATCTAATGAAACACAAGGCTAGTACAACACAGTGGGAGACGTTCCCCATGGAGCATGTTTTAGAAGATCAGAGGACATGAAAGAAGTGGAACATTTTTTGCTGAGGAGAAAGAGGAGTAATGTGCAGACAGTGTCTCTAGGACAGGACGGCGGCGGCCGAGGTCCCCGACGCAGACCTACCCCTGCTGCCCCCTGAGCTCGGTGCTCACAGTGGAATCCCGGATGGCGCAGGGGGAATGAGAGAACGTGCGGCTAGCGCCCTGTTCCCGACGGGAGCACGCTCCAGAAGCAATAAAGTGCTCCGGGCAGAGGGCGCTTTCTCAGTAGGTGGACCTCAGTTCAGAACCTCCCACCGACTCTGAGGGGCGTGTCAGGACCCAGAAGCTCACACAACCGGTGGAGGAGACTGAGAGGGGCCCCGCAGTCAGAAGGAAAAGGCTCTCGGTCAGGGGCTGGCGTAGGGGAGCCTGTGGGCACATCGGCAAATCCCATGAGTGTGCTCTCATGTGGGCCTGAGCTAAGAATGGTTTTTGCAATTTAAAAGATAAGACAATGAAGATGAAGAAGGAAATGGAGGAAGGGAATGCAGAAGGAAAAAGAACTAGGAGAAGGAGAAAAACACCAAATACCACCTCTACTATCACCATAACCGACCATCACCACCGCCATCACCAACCACTGCCACCACCAACCACCACCAACAAGCACCAACAACCGCCACCACCACCAACCACCACCAACAACAACCAACACCACCACCAACGACTACCAGAACAACAGGACGAAGAACAAAACCAAGAAAAAAGAAGAAATTTATGTGAGAGAGACTTATATGACCTGAAAAGTCTACAACATCACTCTCTGGGCCTTTGCAGAGATTGCTTGCCGACCCCTGCTCAGTGCATAGGGACCTCGTAATGAGATTGGGTCACAGCCACCAGTGACTTCAGCATCGCCCAGCACAGTGTCCAGCAGCCCAAGTGGGAGCGGGACCATCCTGGCGGACACCAGCATGGGGATCAGAGCCCACCAACCGCACGCCTCGGGGGCCTGCAGAGCAGGAAGAGAATCGGGGCATCAGAGGCCTCTCCTCGTAAACCCCTGAGGGTCAGGAAGGCCCAGCCTGAAGGCAGACACGGTCTCAGCAAGGAGAAGGGGGGCATACGCTGTTCAGAGAGGAGACACAGTGGTGACCGGAGTGAGGACTTTGAACTGTCCCATGAAGCTGAGTAAGCCTGCAAATGATGATCAGAGCTCAGGGGTTCTCAGCTTAGGGATTTCACCTGGTTTCTGCGGTGTCAGACTGGAACTCCAGGGCAAAGTGAGAACAGTTATAGAAGGAAGAGATCACGTTCACTTGCCTGTATCTCTGTGGTTTACATTTTGACTGAACTCTACACGGTAACCCCTGTCTTTGAATAGGAGAGGCTGTGCTGTGGAAACTAGTTAACTTTGAAATCTGAGTGGCTTAACACAGCAAAGGCTTGGTTCTCACTCCCATTACTTGGCTGAGGTCAGTGGGCGAGGGCTCGGCTCCACACGGCCTCTCGGAGACCCAGGAAAATGGAGGCCATGTCATGTTCTCCCCGTGCCAAATGGTCACTGTAGAGATCACTACAGAGGGAGGGAATAGGTGGGGGGACATCTGCTTTAATTGACTCCACTGGGAAGTAAAGGCATCCTTTCTGTTCATAATCTGTTGGACACAACAGGCAACCTTATCTCAGTCTTAGAGCACAGCCTGGACATACAGCAGAAGAAAAGGAATAGTGCGTTCAATCCACCCATTTCAAAAATTGTGTTAGCGCTAAAGTATACAGGCCTTACTAAGAGTGCTAAGGGGTTTGCAAACAGAGACAGAGAGTCTGAGAATTTTCAAACAAAGTTTCAAGTTTTGGAGTCAAGGCAAAAGAATAAACAATAAAAAGTTAACACAAATTCAAATAACAGGAAAAAAAAAGAATGTAAGCTTTTGGAAAAACAATTTGATTCCCAAGATTTGTTTTCACTGCTAAGAAATAGTTGCTAAGACTGTTCTGAGTTTGGGAGCTAAGCCATCTATATCTGGGAAATGATATTTACCTCTGTGACATTCACGAAAAATCTCTTTACTCAGAGGCTGAAGGAGTCACACAAATGGCCTTATGATGCAGTGATTACTAGGGTAAGCCAAGCCCAATCAAACGCACGTTTGTTTTGTTAGAGACATCCATACATGTTTAGTGATAATGTTGCTGGGATTCTCCAATAGATTGTGAATGTCACGGATCCTGGGTGTTTTTCGCATTATTTTCTTGCAGCACAGAGTGGTTCTGCTTGCATCTACCTGGCGTTCTAACTCGGTTTCCCAAATGAGTCCACCTTGTGAAACGAGTTTTATAACTCAGTGACCTAAGAATCGCTCTCCCCCAAAACATATTAGAGTGCTTCTCAGTCTAACTCGTGTTCTCGCCTGAACCAGTCTGTGACTTATTTCTGGGAGGCACCCATAGACTCTTCGAGGTGGATGACTTGACCAGATCCAACCCAGTAAGGACTGAAACTTGAGTACGTAGAAACCTGATCACCGGAAGAAACAATATTAGCACTGTGCCCGTGTTTACTGCATGCATTAAAACAATTAATAGGTGTAATTTTTTTAAAGAAAATGTATAGATGTAGATAAAAATTGAGCTGGTTGTTCAGAGAGTACCCATATGCCTCCCCTCAGTTTTCCATATTATTAATGACTTACATTAGTATGGCGTATTTGCTATAATTAACGAACCAATATTGATGCATTGTTATAAGCTGAAGTGTGTAATTTATTTGCATTTTTAGTGGCCTGGAGCAATAACAGTTCTTCCTGTGGACCGCATTCACTCGGGCCACTCTGCTCTGTGTTGCTTTTGCTGCAGTTGGAACTTCCAAGGTGGCCTCCTCACGCACGTGTCTGGCACCTCGGCTGGGACGGCTGGGACGGCTGGGACCCCGGGCGCAGGCTGTGCTGACCTCGCTGCAGGCTGTGCTGACCACCAGCAGGTGGTCGCTCCCGCCGCACAGTCAGCTGTCTTTACACGGTGAATCGGGTCTCTCAGAGTGAGTGTTCCGAGAGAACCAGGCCAAGTGTGCCAGTGTTTATCAGACTTCGCTTGTGTTGTACTTGCCGAGATCTCATTGGCTAAATCCCAAGGGGGAGGAGACTACCCGAGGGCAGGTCTACCTGGAACAGCAGTCCGCCACCCTGCAGGACGAGCTGACATGAAAAAGTACTGACGTGCCAAATGTTGGTGAAGGTAAAACACTCGCACATTGCTAGTAAGAGGGTAAATTGGTACAACTATTTTGGCAGTCTCGTTAAAGCTCAGTATGCTTATCCTATGACCTAGCAATTTTACTGACAAGAAAACTCAGTAATTTTATCTGCAGAAAGATTCATATGGTAATGTTCTTAGCTTTATTCATGAAAATAAAAAAAAACTAGAAACACAGATCAGTGGGATAATGGATAAACAAATTATGGAATAGTCATGCAATGAAATAATATACATCAATAAAAAGAACAAAACTTTGCTGCATTCAACCGTCTGGATGAGTCTCACAGAGATTCTGTTGCACGAAAGAAACCACACACCGAAGACAGCCTGGAGCGTTTGACTGATTCTGTCTACAGGGTCATCGCCTGTCCTGATTTCAGCCCTGAAAGTCCACATCCAGGAAACCCCTCTCAGTTCCAGGCAAATTGGAAGGGTTCGTCATGCTACATTCACATGAAGTATGAAGTTTAAGAATAAGCATCATTAATTCATGTTTGTAGAAGTGAGATTCAACATTACCTCTGGGTTGCATATTAAATAGTAAAATGCAAGAAGGAACTTCCTACAGTGTTGAAAACCTCTCTATGTCTTGAGCTACAAGGTGGTTTAATGAGTATGTACGCATGTAACGATTCATTAGCTCTACATTTAATTTTAGTGCAGCTTATGCACATTACAAGATAAATATTATGCCTCAATAAAAATTTAAAAGTGAAATAAATTCTCTAGCCCTGGCTGGTGTGGCTCAGTGGATTGAGTGCTGGCTTGCAAACCAAGGGGTCACCAGTTCAATTCCCGGTCAGGCCACATGCCTGGGTTGCAGGCCAGGTCCCCAGTGGGGGGCGCTTGAGAGGCAGCCACACATTGATCTTTCTCCTTTCCTTCCCCTTTCTCTAAAAATAAATAAATAAAATCTTTAAAAAATAAAATAAATTCTTTACTTATTGGCTAGGTGAATCTTAGTAATTTCTTGAAACGGTATGAGCATAGCTATCTCACATGTCATGAAAGGATGACAGTAATTATTATCTCCCCTGATCAGTGTGACAGTAAATCAAAGGGTATTTTTGAAGTGCCCGGCGTATAATAAGCATGCGACTAACATTGGGTCACAGCTTTGCGGATCTGAAGGTAAAAAGATTTTCTGTCTCTGAACTTCCCTTCAAGGACCTTCTGTGCTCAATTCATGCACTAGCCAGTGACAAGTTGTTTTCTTTAAAAACAACTCTTCTTCTCCGCAAGCGCCACCTGTGATGAAAACACAACACTGGAAGCTGCAGCCTAGCAACTCAGAATAATAGCAGCAATCTTTTGAACTGTTTGGCTTGAGGAAAAGATGAGAACTTTGAGTCGTGAGAGTGCTTTGCTTTGCCACGCCACGATGTAGTTCCTGCTGTTTTCTCAAGAGACGTTCTTTGCTTCTCCTGATATAATCCCGGAAAGCTTTTGCTCAACAGTAGCCAGCTGGCGTGAGCTCGTCTGCAACTGTTCTTTCAGTGAAAGTAACTCAGCGGCCTCATTTTGGGGTCAGAAAGACGGCAGACTGTCTAGCCCCCTAGGTCCCTCGTGGCTTACAGCATAGCTCTGGGAAGGGACCCCTTTCAACACGCAGAACACGTTGTTTTTCTATGGGCTGAGCAGTGTACCCTGATGCTCACAGGTCCCAACGTGCAACCCCACTCCCTTCGCTTGCTTTTATACCTTTCCAGAGTGAAGTGTTCAGGTTTCTGTTCTGTTGAATATCTGAGCGTCCAAGGAGCCTATAAACCTGAGTGGGAATCCTTGTGACTTTTGGAGACAACCTGGCAGAGAGCCAGGCACGGTGCACGCATCCCTGCCGCTTGGGCCTGTGCAATATTTTCTTTGATTCTCTGTTTGTTTCTCTTTACATTATTTCTGGGTAAAGTTCCCATTGCCAGCAGATGTGCAGAAACATTATTTACCTACAAAGCTCATCTAAGTGGGGTCGTGGTGAAATTAGAATTATTCAGAAGAGATTTATAGTTAAGAAACATGTCCTGGATGTCGCTCACACTAAGGACCACTCTAGCTCCCAGGACGATACACGGACAGAGAATGAAAAATCTGGGTTTGAATCGAGTGCCACTCTATGGAGCACGTGACCTTGGACAAGCTGCCTGAAGCCCCGCAGCTGAGAATGTGAAATAATAAATCATACGTGTCCCTCAAGGTTGTCCTAGAGCATTCATGACAGCATGCGTGTGCAGGAAGCCAGCGCACCACGATTTCCTCATTCAGGGCTTCATGTACGGCAGGTCTGTGCCGCTCAGCTCACGCGGCCCCCCGAGCACAGGAAGTGCAGCCCGAGAGGGGACAGTGAAAACAGGGGCCCTTCCCTCCCCCACACAAACCAGGCCAGACGCGTGCGCAGTGGAGTCGTCCGCTCCCCCTCTCATTCCCTCCTCCGATGCTGCTCTGGGAAGGGTTTTTGCCCTTGATCCGATGCTGCTCTGGGAAGGGTTCTAGACCACAAATGCATGATAAGCCCTTGAGAGATGTTAAATAACAAAGCAGTTAATATCCTCAAGGAATTAGCTCGTCCTTGCTTGTTTCTGGGGAAAATCAATCGTTTCTTGCCTTTGAAATAAAGGCACTAAACCTTGGAGAGATTGAAGATTTCAAGGCTTGGATTTCCTTTTCTCTCTTTCTTGTGCTTTGTATCTCTTATGTCTCAAAAGGATATCCCGCACGAATTAGAGACGCCTGCCGAGAGTGAGGGTGGCTGGTACGCTATGTTGAAATAAATGTGTGATTTATTTCATACAAAGACTCAGCCACATGTTTTGTAGGGTTTTAAAAAGAGTTTGAATTTTATTCGTAGCATTTCATCTACTGCTTTGATGCTGAGAATGATAGAAAATTTAGCTTTATTGAGACATGTTGCTGGAACTGAAAGTGAACTGGAACATTTATGGCCCCTGTCAACGTGCTTTTCTTAGAAGGGCCGCTCGCAGAGTGGGCTCCGTGGTCAGCGAAGTTGCTCCACTCTGGCCAGCTCTGGGGCTGGCAGGGGAGCGACTGGTTTAGAACCGGGAAGCAGACTTTGTGGCTTGACTTCAGGAGTAGAATCACGCCCTACGTGTCCTCAAGAAGCCTCACGTTCTATCATTAAACCCAGGTCCCTCACCTAAGGCCTGTGCCTTCGTAAATAAGGAAACCCTCTCGTTGGCATTCCTCTTCTGCCCCCAGCCCTGGCCAGCCCTCCCCTCCTGGGTGATGGTGACTATCACCGAGAGCCACCGGAGGGCCCACTGCCGTGGGGACCCCTTGGGGCCCACAGCGAGCCCTCCCTGGGGAGAGCAAGCAAGCTGCCTGCTCGCAGTGCCGCTCCTAAGCTCCCTCGTTTTCTTTTTTAGGCAGGAATTCTGAGCAACTACTCAGGAGCTCTCGCTCTCTAGCCCAGGAGTGAGTCCATCTTATTGTGTGTGAGTCATGTTCTTCCCTTCTGTGACTTGGTGAGGGGCATGAGCCCGGCCCAAACTGCCACCCGGGCCTGCCCAGGTAGTGTCCCTGCCTTCACACGGGGCCATACCACCGCCATGGCAGAGAGGGGACTAGACACAGCCCAGGTGCAAGAATACCCCCGATTCTATGCAGCCAGGGTCCCTCATGTTCCCTTTCAACAAGGAAATGAACTGTTTCACGGTCCTGCCTATTTTCTTTCTAGATTAGTCTCTCTCCTTCCTGGGGTTTTGTCACATGAGTAGGTTCACTGGAATTCGCTGTGGAACTTCTGTTTCCCCCCGTCTTGGTGCTTTGCCCATTCTCCTGGATGCATGTCAGGACTTGGCGATGTCCTCCAGCAAACTGTGACTTACACATCGTCACCAGCCTTGATGTAAACAGAGACTGGAGAGTGGGTGTGGCATGACCTATCAGGGGTGTCCAACCCTTGGCCCACGTTGTCTATGAATGCAGCCCAACACAAAATCATAAACTTACTTAAACCATTACGAGGTTATTTTGTGAGTATGTGCCGCAATGTATTTAATGTGTGGCCGAAAACAACCCTTCTTCCAGTGTGGCCCAGAGACGCCAAAGCATGGGACACCCCTGAGTGGTGGTTGGAAGACAGTCTGGAGAATTCTAAATGTTTACATATCGGGCAGAGGAAGGAGAATCTGAAGGGAAACTGAGAAAGGAGGCCCAATCGGGTAGAGAAGAAGCGAGTGTGATGCGCCTGAAGCCAAGCTAGAAATGCGTTCTGAAAAGGAGGGCGTTATCACTATGACAAGTGCTGCCCATAGATCAAGCAGCAGGAAGAGCAGAAAACGCTGCTGGACTTTGCAAGAGGTGAGTCTTGGTGATTGGCAGAGCAGCTTGGGGACCGGGGAGAATGAAAACGAGCTTGCAGTGAGTGGAGAGATAATGCAAGGAGAGGGCAAAGAAACAGTGAGTTAGAAGCCTCTTCTACGGAGTTTTGCTTTAAAAACAAAGATAGTGGTCATGGAAGAGCATGAAACAAAGGGTGGATTTGTAAAGACAGAAGAAATTGCTGAATTAATTGCTGAAGATGCTCCTGACTGTGTGAGAGGGGGTGAGATCGGCTGCGCAGCTGGCGGAGCTCACCTGGGACAGGAGCAGGCACCGAGCGATACTAACAGAACGGGAGTCAAGCGTGTGCGCGTGCGTGCAGGCGGGTAGGCAGATGTTGGTGCAGGAGTGTGTGGAAACCCGTTTTTACATTTACGTTTTCTCAGTGAGAGAAATCATGCCATGGACAGAAAGTGATGGGGGAGGGGATACTGGACTTGCAAGGAGAGCAGAGCAGGTGTGAATGACATGGCTAGGGGGGCTGGCGAGTGAAAGGTCCTGCAGACAGAGGGGTCTGCACATCCCCCAAGGCCCATTTGGAGTGAGTGATCACGGATTTAAAGTAAGTGGGCGTGATCCTCCATTCTTCTCTGCCCATGTTTGCCTGCCTAAGCCAATTTTCCAATTTAACTGGACGCTTCAAGGAAAATTCAATGGTGAGAAAAAGGGAAGGGCATTAAGGGTGTGTGCAAAAGGGTGCTTATAATAATAATAAACTATGGAACATAAACTGGGCAAATAGAGAAACAAGATATTATGGATATGAGAAACAGTGAAATGTGGTAAGATCAATGGATTAAGGGCTTGGGTAGGTTCAAAAAATTGGGGTGGGGTCTTAGAGAGAACAAGCCCAAAAGATAGGGTGTGGTTGTCGGAGAGCAGGACGTTTGAAATCAAATAACAGAGAGTGCGCTGTCATTGGTTGGGAGCACGCCTGCAGTATGAGAGTGGGAGTCAGTGGCTAAGAATGGGGGAAGGTCAGATAACTGGACAGGTTAAGAAACTCGGAGTCCAGGGCAATGGGGAACTGTCTGTATGTGTATTAAAGCAGCTAGACACTACGACAGGCGTTATTTGGGAGAAGTGGTGGTAAGCTAGGTTTGAAATTTGTAATATATGAAATTTTCGACATATGAAAATCTGTTAACTGGAATAGTAAATGTTATTAATCTAATGACTTGAGCGAAAAAACAGAGGTGGGTTTAGGCATAAAAGAGCAACAGGGGTCTGGAAATGTAGACGAGGAGTGAGGAGGACATCCTCGCTATTTCGAGGCCCCGAGGTGGCAAGGGTATGGAAGAGGGCTGCAGGGGAAGCCATGCCTCAGGGAAAAGCCAGTTTTCAGTGGAAACAGGGAGGCATAGAGAATAATAGACAACCACAGAAGGTACAGAAGAGTTCACTGATCGTGGACCAGGACTCCCCGAAACCTCCATGGAAGGATTTGGGAGACTGGGAAGGGTGAGGTGTGACCAGAGAAGAGGATGCCCAGTTCTTACGGACTTTACGATCTGGATGATGAGGAATGACCTCTTGGAAGAAGGCTGTTTCTGTTGGTTAAGTTTAACAGGTATATAGGACATGATATGACTGCTAAGCATATTGAACAGAAACTTTGGAAGGGGCAAAGACCCAGGCTGAAACCTATGGGCGCCGCATCAGAGAACAGTCTCTCCCTGCTGTTGCTCTGAGGCACACCCACAGTTCCGGGGCATCGGTATCAGTGGCTTCTCGACCTGTGCTCTCTCACCCACAGATGAAACCACGCGTCCCTACATTACTTGTTTTGACGCAGTTTCATGCAAGGCCATCTAAGGGGTAGAGTCAGGGTTTCGTGCCCATGTTCTCACTAAGAGGGAGGCAAGGATAGGGACTTCTGGCTTCTTCTAGAAAGGAAATTCAAAGCTGTTCAGTGATCTTGACGAGGGCCAATGTCCACTACAGAATCCAAAAAGCAACTAATGTTTTATGGGGCTCTGGGTGAGGATGGGGTGCTTTGCTAGTATTAGTGCTTTAATTCAGTCTCATTATAAATATTATTTAAGCGCTTGCTCTGTACCAGATACTGGGCAGGGTGCCAGAATAT
Organism: Trachops cirrhosus; assembly: GCA_028533065.1. NCBI lineage: Eukaryota > Metazoa > Chordata > Mammalia > Chiroptera > Phyllostomidae > Trachops > Trachops cirrhosus. The sequence continues at coordinate 3,650,926 of CM052548.1, read as the reverse complement.
AAGCACAAGTAAGACATGACTTTATCTTCAAGAAACTTTCAACTACTTGGAAAGGCAAACAAAGGAAACCAACAATAATGCAAAATGAATGAGGCTATTTAAAGGGGTTTTCCAGAACCAAAGTGGGAACAGTTAACATCCCAGGCTGGATATGTTAAGGCTGGGGGAGGGGAGAGGTTTGACATGACTTCCTCTGAGGTTGGATCTTAAAGTTCAGAGCAGGAGTTGTCTTGGTGGAAATGAAGAAAGGGAGAGAACACTTCTGAAGACCCAGAGAACTATGCTGAGTATTTCAGTGTGGCCGTTGTCCTGGCGAAGAAGCTGTATAGGAGGTGGGATTTGGGGGAACACACGGCAGGGAGTGTAGTTAGAAAACAGAAGCCTGACTGTGGTATACCTTTAAGAGATGTGCTTATATCCCACAGGGGAGGGAAGGTCAGGGTATTTTTGTCTGTCTGTTGGCTTGATATTTCAGGAATCCTTTATTCGAATAGTGTAGGATGCCCACCTAGAAAACAGAGCCTCTGTGGCTAAATGAAGAGAAGGGTGTGTGCAAATTTGCACCCCCTCTCCTCTCGTCAGCTGGTAAGCCCCTGCCGTGTGCCCCTGGGGTTCCCACAGTTTGAACTGAGCTGAGGGAGGATTACTGTCACCTGGAGACTGTCAGGATGATTTTATGTGTGAGGACGATCACTCTGAGACATCCAAGGAGGAGGAATCGACACTGGGAGAAGCCAGAGAAGGGGAGGCCGGTTGGAAGCCCATCACGATGGCCCCCGGTGGACAGGGCAGTGTGGGCGTGGCCTAGGCCTGCCAGGGCGGGAAGTGGGCTGACTGCAAGGAGCTGGCGGTGGTGCGTGAATTTAGGGAGAGAAGGAATAGAAAGAGTAAGGCTTTGTACTGAAGAGGAACGTATGGAAGGACCAGGCGTTGTAGTAGATCACTCAGAGCACACAAGGAAAGCACACACTGAGGAAATAGGATGCACACTAAATTCGGTTTTGCAAAGATTGAGTTTGTGGGGCTGGAAGGGTATTTAGGTAGAAGATATTCAACATAGAGGGAAAATATGTGCCTGCAATCAGACAGGGGAGGGGCGTTAGAGGCTGGCTTCCAGAAAATGTGCAGAGGGAGCGGGAGAGGCAGCCAGGGCAGAATCCTAGCGCACACAGCATGCTGAGAGGGTCAGACTGGGAGGAACAGCTTCTGTGCCTAGGGAGGCATGATCCGAGATGTCGCAGGGGACCTGGTCAGTGTAGCATTGATTATTCACTCATAATTATTCCTTCCTTCCCCACCCTACCATGCCCACCACCACCACCACCGTAGATAAAGTAGACTCCTGTGCTTAAGCCAATGAATTGTTAGCAGGCATAGCAAATACCACATCTGAACAGGCATAGCAATGGATTTAATTAATGTGCTTTAATTAATGTGCACGAAATAACTTTTTTTTTTGCTTCTGTCCTCTACTATGAGAGCAGCCAGATGGTAGCTAATCATTATGGGTCTCAAGATGAGAAGACAGATGAAGCCCAGCCAAACTATGACCAATCAGCAACCCTCACGTAATGTGAACAAGAAATAAATACTTGCTTTAGAAGCCATTGACCTGGGGAGGTTGTTTGCTGTTGCAGCAAAAACTGACCAGTATTATGAATATTAATAGTGTTGGGCTGGGAAGGGGGACAGTGAAATAGCATGGAGGGATGGGAGGTATCAAACAGCATGAGAATTGAGTGCAGTAGGCTCCCACGATGTGATCACTACAAGATGCTTGACATGTATCCAGGATCGGGGCTTACCTTTGACTAAGTAATAAAGTTTATTTTGGAGTTTCTCCTTTTTGGTTACCCAACCCCTCCCTGGTGTTTTTCCTATCCTCCTGTGTCCTGATGTCTCCCAGAAGCAGAATCCTCCTTTTTACTCAGTTACTTGTCATTTGTATTAGTGTCTCCTGGAAACTCAAAAGACTTTGTTCTCAAATGTGTTCAGATTCTGTGAAGACAATGGGTGAATACCGGTGTATTTAGTCACACAGCAGCCCACCCAGAAGGATGTGCTGCCTTTGATAGAATTTCTATGACTTGGGTTTTGTAGGGTCGTTTTTTATGTCTGTTCGAGATAATACAAAATATAAAGGGTTAATCAAGCTGTACACATTCTGTCTAATCACATCTAATGAAAAGAATACCGAAGTTCCCTAATCAGGACATGCTACCTTGAAGGGCAACACCCTGTGATTATCTGCAGAAGTCAGTAGTTGCACACGTAAGCTTTGGGGTTCATATCTGGGCTCAGTGAATTCCTAGATTTGTGAGCCTGGGCATGTTACCTAACTCTCTGCACCTTGGTTTACCTTTTATTAATGGTAAAAAAAGAATAGTATCTTTTGCACAGGGTCTAATAGCAGTTACATCAGAAAATGTTTAAGAAGCTTTTAGCACAGTGGATGGCACATTATTAGGTCTCAACAAATGTTGACTGTTATTCTAGAGATAGTGCCATTATTATCACTACCCTGGTTCTTAAATTTACTTCTCTGTACACGTAGCGGAAATCCCAGCTTCGCTCTGAGCTTGGACTTGTGTGTGTTTGGACGTGAACTAGCAAGGCTGCTGTGAGAAGTCAGTTTGAATGAGGATTTTTGGTGAAATGTGAAAGAGAGACCATACTTTTGTGCTGACAAAGGGAGTTAAAGAAGACAGCGTGACCTCTGTCCCAGCTCTTGGAGATGACATCAACCCTGAGTGGCAGCCTCTTTGGTGTAACTGTGGCTGAAGAGGGAGGACATGCTTCATGAGGGGTGTTGGGCTATGAGGGGGATGGAAGCAGAAGAGCTTGAAAAGATTACTTGAGAATTCCTATGAGATTACTCAGAGATAAATATGGATGAGTCTTATGAGTGACCACATTTTTCATTCCTAGTCTGGTGTGGCATAAGGCCAGACAGGGCTCAGGCTTGGGGTCATACAGTTGAAATGAGGGCTGACCTCGAAACATAGCTATGTACCCTCCTGGTGGATTGGTTGTGTCCCCAACACCCCCAGATTTCTTTCACCTCCCCCAGTGTATGCATGTAATTCCACAGAATTGTTACATCCCTTTATTTCTGGGGTTAAATATGTACTTCCCCTTGGGGGGGAAAACTCACTGTAGCTTTTATGATACGTAGTGCTGAGTTTACAAAGATAATAAAAGAAGATTTTCAATAGGCCGCAAGTGTGAGGAGCCTGAAGGGGCACATTGGGTTCATGAAGAGGGCTGGCGAGCGGCTGATGGTGGAAACGGGAGGGTGAATGGGTCTCAGAACAGAAGTGGAAGCCACGATGATAATTCTGTCAACTCCACAGCTGTGTTCAGACTCTGCATCCACTCTCAGCTTAATGACATCAAGTATCCATTCTAGTACAGAGACGCCATGTACTTGGTCTGATTCGAGGGTTAGGCATGTTTGCACATGTGCGTCAAATAACACGATACCCGCTGCTCTAAGAGATATATCTTAAAGTCTGAGGGGTTTGGTGTGACAGGGCGGAGGGCAGGAATACTCTGCTGGACTCAGCCATGCGTACCTGTGACTTTGGAGTGCACTTGCGTGGCGGGTACGGAGATGCACTACCCAGGTCCCCCTTCAAAGAAGGGCTTCTTGTCCCTGCTGTAGGAGTGTCATCACATGTCATCCTCCTTAGGGATTGCCTCAGCTCTAGAGAGCTCCCTGGCCAGGGTCATTTCCATTTCTGGAATGGGCCAGTGGCCCAGTCCAGAGACTTGTTCAAGTGGACGCTCTAGCTGTTCCAGCTCAACACGAGCCGACTCTAGCTGACTGCGTTAGCTCCTGAGATCTCACGGGCCCACCAAGGCTGACAGCAGGCCTGTGTCACAGCTCAGCTCAATCCTCTGCCCACTCCTGCCACCCCTCTCCTCACAAGTCCTGGCCCACAGACAGTCCCTAGTAAACACCCAGCTCAGAGTCTGCTCGCTAAACCCGTACCCCATCCCGGGAAACCCGGAGAAGTCCCTTGCAGTTGGTGGCAGGAGGAGACAGAGTGGTTGACCGAAGAAGGTTTGCTCTGAAAAGGGCACGAGTCACTGCCACTCACACCGTTAGCTAGAATTGAATGAACTGGTTAAGTCCTCTAGCTCCTCATTTTTAAAAAATCAGAGTTTCCCAGAAATGTTGGCTAGCTTAGCCAAGATTATATAACTCATTGTATAATTCAGACCAGGATTCCTCATGCTTCCGAGGAAAGAGTTGGGTTTTACTCTTCCGCTCAGATAAGGAGAGCCACACTACCCTCCGTCTCTCCCTTCAGTCTTTGTTCCAGGAAAGCTCAGATGCAAATTCAGGTGAATCACAGCAACGGTGAAGTCCCGTAGGGGACGCATTCATTTTATTGTTCTCCGGGTCATGACCCACTCTTCTGATGCGCCTTTGTCCTGCTACCATTTCGTTCCCTTTTCATTTATATTTTATCGTGTTATGGTGTTCCTGCTGCAAGTTACTTCAAATTCCTTTTTGAGAATTAACCAGGGTAAGTGTAAATAAGTGAAAAATTAAATGCACAGAGGCACGATTCAGTATTCTTTACACCATAGCGTCCTACTGGCAGCCTTCCACTGCGGTTGGGTGTCACTATAGGAACATTCCCACTCCATTCATTGTAAAGAGTCGGCTAGACACACGGAAGTTCTGATTTGAGTAACAACTACATGCATGGCACCTGTTACATAGCTAGTGCCTCCTAGAACTTCTGATTTGAGAGAGAAAATGGTAATAAAATTTATGATGTTATTCATTTGTACACTTTTTTTTGAAAGATGAGAACCTGTCTGGCAGATACAGTTTAATCATCCTCCAAGTAATTTTATTTTTTTGGCGGCCGCTCATGTTATGTATTACAAACCTCCATTTTATGGTCAATAAAATTCAAGATGGGAGAGGTGTTGCTCATAGCTCTACCATGACACAGCAGCAGCCCTGTCTTCCGGGCTATTTTTAAATTAAACCCTCTGTCTGATTTGTAAAAGCATCCCATACAGGATTTCAGGGTTATTGTGTCTCCCCATCCTAACACCTTCCATGCGCCCGTCACCCAGGCCTTTCCCTCCATCTGCACGCCCATGACATTGGAGACACCCATCAGGCCTCTGGTTCCTTCCGTTTCCCATTTTCCAGTGAGCCCTCTTCCCTCGAATCGCTGACCCCACTTCGCCCTCTCCGGTGATGCCCCTGCGCCCACAGCCGTGGTTCGGGTCTCACTGTGAAGGCAGGAGCGCCGTCAGAGCCCGCTCTCTGAACTGAAGGGGTTCTGGGGGCGCGCTTCCCCGAGATAAGAGTCCAGCAGCGTCCCGGGAGGCCCTTCTGCAGCGCAACCTGAGCTCGGGGCTCGGAGGCCTCATTCAGGCGCTCTATTCCCTGCCGAGCCTCCGGTTTATAAATGCTTCCTTATCTTTCCCAGGCAGCATGTGTGTTCCTAGAATTTGGTTACTGTGCTTTTACGTTGAAGCTTTTTAAATCATTATACTTAAAAACCATATGTCCAGGAGATATGGAAGGGACGAATGGGCTTCGGACAAAGTGCCACACTGATGTGTCCTCCCAGTGGAAGGACTTCCCCCCTCCCCTCTGCAGAGAAGTCACCTCTGTGGGGAGATTCGTGGCTCTCCAAAACTTTTCTTGTAGGACACACCAGCCCTACCAGTCTTTCAAAGACAGCTCGTTCTCCCTACTGGGGCAGTCTCCTCAGAACGATAGCTGAGGTTGCAGTTCCTTAAGTCATTTATGCCCATTGAAACCAGTATTATTGATTCCCTCATTAACGTATCCACTCATTTCCCTGTTATTCACAGTTGTTCACCAAACACTTTTTGGGCCCACTAAGAGTCGAGTGGTAGATGGAGGCCTCAGGAGGGACGGTCTGCTTACAGCCGTGTCTTCAGGGCTTAACATTCCGGCGATCGCTGAACAAATACTCAGTACATTTAACGCAGTGCCTGCTGCGGCAAAGATTACTGGTCAGCATCCACTGTCCTTCCTCCTTTGCTGACAGAACCCTGATTTTGAGCTTGGCACACTGGCAGCTAGTTATGGCCACGTGGTTTTACGCAGGGTACTGTGACTGGGAGACCAAGTAAAGGGGGTTGGTTCAGTTACAAAGGGTTCTCTCTTTATCTATTTCTTTTTTCTTAACAAGATTTTATTTATTTACTTTTAGAGAGAGGGGAAGGGAGGGAGAAAAGGAGGGAGAGAAACATCACTGTGTGAGAGATACATTGATCAGTTGCCTCTCACACGCCCTCATCTGGGGACCTGGCCCACAACCCAGGCATGTGCCCTGACTGGGAATCGAACCGGTGACCTTTCAGTTCGCAGGCTGGCACTCAGTCCCCTGAGCCACACCAGCCAGGGCTCTTTATCCATTTCTTTAGCTCCAGGTTTGCAACCTACATTTTTCTCTTCGCTATCATGATTGAGGAATAATTTACATGGAGTAAAATGTACAAATCTTAATCGTGTAGGTCAATGGATATTTATATGTACGTACACTCAAAACACCATTTCCCAGACTGAAATATAAAATATTACCAGCACCCCAGGATGCTTCCCTATGACCGTCTCAGTCAAAACCCTTCCCAGAGAGAACCACTAACATCGTAGATGAGTTTTGCCTGTTTCTGAACTTTATATAAGTGGAATCACTTAGTCAATCAGACAGAGGTTTATCAGGAGACAGAAATGACATCAGTAAGTTCGACAGGGAAAGTTTAATAGAAAGAACTGTTAACCAGCAGAAGGGAGTTAACCAGGAACACGGGTGGCAGAGGATTCTGAGGAATCTGGAAGTAGCTATTGCCTCTAGGGTGTCACATGATCAGGGCGGCCACTAGGAATTTCCCGAAAGCTCCACCCACACGCCTGCAAGGAGAGAGCTTAGGTCTCGCGGAACGGGCAGCCCTCTGGGGACCAAGAAGCTTGCTGTAAGTTACGGGCTGCGGCTGGCCCACAGATACCGCCCCCTGCTGGTGGACAAATTGCTCGGGTGACACAGGCCTGCGTGCGTCTGTGCGTAATGCTGACGTAAGCACGGCTGGCCACTCGCTCGCCAATCTGACAGGTGCTCACCAAAAATAATCGTTTGGAACCAAAAAGGGGACCCCTTCTTCCTGCTCCAGGTTGGCAATGTCCCTGCAAAACCACTGATGGACAAGTCTCATTGAGTAAACTGGCAAAAAAAAAAAATGTTTACAGGGTCAAGTACCAGGATCACAAAGCAAGAGGGGAAAAAAGGAGCAGTTTTGTAGCTGAGAGGCAACAAGTTGAAAACTCCCATGTGGAATAGAGTACGCTGTTTTGTGCCCGTCTTTTCTGCACTCACAGTTACAAGCACGCTGGGTTTGGTGGCTGGAGCTCCTGCAGCCACCGGAGCTATCCGGAGCCATCCGGAGCCCTGACAGTGACAGACTTGCGGAGGATGATGGGCATCGTGATGAGAACCTGGGTCTCTGACGACAGCAATGGGGCTGCCATCGCAGCCCCGGACTCCTCGAATCGGGACATTTTTTAACCCGGGAGGGAGATTATACTTTCACTTGTTTAAACCATGTGAATTCTTCCCGCCCAGGCCCCCTTCCATCATTTGGGCCGTGGAACCAGATGGAACTGATACGTAGGCTTCCGATCGCAGTTTGGCGAGACACACAAACGAAACCATTAGCAGAATGAGAAAGAGAAAGGAAGGGATATAATCAATCGTTTCTCTGCGCCAGGGCCTGGGTTAGATCCCGGAGATACTGGGGAAGTGTCTGGCCGTCCTGTCCTCTCGGGTCCGAGGGCCGTATCAGCCATCACAGGTAGGTTCTCGGTCTAGGTTTCCCGATACCCTGCTTAGTGCTTTACTCTTTCATGATCCACACGTTAGCTGGATCACTGCACCTCTTAAGAACTAAGTAAAGTTTCCTAAATACCCAGTTGCAACCTCCTGGAAGTCTAAACCTTTTCCTAAAAATTCTGCCAGTTTAACAGTTGGGGATGGAGAAGGGAAAAAGTGGTTGTGTGAGATGTTTAAGTTCTTAGAATTATTGCTCATTGTAAATGACTCCTCAGTTCACGGATGAATTTTACATATAATTAGTTCATCCATAATTTTCATACTATGTCAACTCAGCTGTGCAATTCCCAACGTTTATTAATTTCAATAAAAATGTCCACCCGCACAAGTCATTATTTATGAGTAGTAGTCTTTATTAAATATACTGAAACAGTAGCCAAAGGGATCTCTATTTTTTAAATTTTTATTGTCCTGTCATTTGAAATAAATGTAGATGGTCCAAAAAAGGTTAAACTGGAAAATGGTAGACAACCCAATTTTCTATTGAGTTTCTGGTCTTTTTTTAAAACCTTTTTAAATTAAAACAAAAGTTCCAATGACAGTTTATATTAAATATTATTTTGTATTCATTTCAGGTGTACGGCATAGTGGTTAGGCAATAATATTCTTTGCAGAGTATTCCCCCTATTCCGGTACTCACCTGGCATCACACATAATCGTTACAATATTACTGACTGTATTCCCTACGCGGTGCTCTACATCCCTGTGTTTTGTAACAACCAATCCGTCCTTTTCAGTCCCTTTACCTTTTGCACCCAGCCCCCCAAACCCCATCCCCCGTGGCAACCACCAACCAGTCTGCTCTCTGCATTTGTGCATCTGTTTCCGTTTCGTTTATATTGTTCTTCCCATTTCACACACAAGTGAAATCCTATGGTATTGGAAGTTTTTGATCTTTTCTTGATTGATAAGTGTTTTTGGTATGTAAGATCACCATTTGTTACATATACAAATACGACTTGGACCTAACATAAAACATATTTTAATACAGACTTTTATAAGCCTTAAATAGTTCGCAAACGAAATGCCGTGCTGTGGCCAGCGAGCCTGAGAAAGAGCCGTTTGGCTCTATCACCGAGGTGCCTGCCGGGCGCGGTAGAGGGAGTGGGGTCCGGGCCCTGGAGCTCCAGCCAGGCCAGCACGGCCCCTACAGGCTCCGCAGCCCTCTCTGGCCATCCTGGGCCTGTAGTGGAAAGAGAAGATCGGGGACTGAGGAGTGAGTAGTCTGGTTTCGCCGTCTACATTGATTTTCCTCACCAGATGATCGCTTGGCACCTTCATTTTGCTTTGGTGAGCAGCACTAAGAAAGGCTTTTCTGACTGCCTGCCCTGCGGTCTGTCTTATATCTCTTTGATATGCAGACAGCCAGCTACATCACAATGAAAGTTGCACGCCAAGACCAGTAAATAAATAGGGCAAGCGAGATGGGGTCAAAAGAGGCAACACGTAGCAAATGTGAATGTAGTAGTGTGAGAGTAAGAAGAAAAAAAGCTCTGCCTTTTCTCCTGTTCCTGAGACTCCATTGCCATAGCAACACATTCAGTTCCTTTTCTTACATCTTCAGTGAACATGAAGTGGCGTAACCAATATCAAGTATTGAAGCTCATGGAGGTATTAACAATAACATTGCATTTAACAAGACAACACCATTTCCAGAAAGTACAAACGCCTTCTAGAATTTCTCCCCAATGCTGCTGATTTCACTGTGGGGAAATGTAAAATTCAAGGACCGGCTTCCTTCACAGGAAACAGAGACCCTCTGCCCAGCAGGCTTTGGAGGGAGTTAGAATGAGAAGTTACTTTCCTTTCTCTGACTCTCTTAATCGAACATCCTTCCTCAGTTCTTACTGTATACTCTGCCTACTGCCTGTTCTGAGGAACTGATTTATCTCCCAAAAACATTCAACCAAAAGAGAAGTGGAATCTCCTAGAACTACGTTGGTCGATATAGTAGTCACTAGTCATGCGTGGCCTTTGAAATGTGGCTAAACCCACCGAGATGCGCTGCAAATGTAAAATATACAACGAATCCTAACTATTTAGCACAGGAAAAATAATGAGCGATATCTCATTAGCAGCGTTTATATTGATTGCATATTGAAGCAATATGTTGAATGCACTGTAATGGGTTTCTTCTTAGTTTTTAAACGTGACTACTAGAAAACTTAAAGTGCCAGGCACCGCTCACGCTGCGGCTCGCAATGTATTGCTATGGGACAGCGGTGCTCTGGGCACTGGAGCACGCCGCCCCCCGAGGAGTGAGAATCCACTTCCTCCTCCCCTCCTCCCTGAACAGCTGTTCTTCTCGCTCCTCCATGTTCCTTCTCCTCGCTGCTTCCTCGTTATTTCCTTTGCTGCCTGTTGCTGTTTTCCCCTTATTTGTTCTATTTTTCCATCTGACATTTGAGATAAAGAGAAAGGAGAAGGTTCTGGTGAGAGAGAGGAAGACAGAAGGATGATGAAATGGGAAGGGATCGGGGTTCAGTGTCCTTTTTCCATATATCTGTGTCCATCCGTCTTCAGTGTTGGCTCAAGAGAGAACTAAGAAGACGGCAACCATAGTTTTCAGCGACTCCACCCCTCATTCTTCAGAGATGTCTAGGGACATCTCTGTCCCCCTAGAAGAATAGGTCCCACCCCCGAAAAAAGTCCAAATTCTAACCTACAGAACCCATGAATCTTTTATTTCACATGGTAAAAGAAATTTACAGATGGGATTAAGTTAAGGATTTTGAGAGAGGGAGGTTATCTTGGATTGTCCAGGACGGCCGGGTTGAGTCAGGGTGTGTTTTTTTTTTTAAGAGTGAGGCAATAAAACTAGAACTGATTTTTTTAAAAAGACAAAACAACATCAATAATCTTCAACTAGAATAAGAAAAAATGACTCAAATAAATGAAAGGTGACATTACAACCTTTTATTTATTCTTAAGAGCAAGAAATATTAGCTCTTGATAACAAAGAAATATTAAAAATCATAAGATTCTTATTCACACAAAGTCTTCCAAAAAAATAGAAGAGGAGGGAACACTTTCAAACTCATTTCATAAGGCCAGAATTATTCTGATACCAAAGCCAAAAAAGAATGTTACATGAAAAGGAAATTGTAGGCCAATAACCCTGATGAACATAGATGTAAGAATCCTCAACAAAATATTAGCAAACTGAATTCACATTAAAAGGATCATACACTCTAAGCAAGTGGTACTTATTCCTGGGATGCAAGGATGATTCAACATTTGAAAATCAATTAGTGTGATACACCCCATTAGCAAAGTGAAGGGTAAAATATGATCATCTCAGTAAATGCAGAAAAAGCATTGGATAAAATTCAACATCCTTTTATAATTAAAAAGTCTCCACAATTTATGCATTATAGATGGGATGAACTTACACATAATGAAATTGTATACAACAAACAAAGAACTAACACGACACATAACAGTGAAAAGCTGGAGAGATTTTCTTCTGCGATCAGGGGCAAGACAAGGAGGCTCACTCTCACTAGTTCTATTGGGAGTTCTGGCCAGAGCAATCAATCAGGAAAAAAAATAAAAGGCTTAAAAATTAGAAACAAAGAAGCAAAATTGTCTGTTTGCAAGGCATGATATTACATACAGAAAACACTAAAGACTCCACAAAAAACTGCTGGAACTAATAAATAATTTAGTAAAGTTGTAGAATACAAAATCAAAATACAAAAAGAAATCCACTCTACTCTAACAACAAACAATCAGAAAGAGAAATTGTTTAAAATCCCATTTGACATAGCATCAAAAAAATAACTTAAGAATAACTTAACCAAGGAAGTGAAAGATCTATACACTAAAAGCCATATTACATTAATAAATGAATTATACATAAATAAGTAGAAAGATATTCCATGTTTATGGACTGGAAGATTAATATTGTTAATATATTTATATATCCCAAAGTAACTTAGAGATTCATTGTAATCCCTAGTAAAATGTAACAGCATTTTTCCACAGAAAAATTAAAAAGCAATGTTAAAACCGTATGAAAGCATGAAGACCATGAACAGCCAAAGCAATGTGGAGGAAGAGCGAAGCTAGAATCGGAACTTGAAATCTCAAGTCTGCTTTTGAAAACACTCCACTTCATTGTCTCTGACAGGGAGATGTTGTTCTTCCCGGGAGCAGGGAGGAAGCTTGGGCCACTGGCTGGGAACCAGTTGGGCACAGGGTTCGGGTAGAAGGAAGAGGAATGGGACAACACTTGGTTACAGGGTTGGCCAATGACGTACGTCAACCATGACTTTTTAGACAGGAAGTGATCTCATACATCTATGTCCCTGTCTGCTGCTGTGATTAGTAAAATGCCAATTAATTCCATTAAAGTCATATTTTAGTCTATAAAGTTCTGGAGAGCAAAGACTGTTTATTCAGCATCATGCCTGTCCTATAATATGCACTTGATATGTATGTTAAATATAAATCTGATATGGATATGTAATTCTCCAAAATGGGGGGTGGTGAAAATAAAATTATAATTTTCAGAAAAATCCACGTTTTTAGTTTTGAAAAGAGAGTCTCATAATTCAAACGTTTCAGAACAACTGCCGAAGACATCCAGCTTTGGGTTGAGTCTCTCTCCATCACCTAGGACGCACGAGGACAGACGCCATTGCGTGTCTCTGCTGATCGCCTGGTCCCCTGAACCAGTGCCAATCCCTGAGCTGCTGTTGATGTGCAATATCAGCGAACTGCTCTTCACATCCTCGCCTCTTCCCTTTGGATAAAAAAACCATCCAGCTCACGCTGAAAGGACACCCAGTGAGCATTAGAAAATGTTAATTACATGCTGACCTTGGTTTGGCTGTCCCTGCCGCTCATGGGCAGCCCTGACGTCTGTGTGTTTCTGTGTCAGAACTCCCTTACATAAAAAATGAGGAGGCCTATCCTGATCTGGGTTGAGGTTTAAGCCGTTTTTACGAAGCAAAGAGTTACACGGTGAGCCAGGAATGGTGCGTGCACCTTTGGAACACAACACGACTTTCTAGACGTACTTGACCGAACAAGCTCAGTGCCCAGTAAGTCAGCCTGGGGCAGACTCGGATGCAGACTCCTTAGCCTAATGCTGACGGGAGATTTCCCCTGCCTGTTCCTGTCTATCTGCTTCCTAAATGCAGTTATCTCAGGTAGCAATGACATCAGTGTGAACTTGACATTCTTCTAGTAAGTCAGCCAAGTGCTTAGGGAGAAAACCACATATAATAGTTATCATTACACAGATGGAATAAGAAACATTTCAAGAATCTCCTTGTCAAGCTGTCAGGCATCACTTGAGTCAGAATTAGTTAAAACACTGCAGCATCTCCCTTTGACATGCATTTGGTCACCTTCAGCTCAGGAAGCAGAGGTTTGGACACTCCGCAGAGAAGCCACCACGAGTGCCCTGTGAGTCAGCGTTGAACTGGCGCTGACAACCCGAGGGCCTCTCAGGAGAGGAACTCGAACACCGAACCTGACTTCAGAGTCCCTCCAGTTTCCAGGCAAAACAGAAGAAAATGAATAGAAGTCAACTGACTTATTGTCTAGGTGGGTTTTTTTTAAATTAAAAAGTACTGCCACACCCAGAAAAATGTTAAGATATTTAATCTGTGTTACCTCTAATAATATTAAGCATGCTCGGGGTTGAGGATTTTAGTATCTTTAAAGGAAAGGGCTTATAACTCAAAGTTACTTGTGAGTATCACTAAGTCTGCAAGACATGCTTTTTTTTTCTTGCATCTTTAATGTTGTGCTTATTTCAAAGAAGTCCCATAAATTTATGATGAGAATTCAGTCACCAACTTTTTTTTTTCAGCTGCTGTTACATTTTTTTTTCCTAACAGAAGAGTTTAATTTTAGATTTTCATTTTCAGTTAAGAGAACATCTTTGAGGTAATAGTACCTGTAATTCACATATAAAAATAAACCTACTGAGTATTAAATGAGTTATTTTGGAGTTCTGAAAGTGAAATGAATGTTAAAAAGTACTTAACTCGCCCACTTTCTCCAGGGATGGCAGTAATACCTTCCTAAGGCACAGGGAATCTCCTGCTTCGGGTATATTGCTGTCTCCAAAGATATAAATAATAATACTGTTCGATGAGAATGTTTCTCGCTCCTTTTAAGATCATTTCAAGTAACAAATCCCAAGCAGCTTCTCTGGATGAGTGTACTCCATCAAAATGCCAGCTACACCGTTTGGTAGGTATCTTACTCAGCGGGCACTTGGAGGGTGTTAATGTCTGTAATCATGGCACAATTGCCTGAAGAAGTCTGTAGTTTGAGTGTTTTAAGTGGCATTTTCTTCGGAAATAGCTACTTCACCTGGAAAGATTTAATTAAAAATGTATCATATCCAGACTTATTTGGAAAAGTCCATTTACTCCATCCTTTTCTTGGTGTTTGTGGTTAACTGTGGAAGTGGGAAGAGAAGGGGGGAAGGAAAGGGGGAGGGAGAGAGAGAGATGGAGAGAGGGGAGCTTCCTTCAGGGTGGCTAGACCTAACACCTGAACTTGGGTGTGGTAAACAGCAGCCACTTGGGACCACCAAGACTGGGAGGCAGATAGGGTGGTCTCTGCTTCGGGAACCCGAGCCTGACCGGACAGAAGGGAGCAGATCTGGGAATACAGTTTGGAGGATCTTACTGTTTCCCACAATGCTCCATGGAGTGACTCTCTTCAAGAAGCCCAGTAGCCTTCCAAAAAGTTTATTTTTTTTTTCTGATTACGTTTGTTTGGCCTTCAATTACATGCATTAGAAGGTCTTCATAAGTCATCATTATCAGAATTGGAAACAGTAAGAGACACCAGGAAAAGTATCTTGCTTGGAAATACACCAATGACCAGAGTAGATTCCTCTTTCCCCTGTCAACAGCCACCACACGGCTGGCCTTGACAATATAAACAAAAACTGCTTTATTATTGTTACTAACGTTTCCCCACTATTTTAAATCTTCTATCTTACTACAATTCTTTACCACACAGCACTTCGAAAGGTTCCTCAAAGAGCTTTGGCTTTATTCGCTGCTAAGGAAAACGTGTACAGTCTGCTAGCGAATCAGTGTAGAGGTGGGCTTAGAAGGATGAAATCTAGTGTTTGGGTCTAGACATCAGGTAGAACTAAAAAAACTTATCAAACTTTTTGAAGGCAATCCTCAATCAGGAAAAACACAAAGATATGAGGAAGGGACCAAAAAAATCCGTAATTATCTTCTGGACGGTGGGCCCCTTCCATACAGGCTTCCCCCACTAGGTGAATGGTCTAGGAACCCATCTGGATCAGTGGACCAGCTGGTGTTGCTGTGAGAGGCTGCATTCCGCTTTGGTGAGTGTTTTTAAAGGACTCTTTCAACACGTTTGCCCATTTCATGACGGGTGATTTACCAGTGCACCTGCCCACACTGCGCTGAGTGGTCAGCAGTTTTGGACCAAAAACGGCCTGACCCCTGTGCCCCATCCTCCCGATTCACCCGATCTCACCCTAAGTGACTTTTTTTTTGTTTCCCTGGATAAAAGAAGTCCTCAGAGGGAAACTTCTTGCCAATGTGGAAGAGGTGAAACAAAAACAGCAGAAGCACTAAAAGGCACCAAAATCGACAAGTCCAGTAGCTGTTCTGAGCAGTGGGAAACGTCTCAATAGCTGCACTGCACCAAATGGAGAGTGCTTTGGAGGTGACTGAGGTTTAAACGTGTAAGAACAAATACACAGTTTTTTATAAATAAGTTCCATTTTTGGGCTCCCCCCTCCTGTAACCGGGGCACCAACTCCCTCAGTTCCTAACTTATCTCCCTCACTCCTGCTTCCCTCACCTGTCACCCCCGTCACCAAAGCCTGTCCCTCCTCTCAGGGTGGACAGGGTGGACTGTCCTCTTCCGCCGATCATCTAACTTCTGAAGGACACTGTGGAAGAGTGAATGAGGAAGGGGTCAGCTGAGTGACCAGACAGGTAATCCCTGGTGGCTGGGTGACCCCTGTTCCAGCACGTCACCTCTTTACTTAAGGCTGGTCCACGGGAAGCAGTTCAGATAGGCAGGAAAAAACTCAATTTTCTGGGACAGTGGCTCAGAAATCTTAGTATGTCGGAATGAAACTTTAGAAATCAAGATAAAAATATTTTTTTAAAAAAGGAGATCAGTGTAAAGATCGTGGGTATGAAACCGGCCACAGGGGTCTCAAACACTGCACCCCCAGCACCACTGGACGGCCCGCCTCCCGAAGCACGGAGAGAATGGAACCGAGCTCACTGGGGTGTGTGTATCTCGTTCGGTGCAGTGACAACTGGGTGGAAAAGAACATGCTTCCCCTTTCCCCTTCGCCGTTCCCTGCCCCCACGCGAAAGCCTTTGGGAAAGTTGGGGGAATGTCTCGAGTCCTCAAACTGGCCTTTTGCTGCGAGTACTACCATCACAGCATCATTCTTAAAATATCATTCCATATTTGTCTATGTTCAGAAGCCAATTCCCCGGTGAAATGACGCTATAAGCCGCTCACCAGATTACCCTTGCCGGTTACCTACGGGGCTCCACCCAGGATTCCTAGTTCCAGTGTGATCTGCATCGACGTTCAGACACACGACTTCTACTGGGGATCCAGCTGATGGCTGGTGGCTGGATATCACGGATCACTTCCACAAGATCGCCTCGGCCGTGGCTGCATTTTGCCATGTTGTTAGGCTTAATGAAATTCATGTTTAATATTCATGAGTCATTGAGCTGTCTCCTGGCCTGTTGATTAAGTTTTCCTTTAACTGGCCTGAACACCGGGGTGGCTGTTAAGTATGTTTATCTTTTCTTGATTTAAGCCAGTATTTCTTGCAGTGAAATATTGCATTTGGAATGTTTCTTTGGACCCTCCAGTGCCTTTTCTGTAAATTGTAAACAAATTCCTAATGTTGGATGGAAGAATTAAATGGAAGATAAAAAGCACTCTAAAACTGAATACTGTGAGTGATCGACAGTGTTTATACCTCTTTGAAAATAAGGGGATTCCATTAAAGTAAAACCAGTTAAGAATCAAATTTCATCTCAGAACTTTTATCCTGTTGGCTTTGAAAATCTCGTGAATAACATAGTAATCAAAAGTTGATGAAAATCAAGTGAAATTGGTTGTTCTTTGTTGACTTCAGTTTCTGGGCGAGGAAACAAGGTACCAACATGAATAAACTATTATTTTTGTGCCCCGGAAGCTCATAATCTAGTGGGAAAAGCAGGATAGAGGCGATTATAACATGTTAGATTATGATAAACATTAACAAGGGCATGAGCACCAAGCCATGGGGACTCAAAGGGGACAGACAGTCATCCTACTAGAAGCATCAAGGTCACAGAAGGCGCTGTAGAGAATGGGAAACTTAGCGGAGACCTGAAGGCCAGGTAGGATGGCAGACAGGTGGAGAAGAGGAGCAGGGAGTCTACTGTACCTTGGAGAGAGAGCGGGATCAAAGGCTCTGGTGTCGGAAAGGACGGGAAGTGGAACATTTGGGACATGGCGCTGTTTGGGGCACATAGAGGGTGTTATTGAGGAAAAAGTTGGAAAAATAGCTTGGATGCAGATTAGAAAAGACCTCGACTAATATGAGTTGGACAGCCCTTCAACAGATAGCCTTTGGGGCTTTTTCAGCAGAGCAGGGCCTTCATCAGAACAGTACTTTCAAAAAGAACCAGGAATCTAATGAATGAAATAAACTGATGAACAAAATAAAACCCGAGGCATGGATCCATGGACAGACTGACAGATCTCAGATGGGAGGGGGTGGAGGACTGCAACAGGTTAGCCAGAGAACATCCATGCTCTGTGCAAAGCCCGTGGACTCAGACAACGATGTGGTGAAGGCCATCAGGTGGGGCAGGGGGAAAAGAGGGTAGGATTGGGGAACATCTGTAATAGTGTCAATAATAAAATTAAAATTACAAAAAAAACGAGGGACAGTGTGGAGTGTGCACTGAAGAGGGAGGATACTATTTTGATCTCTGCCGAAATAGGAAAGCATTGAGAAATTATTTTTTATTACAAGTCATGTTTTAAAAATGGCCCTGAAATTAGGAGGCATGTATGTACAAACACACCAAAAATCCCATCTGGAGAGAGTTATTTCAGTGTTTCTGCTGAGCCGGGTGGGGGCGAGGTCACAGTACGGTCGGGTACGGGGCATAGTTCTGGGGGTCAGGTGCTTTGGCACAGCCACCGCACCCCAGACTTGACTTTCACGAGGCCGGTGACATGGAGCTCAGGTGGAAACTTTTATCAGAAATACTTGTCCATCCTACGCAAATCCGGTCTGTGGGTGAGACCCTATGACTGGGGGGGAGCCTCTGTGTAGTGTGCATATGATTACTTCATATCCGCAGTGCATCTAAATTCAGTCTCTCAGGGTGTGGAAAGGAGCTCTGAGGACAAGAGCAAAATGTACCTTCTTTTTAAGTGCACAGGCGCATCCACAAAGGTATACCATCTCCTGAGCTGCAAATCTCAACAGAGTTCAAAGAACTGAAGCACACAAACTATGTTCTTTAATGAAAAGGAAATTAAACTAGACATAAACAGTAACAGAAAGATGTTCATAATATGCCAACTATTTAGAAAATTTAAAAAAAACCATTTTTCTAAATAGCCCAAATGAGAAAGTCACAAGGGAAATTATAAAATATTCTGAATAAAATAGATGAAAACAGACCGTATCAAAACGTATGGGGCGTTACTAAAGGAGCACTGATGGGAACAGATTGCCCTAAATGCTCGTATTTGAATGCACACGGTTTTCCATCAGCGACGCTTTCTCCCTGGTCGCAGCGCCCGGTTCCAGGTCCCTGCCGGCTGGAGTCCTGCAGCGACGGCTCCTTTGACAGCTGTCGGGTTCCATCCGCCCCAGAGCAGTCACACCGTGTGCTTGTGCGATCCAAGTTAACTGGTGTTCTTCTTCCCCCTTCCACTCCCACGCCGGGGCTCCTTAGGGAGAAAGAGAAACTCTCATCCTTCCACACTACCTGCTTTATTCTTAGGAGAAAATTACTTTATTTCTCCTGAACATTCCCCCAGGAATCCGAAATGAATCATACATTTTTAAAATTTTATTTTTCAATTGCTGTTTACCTTCCAGGTTATTTTGTGTTGGTTTCAGATGTACAGCATGGTGGTGAGACAGTCACATACTTTTACAAAGTGTTCCCTCAGATGTCTCAGTACCCGCCTGTCAGCACGCCTAGTTATCACGATATTATTGACTATGTTTTCTATGCTGTACTGTACACCCCCTGACTGTTTTGTAACTATTGATTTGTTTTCGTTCATTCTTTCACATTTTCCATCCAACCCCACAACTCCTCTTCCCACCGGCAAGCATCACTGCTTTCTGTATCTTTGAGTCTGTTAACATGAAGTCGTTCAAGTTGCTGAAAGAGTAGGCAGGCCCGTGGACGATCTTCCCAAGGCAAATTTTTTATTAAAGTGCAATTGCTATATAGCTCAAAAATGTTTTTGTCTGGCTTAATTTTTCAGAAAAGGGGATGAAGAGGTAGAAAAATATTTGTTGCTATGTTCAAACATATTGCATACATTTTTTCTATCTGTTTCATTATGAATGTAATATTGCTCTCAGCCCTAGAAGGGACTCTGACCTCCTGAGCGAACCACGCTGGTAAATATAAACCGGTACATCCCACCCACAACCCGACACAGATGGTGTTTGGATGAGCCCGGAACGCAGAAAGTGCCCTCTTTTCCCTTCCTCCCCCAGGCCCCCTTCTTTCTCTCCCCTCCTCCTTCCTCATCATCCTTGTCTCTCGTCCTCTTACTTTCCCCTCCCGATATCCACCAGACCAAGGTCTGCTGCACACTCGCATGCATTTCTGACTGAACCAAAGAATTAAACGAACAAAGATGAGTTTGAGCAATAGCCATGCCGACAGGAAGTTTAGTATTCCACTTAGACTTGCGATGTGGGATCTCAGAAAAAATATGTGAAGAAAAATTTGCTGTTTTAGTACTTGGATTGGAGAAAGGGAAATTCAATCCAATTGTTTAAGAATCCATTAGCTAATGAATAATTTTATCAATATTCCCAGAAAAGTTTGGCTCAGCTGCTTTGGTGGGCAACTGCTCAGCTAAGAAGAGACCCAGTGGGGGTGCACTAGGAGACTGATGACCCGCACAAGCTTGCACTGTACGACGGAATATATCATTCGGCGAGGCTCAAACATGAGAGTCAGGCTGAGGAAAATATAGCCATGCGTTCTTCTATCTGAGTCCAAGCGTTCTGAATTTGCAATTCTTTGCTTTGGAAGATAAGTGGGTGTTCGAATTCTTGAGAACTCACACAGATTACATACTTCATGAATAAGGAATTGATTGATAAGAATGATTCCATTTATGGAATCTATAAATGTCTCCTCTAATTTATGACTTAAGGTTCAATCTTCTGCATCATACGTTTAGAAGGGCAAATTCACAAGTGCATACGAGACCTGGATTCTGAGATTTAGATTAGAATGGATGCCTTGCTATAGCTTTCTCCCCGGTCTCATACCCTTTTATGCTTCTCAGGACCTATGAAGTGAAGGCAAAGAACAGTTCTATTTTGTTTTCCTTGGAAAAAAATGTGCTTTTTTGGTGTGGGGAGGTTGGGGGTCATGACCATCTTTCACTATAGACTTCCAACATGGAGTTTCAATATGTGACTCTCTCTAAGTGCAAACTTCAGTTTTTGTACGCTTATTTTCAAGACTCATTACACTAGGGTTGGCCTCACAAGATGCTAGAGTCTCTTAGGATGTTAACTGAGAGGAGTGTCCTTCTCTGTCCCCCACTCTTTCTGTGTCTGTCTGTGTACCACATACACACCGACATGCACGTGGGCTCATCCAAGTTCCACAGTTCTGTTCCAGCTCCAAATCACTATTTTCAGCTATTCCAAAGATTTTATTATTTTAACTATTTATAAAGCCCTTTCTATGCTCCTTATAATACTACAAAAATATAGACCTCGAGAAATATGTAGATGTGTTTGTTAGATGCCACAGAAATACACTGTCATGATCCAGTTGAGAAAAATATATTGTAAATACTTAATGAATATACTATCTTATGCTAATGCATTTTCCTGCTTTAAATGAACTTTCTTATATGTTATGTCGTTGGACTCTCAAGCAACCATTTGAGGTTGATGGCAAAGTTATCAATATCTCCATTTTCTGGTTGAGAAAGCTGATATAAAGAGTTAGTAACCAGTCCCCGATCACACACAGCTGGTACAAGACATGGTCAGTAAGAGAAGCCACATCTTCTGAAATCTGATCTGCTGTTCTACAATTTCCTCATCTGCCCTCTGGACGAGACTGGGCAGAGGGAAAGGCTCACAGCTTAATGAAGGAACTCTGGGTCACAGGACTTGGAACCATACCAGTCTCTTGGAAGAGGAAAGCAGAATGGAGAGTCGGAAAGTGAATGGGGCACCAGACCAAGATGAGAGAATGGCTGAGTGGAAACGAAGCCAACCACCTCAAAAGTGGACGACGCTAAGTGGACATGGGAAAGGTACCAGCTGGAAATAAAAAGAGAGAGAGAGATGAAGTGGGTAGCTCATCCTGAGACATGGTAGGGCACTGAAGCAGGGTGAATCAGTAATGACAGATGAAATTTGCTTCCAGGAAAAGGTTTTATATCTTTGTCCTACCAATCACAAGACCCAAGAGGGGCCAAGTATTAATTAGTTGGCTGGGTACATATAGAGCCAGGGCAAGCCAGGCTTAAGAAATAGGAGACACTTCTCCCTAAATTGATCAACATAAAACTTTGTAAAATGCCAGCAGAAATTGAGAAGCCAATCCTAAAATTTATATGGAAATGCAGAGGGCGATGCAAAACAATTCTGAAAAGTAGGAACTTAGAGGACTTTCATTCCCCAATTTCAAACCTTACTGTGAAGGTCCAGCAGTTCCTTAGGGGAACGGATAATCTCTTCAACAAACGGTGCCAGGACCAGTACGTACTACGCACAAGGAGAGTAACTGAACTCTTACCTCACACCATACCCCGAACCTACCCACGCAGTGATCACAGACCTGAATATAGGAGGTAAAACCATAAACCTTCTCGAGGGAAAAGGGAGAAAATCTGCATGACCTTGGGTTAGGCCAAATGTTCTTTCGGATCAAGAGAAAATAAAACGATAAATTGGACTTTATTTCACACTTTTGGGTCTTATTTGAGCAGTTCGGTGAGACCCAGCAGATTAATGGTGTGCACGGAACGAATGGAAATCTTTCTGTGTCGGTCAGCTTTTTGCTCATATTCTGCTGTGAGTTGGGCCAATAAAGCCATTATTACCAGTCATTACAATGACCAGTGACAGTCATTGCAGTAGGTCCCTATGGCTGCTATAATAAATAATCACAAAATAGTGGCTTAAAATGACACACATTTCTTACCTTAAAGTTCTAGAAGTCGGAGGTTCAAATGCAGCGTCGCTGGGCAAATGTCACGCTGTTGGCATCACTGACTCCTTTCGGAGGCTCAGAGGAGGGTCCGTGGTCCTGTCTGTCCTAGCTGCTACAGGTCGCCTGCGCTCCGTGCTCATGGCCCTTCCTCCGATCCTAGAGCCAGCAGCTCAGCATCTTCAAATTCACTCTCCCGACACCTGCTTTTGTCACCTGCCTGCCCTCCCTCCCTCACCTGCCTGCCTTCTCCCACCTGCCTGCCCTCCCTCCCTCACCTGCCTGCCTTCCCCCACCTGCCTGCCCTCCCTCCCTCACCTGCCTGCCTTCCCCCACCTGCCTGCCTTCCCCCACCTACCTGCTCTCCCTCCCTCACCTGCCTGCCTTCCCCCACCTACCTGCTCTCCCTCCCTCACCTGCCTGCCTTCCCTCACCTGCCTGCTCTCCCTCCCTCACCTGCCGCCTTCCTCTAATAAGGACTCTTGCGGTTACACTGAGTCCAACGAAGAATCCAGAATAGTCACCCCATTGCAAGACACTTAATTCAGTCACAGCTACAAAGTTTGTTTTGTTATGTAAAGTAACATTTTACAGGTTCCAGGGTGAGAAATAGACATTTTAGGGGGGTTAGCCTAATGCAGTAATTAACAATATCATCAAAAATGTTCATTCGGAAGTTACCTAGTTTATCAATTCTTTTTTCAATTTTTAAAATTTTTTCCATTTCTTTTAAAAAACATTTTTTATTTGTTGTTGCTCAATTACAGTTGTCCCCATTCCTCCCACCCCATTACTCTCCCTGGCCCTACCCACCCCCATCTTCCACTTTCAATCCTCCTCCCACCCCCAACCAGAGGCTCAAGTCAAGGAACATGTATAAAGGACCTATGGACAAAGATAGTTTATCAATTCTTTTAATACATCAATAAACTTCCATGACTGGTATGGCTTAGCTGGTTGGGCACCTCCCAGAAAGTGAAGGGTCACCAATTTGATTCCCTTTCAGGGCATATGTCTGGGTCGTGGGTTCGGTCCCCAGTCAGGGTGCATACCAGAGGCAACTGGTCAATGTTTCTCTCTCACATAGATGTTTCTCTCCTTCTCTTTCTCCCTTCCTTCCTCTCTCTCTAAAAATAAATAAATAACATCTGAAAATAATAAATAAAAGAGGCAATGAACTAAACATAATGATGTTTTGACATACAATTTAATTCTAATGAGGTTTTTCGTTTTGGAGGGTGTGTGTGTGTGTGTGTGTGTGTGTGTGTGTGCGCGCGTGTGTGTGTGTGTGTAGACCAGGGGATTTCAAAGTTGATTCTGCCTCTGCATTTTCACTCTGATACTGTGAGACTAAAAATACCACCAGATGCAAACTCCAGAAACAGGGATCATGGTGTGAATAGACTTTCCCATCCTCAGTCCTTGGTGTTTTGAGGAAAGGGGTCTACTTTAGCATAATTGTAGGGCACCAGCTGGTAGAATATTTAGGATATCTTTAATATTTTTTAGCTTTTGTTAAACATCTGGTCCCTTCTAGTAAATGTGTATGTCAAAGAATTTTAATTTTTTTGAGTTCTTGTAACAATACTCCTCTTACACTTTTGCAGTTTCTACTTGATTTCTCAGCTCAAGTTTATTTAAATCTCAGCAATAGATTTTGTCACTCTCTCAAATATGGTGGAATAGAAAGGAATTGATTATGTTTCCCCCATGTTCACAGTTTTTACAGCATCTTATTGAGCAGAACAGGATTAACCCTAGGAAAGTAACCTGTATCATGGTTCGATGAGGTTGCTATTTTAACACCTATGTCCTGGCACTCCACTCTCTAACTAGAGGTAGTTATCATTTTCCAAGAAAACAGATTCAGCCATTTCTTTTGATTTATATTCTGCTCTGCTCTGTTAAGAACTATTTTATAATTTGAAAATATGTGTCTGGAACAACTTTATTTGTTTGAAAACCTCAATGGCAGTTTTTAAGTTTCTCATTGAAATTCTCTAACCAGCAGTGAGCAGAGCTCCCAGAACCCCAGAGAGCCACATTTGTGACTCCGGTGCCCACACGCCACCTCAGATGGTGGCTGCAGCTGGCACGCATGCAGGAACTAATATCGCGGAGTGCTTTTCTGGATACATGCCTAGGACAGTGTGGACTCCCGCCGCTGCCCCCGGAGTCTGGTCCACATCCAGCTGGGCCCCAGCACGCTCACTGCCAGAAGGGAAGTCTGTATCTCTGGCCTGGGTGAGAGCAAGCACCCCCAGTTGTGTAACCCTATTCAGCCAGGTCCTGGGAGATTGATACCCGCTCTGTGCCTGAGGGATCCCCCATGGCTTGGGTATAAAGGTCAGCCTCGTGTTGACATACTTTACAGGTATTGTCTCGGTCTATCTCATGACAGCCTATGAAGTAGGCATTGGAGAAAACCCTAAGAAGAATTGGAGGACACGCAACTCTTGGGAAAAGGGAAGCACACTCGGTGAATCTTACTCCAATTGTTTATCTATAAGGCACTTTCCAGTCTGCAGTGCTTGACAGGTAGAGCTCAAGTAGTTGCATTGGGCAATGGAGACTGAGGTTGACGTCAGGGCCTTCAGAAAGGCTAGGAATTGACAGGGGAATGCCTAGGGAGAAGATATCCTAAACTGCGCATACACAAAATGAGATTGCAGGGAGCTCGGCAGAAGTAAATGAATGAATAAACGAGTGAATACACACACACACACACACACACATTCATTGTCATTTGGACATTGCACCCGGGAAGGGCGAGTTCGGAAGCAGCCAGTTTGTTCAAGCATATCTCCAGCATGTCATCCAGAATGTTGCTTGTGTTGTTTGCTGT
Organism: Trachops cirrhosus; assembly: GCA_028533065.1. NCBI lineage: Eukaryota > Metazoa > Chordata > Mammalia > Chiroptera > Phyllostomidae > Trachops > Trachops cirrhosus. Next base: position 3,625,754 of record CM052548.1, on the reverse strand, counting down.
TGACAATATACCTAGAGTCCCTTCCGTTACAGAAAACAATGCCCAGCATAGAGCATTCTTTCTTTCACATGCCTAAAGTCTGCCGTTAAGTCAGTAAATCCTTATATTGAGAAAAATTCCAAACAAAGGTTTCGGATTCAGTAGCCGCTACCAGCTAAAGATGCCTTAAGACTTCTGGTCAAGATGGCTGTGTAGGTAAATGGGGTACTCACATCTTCACACCACCACATCCAAATTACAATTAAACTACAGAACAACCAGCATCCAGAACTGCCTGAAATCTGGCCAAATAAAATTCCTACAACTAGGGGTTTAAAAAAGAAGCATTTTAAAGACTGCTTTGGAGAAGACTGGTCAGAGAGGCAGAGGACCCAGCTGGTCCCACACCCACATGTGGCAGATAAAAATAGGGAGCGACATCTCAGCTGCAGAGTGTGGAGCTCCCCCCTGAGGAGGGAGGGGTCCCAGCCCCACACCAGGCCCTCAAGACCACTGTGCTGAAACTAGGTAACACATGAAAAAGGAATGGTGTGCGTGCGTGTGTATGTTTGTGGTGTGTATGTGCACGTGTCATGACATTTGAGCAGGGCGGTGACAAACACTGGTTGGATGTCGCACACTGTCATCTAAGAGCTGCATCTCTTAGATCTCTGTTTTTAAAAGGAATTGGTTATTGAGCAATGAGAGTTTTTAATGGGTTCTGTAATTATTGCGATGCCCGTTCTGACAGCTGTGTTTTCCATATGTGTATTTTTAGCAGACGTGCCTGTAAAACCAGCACGGGGTCCCTCTGCCCAAAGCCCTCTCTGCCTGCATTCATCGTCCTTCTTCTTTACTCTGCAAACAGTCCTCCCACATACCTTGTAGTGAAATGTGTGTTTTAAACGGCTGGGTATGCTCATCTTTAAAAACAAAGAAAGACATCCTTTCTGAACAAGTGTTGCATGAATGTTTGAAGTTTAATGGATATTCAGCAATCGGAGATGTGTTTCTCTATCTGGGATTGTTGTCTCATGTCTCAGGAAACGTCAAGATGTCCCTAAGTGTTCTTAAGGCCTCCACCTCATTCCTGACAACCTGATCCCACTTATTCATTCACCGAGCATTACGAGGACACCTTTATACATAAGAAAAAGATTAAAGTCATGAGTCATTCCCTCCCTGTATTTATAGAGTAGTGGGGAAGACAGCAGGCAAACTGAAATTATAAATAAGATAAGACATGGCAACTACCATAATTAGATACCCACAGAGTGCTCAGGAAGGCAAAAGGAGGGCCCTTCGCATCCACGGAGCGGTCAGAGGATGCTACCAGGTGCGGAGCCGGATGGGCAGAGTACGGTGAGACTTCCCCGCTCTCATCCGGCAGCCTTCCGCCCCAACCGCCCTCCCCAAAGCTACCTCCAGGTACTCCCATAGTCCCTCCCAATATATTGCTTAATTTGAGTGCAAGAATCACATCGAATTCCAAATTAATTTAGTTTTGTCATGTATTACTTTTTAGAAAAGTTAACAATAGTTATCCTACAAACATTCACTGAGCACCCACTGTATTCCAGGTATGGTGCTAAGTGTCCAGGGTTTAAAAAAATGAGCAAGCCACAGAGGGGAGAAAATCCGGGACACCTGTAATAGCATAAACAATAAGCCATTAATAAAAAAATGAGGACGACACAGTTCCTGTTCAAACACCCAGTTGTAAAATAAGTCATGGAGATATAATACACAGCACAGGGGCCGAGTCAGTAACACTGCAATAACCACATACTGGGACGGATGGTTATTAGATTCATTAGGCTGATCGTTCTGCAAGGTATATAAAGGTTAAATAGCTATGTTCTATACCTGAAACTAATATAACAGGGTATGTCAACTACCATTAAAAATAAATTTAAAAAAAAGTAACAAATGAACTAGGCTTTTGATAATATAATTTAAATAAATCAAAAATTAATTTTAAAACCAATGAAGGCACAGTTGCTGTACTAAAGAACTAAAAAAAACCCCTCAAATGATAGGTCATTAACGTGTATGTACAGTGATTATGACATGTAGAGTCATTTCCAGGATCACAGAGTAAGTGCAGGTAACCCAGCAGCACTCCAGGTGGGAAGTGTAAGAAGTGAGAAAGGCAAGAAAGGCCCCATGTGTGTGGGGGGGGGCGACAGCTACAGTGGGCAGGTCGAGTAGGAGGTGCCCGAGGTAGGAAGCATCTTTATTCAGGTAAAGAATGTTCCATCCTATCCCTAGTATTACTGATAGTATTTTAATTATAAATAATCCCTGAAACGTACGAAATTACTTTGCTATAACTTTTGGGACAATGATACAATTATTCCCTTGTAGCCAATTAATGGGATTAATTTCTTTGATAGATTGCCCACAGTTGAACCAGTCTGAAATCCTGGAACAAAACCTGTTTGGCCATGATTTATGTCTTCAAATTCACGGTAGATTCACTTACGTAAGATTTGATGTAGAATTTGGAATTCTATGTTCAGAAGTAAACTGAGCTTACGTTTTCTTATATGTTGTACTGTTTTTCATGCCTGTTGAAATGAAGTTAATATAATCATCAAAAAATAAACTGGCAGCTCCCTTTCTGTCTTTTCAGAAACAACTCTGTATTACTGGTTAATTTTCCACGAACACTCCTAGGTTTTGAATTTACTTGTTTGCTGTTGTTCGCAGTGGTGGTGCTGGTGGGGGGGGGCGTATTTCACGGATTTCCTGCCCAGGTTGCGGGTGAAATTAGCTGATTTTATGTATCCCGATACCTAGGCCCTTTCCTACATACCACAGTTAGGTTAGATCCTCTACAGAAGAGATGAAGTATCTGTTTTTTACAGCAATAATTTCTTTAAAATCTTCCCAGGTGATGGTAACATACAGCCAGGAACATCCTTGAGTTAGTTTCTTTCTTATTCAAATAAATAGGTTTTGAATGCTTCCTAATATTTTTCTGTTATTTGTTATTTTTTACTTTTGCCTCTATTCATTTCTTTCTTTTCTTTTCAGTTCATTTTGTCATTATCTTTTCTAAATTTGAGTCAATGTTTATATTTATATATTATTCTTGTATTTTATTATTTACATTGATTTATATGCATTTATATATTATACACAAAGTTATGAATTTTTCTCAGTGCTGCTTTAGTTTTTATTAAATTAATTTTTAAAAATTCTACAATTATAGATAGTAGTTCCTTTGTAAATTTTTTGGAATTTTTCAATGTTCAGATGGAAGGGATTATTTAATTATTTATTATTACACATGTCTCGGATTCATTACATTTAAATCAGAGAACATCAGTGTCCACTCTGCCTTTGCAATTTATTGGGGCTCACTTTGTGGTCAATAATAGTTCATTTTCACGAATATTCTCTGTGTACTTGAAAATGCAACTTTACACATTTTCAGTGATATATTATCTTTCTCCAGTTCTTTATTTTTCAATTAGATGACATTCAGTGTCACTCTGCATTAGTTTCAGGTGTGCAGCATAGGGATTAGATGGTCGTACACTTCACCAAGCGGTCCACCTGTTATTTCTAGTGCCCACCTGGCGCCATACACTGTTATTACACTATTATTGACTAGATTGCCTATGCTGTACCTTATAGTGACATATGTGATAATCAGTGATATATTTATATATATATGATTTACCTTATTGTTACTTATGCACTCTATGCCTTCAGTTTGTTCACGTGACCCACTAGTAGCGGAATGAAAGCATCTGGCTACTAGTCTGCGCTGCAGACTGGACTAGAACATTGCTTGCCAGCTCTGCTTCATACCCAGGTCTCCCCTGCATCACGGTTCGGTGGAATCTCTAGACTAGGGAGACACTGCCTGTTCTTCGAAGCAGTGATTTGCCATCAAGTTCATGGCTGTCCAGTCTGTAGTGCTCCAGACCCTTCCTCGGTACAATATTTAATGGTTCTGAGCCAATGTTTCAAACTTGTCAATCTTTTGGGTTCAACCGCCTTTCACATATACAGCGCACTGGAACATTCTTTCACAAGGAGGGTGGCATGTGAAAATCATTCCCTTTTACTTCCCGCTCTGCCCTCCTCTGTCCCACTTGCCAACCCCCCCACCCCCAACATGTAAGCCAGCAGCAAGAAACCCTTCGATGTGGCGGGGGAGCTCCGAAGCCCACCCTTCCTCTCCCCGTCCACCTTGGTCTGAGCCAACATCACCGCTTGTCCGGATTCCCTCAGGAGTCTCCTACCGGCATCCTCCCTCCCTCCCTGTTCCCTTACTGATCCCTTTCCCTCCTGGAAGTCAGAATGTCTTTTTAAGCACTTGATTAGATCCTGTCACACCTCTGCACAACACGTTAGAAATGGTGTCATTTAAATCCAAACTGTGAGGGTGGTCTGTGTGCGCCCACACAACCTTTTCCCTACCTAATTCGGGCCTCATCTCACGACTCCGCCTCCTAAGTGTCAAATATTCTGGTGTCTCCTACTTCCTCCAGCCCACTGTAATTTCCGTTCTGAAACGTCATCTATGGGGCTCGGCTAGCTTCTCCCTTCCTCTTCCTCACTTCTACTCATCTCCCCAGTCTCTGCTCAGATGCTACTTCCTTAGGAGACCACCCCCCACTACCCATCTATACGAGCTCCCTCCTGTTACTGATAGAAGACCATTCTTTCCTTCATCACACCTACACAATTTCTACTTAGATAGTTCTGTGTGTGCTAGCTATGCGTGTGACGTCTCTCCCTTGCTAGTCCCCTGTTCCAGGAGGCATTAGGGAAGGGACTCGCGTCTGTTTTACTTACACTCAGATATCTAGGGTCCAGTGGAGTTCTGAGTAGTAGGTCTTCTACCAAGATTTGTAGAGTTGGGAATGTTAATTACGTGAGAGGAAACTGTCTCTGAGAATTTATATAACGTTGCTTATGCATTCAGACTTTGAGATGATCCTATGTTTTAGTTCTAGCTGAACCCTACAAGGATTTTGAGAACTTTTCATTACACAAGTCAGTACAGGTTAAAATAAAGTCAAAGGTTTATAATATTGTACAGCTGCGTTTACAATATTGTACTGGCCGTGTAGATACTGCCCTCCTCGGTCCTTGCTCTGTGTGTCCCCGTCCCTCCAAGCAGCCGTGCGCAAACTGGACAGCTGTGGCCAGCGCTGCCCCAGGACTAATGCTTTGGGTGGAACACATACTTGGAGGGGTCTCCCACTACCCCCACCAATACCACCACTGGACTTCAACTTGGAGTCAGAACCTGGTGACCCTAAGAAGATAGAGGGAAAACGCTTTCATCCTGTGAAACTAAAATTACATCACTGTTGTTTTACTGTGAGATTCTCTCTTAAAGGGAGATGGAGAGTTTCAAGAAGCTCAAACAAAAACCAGCATTTAAAAATCTTCTTTTTTTTTTGAACAAAAAGTAGGACAGAAGAAAACTGTAAAAGAAGTTAAAAGAGCAGACTTTCAAGTTATTTTTCATCTTAATGGGAAAGAAAAAAAACCCTGGGGTTTTTCTCAACATAGGAAGTTTGGATATTCTTGGCCGAATTCCTGTCTAGCGCTCTCTGCCCTGTTCCTCTCTCCCCCACAGCACCGCCCCCCCAGCCCCTCTGCTAAGAAGTCCTCATTTGCATAATTAAACTGCTTAACAGGGATGCTGAAAGAGCAGAACAAACCATGCAGTAAGCCAAATGTTCCTCAAATGCCATTTTTACCCGCGTTCCCACTGTGGGAAGGTTAACAAACCATTCGAAGAGGAAGTGGAAGTTGTATAGTGACACTTAAAATGGTCATGACGTATAGGAGATGTTCACCACGAGCCTGTTGGCCTGAGGGCAGGAAGAAATGGTGCTCAGGTGTGTGAGTCAGGGAAGGGTACTTTGAGGGTCTGTGAGAACAGAAATGGAAGGTTCAAATGCATTCTACAGCTCTTGGAGCTAGCTTGTGAGAGCTGACCCCACACACGGGGAGAGTTAACTCTGTCCGTGGTAGGGAGTGTTGCCTACGGCGTATCATTCCAGCCACAAGAATCACTGATTTGGGTAAATTACCTTTAAGAAAGTACTTCTAAGCTGTACACAGGGGTTTTTTTTGGGGGGGTGGTTTTTGTTTGTTTGTTTGTTCACTTGTTTCTTTTGCTCAGCACACAGGAATAAGACAAAGGGCTCGTTTTGAATAGGGAAGAACCCTGGAGAAAAAAGGGAGAGCCTCAAGCTGGCAGGGTGTGATCTGGCTGGGCGCTGAGCATCCTGCGGGAGGCAGAAAGTTCGAGGAGGGAAGGATGCAAGAACTTTGCCCATCCTTTAGCTTTGCCTTAGGCTAGCTCTGGTGATGCATCTAATCACCAGATATAATTATCAATAATGTTAACAGGAAAATCAATCCAAGTACTTGCGGGATGAAGCATCTACGGTTTTTAACATACCTCAGCTAATGACAACAGACACTGGCCAGGATCCCGGGCAGCGGAGCTGTTCTTCGGGGAGGTTATGGGGCCTTCCCCACAGCAGACTCAACCCCACCCACGGGCTGTACCCTCCTGAGCAACATCTGTTGGCCTGTGGCACTTCAATCCATTATCCCGCGGGGTTTAGCATTAGTCATACTGTGCGGGATGAGCCTCAGCATCCACGGGCCACTGGTCTAAGTGAATGCTGCTCCTGCAGAACATAAACTTCATGACAGAAGATGTTTCATTTGACTTGTTCATAGCTGCATTCACAGTACTTAAACCAGTGCCTGTACTATGGTGGGCACTCAATAAATACTGAATGAATGAATGAATGAATGAGCGAGCGAGCAGGAGACTGAAGCAGAGGCTCAGGGGAGTGATCAACTCATCTGGTTTTAAATCTGGAGATGCTGTGTCCCAGGAGCCTCCGTCTTGGGCATAGCAAGACAGCCAATAACCTAATGCCCAAGCATATGGGTAAAATGTGTTTGCACACCTAGTATGTTGCAGACACTGCTCCGGGCCCTAGAACTAGGGCTGTGCACAGGGCACAAAAACAGGAAACCAAGCTGACATTCTGGGGTGGCCGTCACTAAAAACACAGACCAACCCCCAGGCATGAGGTCAGGCAGTAAGATGTTCTGCAAAGAACGATGAAGCAGTGAAAATGATAAAGAGTGATGGGGTGGTCCAATGATGAAGAGCTTGAAAACTGCGGATGGGTCCCAGGGAGCTGAGAGGGTTGGGTGCACGCACCTGCCAAGGGCCTGAATGCAAGAAACAAAGACACTAACGCCACGTCCCCAGTCAGCTGCCTCCTGCTTCCAGTGAGTGCCCCTGGTTGGACTCCAGGGCGGCCAGGTGGCCTCCCTGGGTCAAAGCCACTCAGCTGCCACTCGCTGTCGTTCTGACCTCTGTAAGACTGGGGCACTGCCAGCCAGCCAGCCGCCTTGCTCAACATTGGGTGTGTTAAGATCCCAGGGGATAAAATATGAGCGATTATGTCATGAACTTCCGACCACTGTACAGATGGAAGATTCTTTCTGTAAGTCGTGTCGTTATGCAGGCAAAACACAGCGGAACACGTTTCGGCCTTTGCAGTGGCTGTGGGAACCTCAGTGCAGGTCCCGGAGTCTCCCCTGCTCCTGTCCCCTTGCCCACTGCTTTCTGCTCCTTTCTCCCATCAGCCATGCCCTCCACCCTCTAGGTGTTGCCCTATGCTTGGGCCTTAGCTCGATGACAGCACTGACTTACCTGCAGTGACCTTTGCAAACATCCTACCTGACCGATTCCGGGTCTGCCAAACTCCACCCTAGTACCAGCAGACCTGTCTCGTGGCTCTTGGAGTAACTACCCCCAAAGGAGGAAGGGGACATGTTCCTTCTCTTACCTCCCTACCCCCCATGCCCATTTCTTAGGGGCTGGCAAAGTGACTCTCCATGAGGACAAAGGACAGCTCGGCGGGACACCGCTGAGAACGAAAGGGAGCTGGTTCACAAGGGTCAGCACTGGGACAAGCACAGATCAGCAGGTGCTGGAGGTGCGTGGGACTGCGTTACCCTTGGCTGCTCCAGATCCTGTGCGGGAGTTGCTCCCAGATGCTTAGAGGACCAGGGGGCAGGGGACCTCGTCTCCACTCTTGATTCAGGGCAGATTGCTTCCTCTGGACGGGATAGAGCAGGGGGGCCACCATACTGCGCACTCCAACATTTGCACTGATGAGATCCTTGGCGAAAGTGAGTGTCACAGAGGACCTTAGAGCAACTCAGGCTGTTTCTTCACTCCCAGTTTAAGGCAAAAATTCAGAGTCGCACTGGAAAATCCTTGACAAAACTCTTGCACAGTGAGATTTTTTAAATCTTCACAAGAAATGGAACGGAAGAACTAATCGACAGGTTACCTGCCCCGTGTGCCAGTGCTGTGGAGGGCGCTTCACAACGTGATCTGACCTGATGTTCACGTCAGTTCTACAAGGCAGGTGACGGACAGCTACCACTTGTGACCACACACTGTGTTATGACACCCTCCTTACATGTTTATAATTTTTCATTCCATCAGTTCTGCCTTCTGGTGGCATCCTGAATTCAAGGACATCGGCCACTCCAGCCTCCCATCCTACTACGGTGCAGGCCAGAGACCCCCGTCAGGTGCACTGATCAGATGTGCGAGACTTCAGTGGGGAAGTGAGCCCACGGCGTGTGCAGGCGTGCCAGGCTGTGGGTGTTGCCGGTGTGGGTGTCAGGAGAAGGGTCCAGTTCCTGGAATGTGCAACTCTTGCTTGCGGTCAAGCTGGCGGAAGCCGTGGCCAGGGGGTACCCCCTGAGGCTTCCATAGCACGGTTTTCATCAACTGTTTGCGGAGGCCAAGCCCAGAGTCTGTTTTTCTAGTCCTCCCAGCCATTCTGAGCTACCGAACGTGCTTTAAAAAATTCCCTTTTTGAGCATGAGATAAGTGACTCACAGAGACTAAAAAAACAGCTTTGCAAAGGTCACACAGTTCGTTAGAGACACGATGGAAATAGAAAGGCTGTGTCATCTCCCCAAGATGCGGGACTGTTGACTGAAACACGTTGAGCTCACGTCGCCCAGCCTCTCCCACGCCACATGATGTTCAGCTGCAGACTGCTTCGCTCCGGGCTGGAACCTGCCCACGGCCAGTGTGACCGGCAAAGCCTGGTGATCCTCGGGGGAGAGAGTTTGGCAGAGAATCCCAGTGACGACCCCTGGCACAGACATTTAAGTGTGACCACACGCCGTCAACTGACATGACCCCTCATGACTCAGGAGTGTCCCTCCAGGGGTGGGTGATGCAAACGGAGACGCTCCCTGACTCATTTCAAGGTGAGCGTGTGTCACTGGACAGAATGCACGGCGAGTTATCAGACGGGAGTGCGTGGCTGAAACTACCCGGGGAGGAGAGAGCCAGCGGGCGAGCTGGTGACTCAGAAGGGAGTCAGGAGGGCTGCTGTGAGCCCTGACACCGTGTCCTGTTTTTCTGCTCCGGTGCCTTAGGTTTCCATAGATGTCTTTTTGTACCTTCTGATGCAGATATCTCAGCGGTGATGATGAGGCAAGTGGCCCTTCTGGGAGCACGCATTTAGAGCAATAAATGGATATGCACGCAGCAGATGGACTGGCGGGAAAGAAACAGCCCCCAAAGTGAAATATGTTCCCCGTGACCCGGCACTTGTGAGTTACAGGAGCAGCGGTTGGGTCCCTGCCTACTCTCTCCCACCTACCTGCTGGCATCGCCGGAGGGCCAAACTGGCTTTGATGTCCTTCTAAGGGATGCCACTGGGAAGCCACTCTGTTGCAAAAAAAAAGAAAAAAGTCATTTTACAAATCAAATCAAAAAGTAAACATTTTAAAATTTCAACTTCTCCGCTGTTATCTGTGTCTCCCACTATCCCTCCTATGTGGCTGTCAGCACACCGTGCTGAAGGCAAGGTCTGAAATACGGTATTCGCTGTCTTTCTCGCCTGCATCCTCAGAACACCCCTCACACGCCACTGCATTTGTATTTTGTTTTGGTTCTGCGTTACTGCAGTTATAGCCAGATTTGAGCCTGGTCCCAAGACTTTAATGCAGAACTGGAATTAGATTGTTGGTTATTGGACACTTCAAGGTGTGCATTCTGTGTGCGAAGCCACGCAGGTTAAGACTAGAACGTGCGCAAACCACTGACCTGAACCAGGTTTTCAGCATCAGAGGTTTAGTAGTCGAAGTCTTTTTTGAAATGAAGCCTTAGTCAAAACCGGAAAATATAAAATAGATATAAAGTATATTTTTAAACAAGGCTATACATTTAAAAAGTAAACAGTTTACTTGTTTTAACCTCAGTCAATGAGAACAGTGTAGCCATCCTGACAAACACAAAAATTTGAAATCGAGAATGGGATTGAGCCCTAGCGGGTGTGGGTCAGTGGATTGGGTGCCGGCCTGCGAACCGAAGGGTCACTGGTTCAATTCCCAGGTGGGGCACATGCCTGGGTTTCGGGTCAGGTCCCTCGTTGGGGGGCATGTGAGAGGGAACCAATGGATGTTTCTCTCCCTCTCTTTCTCCTTCCATTCCCCTCTCTAAAAAAAATGTGATTGACACTTAGAGTCATATTAATACCCACATCCAGTATATCCCTGTATGCTTTGATGGTGCACTAATGAGAAAAAATATAGTTACCACAGATAGGCATTTTACATGTAGAGACTTTAATAGCTTGCTTTGAAACCTGAAGGTATATTTCAGGAATCTGGTTTTTAAACTTTACATAAAAGTACTATAAAACTATGTTTCCAAGTTGAACCTTATGAACTTAAAAGTCCAACAAAAAGCACTGAAAACCTGCAAGTTCCAAAAATATCTCTAATACAGTTTCCCTGGGATACAACCTCCATGCATTCCTTTGTTGTTACACAATTCTTGGTTATTCAGTGGCCCAGGCGTAGACTGAGAAAGTAAGTCCAAGTGTCGCTTGGCCTTGGTTTTCTTGAGGCTTGTGTGTGACAACGATGTCAGGATGGCCCCGGAACAACATCAAGGTTAGGGCCGCTGACCGCCGACACAGTCAGAAATGCCCGTGGAACTTTGGACTCCCGCATACTTCACTACGAATAGACTTCCTCCAGCAGAAGCCTTACCGATAACATACGCAGTCGATTAACATGCACTTTGTATGTTATGTGTATTATATACTGTTTTCTTGCAAGAACAAAATAAGCTAGAAAACAAAATGTCATCCAGAAAATTAGAAGGAGAGAAAATGCATTCATAGTGATTGTTGAAAAATGCCTGCCTGTAAATGGACCCCCCACACTTTAACCCCGTGTTGTTCGGGGGTCAACTGTACTTCCTTGTACATTTACGTGTAAAAAGACGTGCACAGACCCGAGTCTGCATGAGAGGACCACAGATTCCATGAGGGCGCACACACACTCACATATACGGACACAGAGTTTACTAGCACCGAAGGTAACAAGTGAGAGGTATCACCTGTGAGTAGCCTAATGTTTTCAAGCTACAATTTTAAATTTAATAAATAAGCAATGTAATTCTATTATTTCAAACACTTATAAAAACACTTAAGACCTCTGAAAGGCTCAGCGTCTTTCTGAACTCTGAAAACCGCTGTCATAAATCACAACCGACAGACTGAAGTAGAAGCGTCCAGAGGGAAAGCAAACTGTCCACGCCCCTCCCCCCTCATCATGGGCAAATGAAAATGGGGTGAGCACGATCCGCCCGTCCGTCCAGCGGGAGTGTTTGAACTCCGGCGGATCTGGGGGGTCTAGTGGATGCCCCTGACCCTTCGTGGCACAGACCACGGGCACCCAGGTTTCACGCTATGCAAGGTGCTAGTGTTTACATAAACTTGTTCAAAAGATGTAAGGACATACGAAAACTAGAATTAAGTAATACTTAGCCAAGAATCTTGGTCCCCATTGGTAGGCTACTCACCGGGCTTGCAAAGAAATCTGGGAAGGGGTCATGTATTTTGTGGGCTCTCACGTGGGTGCAATACACTCGCTGCGCGCATGAAACACAAGTTCTCCCTCGTCCGTTAGCGCGGAGCAGCTTCTGTCTCCATGACGTTAGTGGGGATGTAGATCGCCTTACGGTGGTCTTTCTTTTTTTTTTTTTTTTGATATTGCATCACAATCAACACTTTGCCCAGCAGCCGGATGTGGATAAGGAGCTGAAATGACCACGAAACATATCTATGTCAGCGATACTCTGCAGCCAAGGACTGACTGAGACCGATCAGAGCGCAGGAAAGTGCGTCCGCCAACCGCGTTCGCCTCTTAGTAACGCAGACAGCACTTTGCTGCTGGCGGCGGAGCTCGGCGGTGCAAGGTCCATAAATCATGCAGTGCCCTGCCCGCAAGAACGGCGTAAACAACAGTGACTCTTGGCAGGATAGATACATATTTTGACATTTTCAGTGGCTACAAAGTACAATAACGTCACAGTTACTCTTTTAGCTCATTTCCCTCAGAACCTTCTTGTTTTCAGCCCATGCAGCGTTTGAAGTGAATTCCTGTCCTTACTCCATCCCCCTGCCTCAATTACATGTGGTTACATGACGTATGATTTTATTTTCTTACAATCTCTCAATTATTAAATCTGTAGGCTCTCCCCAAAAATCTAAAAGTTTCTCCTTCAAGGATTTCCTGAGTTACCAGGCAGAGTTAAATTCCTACAAAACTTGGAATGTCTTAGCAGGTTTTCCAAACCTGTTCAAGAAAGGGGTTTGTTGTCATTGCTTTAAAAAAAGGTTGGGGGGGCGGGGTCTCTCTGGAAACAAGGCCCGGTATTTTAGGTTCAAACACCACAGCTGTGGGGGCGTGGATCCAGGCTCAGATTGGTGGGCCTGTGGGGAGAGAAGAGGCAGCATCCCAGGCGGAAGTGACCAGGAGATGTCTTCTCTGGTTCCTGGACCTTTCCATTACGGAACAGCCCTGAGGAGTTTGATGATAAGGAGTGAGACTCTGGCTGGACACTTGAGTCACTTCCACTCAGGCCTGATTAACCACCGGTTAACCTCGGAGACACTCAGGACAGCTGGGCCGGTTCCCCCAAAGTCTAGGAGCGTCTGTGGGTCTCAAGCTCAGGGCTTCACCGTGACGCCTTCAACTGGTGAAAATTCACAGTGTACGGGGTACAGAATGCCCTCGTGAGAACTATTGAGAAAGAGGAAAGAGGACTTTTTCCTTCCCCCCATCTTCCCAAGCCTGAGTGGTTAAAAAGGAAAAACAAAACAAAAAAAAACGATGGAGCACCACTTTTTCATGGGGCTCCTAACTCAATACCAAGCCCAAATTTATTTCAAAGAAACTATGCTGGAGCAAGGAACTTGGATCTTTGCTCACCCGAGGTCTTTCTAATGAATAAAGGCCCATTAATTCAACAAAGGCATCTTAAAACCTTAAATAGTCTCAGGAAATATTAAGTGTTCGGAGTTTTCTACCAGAAAACTTAGATCCTGTGACCCACTAGCCAATAAATGTTTGTCTAGATTGAAAGAATTTCAACCTTCTCTTTTTAAATTTATTTTTGTATTTAAATGCAGTTGGTATACAATCTTATTGGTCGTATTGGTTTCAGGTGTACAATATAGTGACTTGACGTTTTTATACTCTACAGTATGATCACCCCGCCAAGTCAAGTCATCAGGGGTCACTTGGTTAACGTACACAGTGTGACTGATTATATTCCCCTGCCCCTGCCGTCCCTCCCCCACCCCTCCCTTCTGGTGACCATCCCTTCGGTCTGTTTCTATGAGTCTGTTTTGGTTTGTTTGTTTTTGTTTTGTTTTTAGATTCCACAAGTCAGTAAAAACCTGTGACATATATCTTTCTCTGCCTGACTTATTTTATTTAGCATAATGCTCTCTAAATCCATCCATGTTGAAACAAATAGCAAGATTTCATTCTTTATTATTTCTGCTTAACATTATATATGTATATCATATCTTCTTCATTCATTCACCTACCAATAATCACCCAGGTTGCTTCCATATTTTGGATATTGTAAATAAGGCTGCAGTGAACATAGGGGTGCATATATCTTTTCAAATTAGTGTTCTCCTTTTCTTTGGATAAATACCCAGAAGTCTAATTGCTGGGCTGTATGGTTTATTTATTTTTAATTTTGGGGAATCTCCATGCTCTTTTGCCCAGGGGCTGCACCAGTCTGCACTCCCATCAACAGTGCACTAGGGTTCCCTTTTCTCCACATCCTCGCCAGCACATTGTTTATCGACTTTCTGGTGACAGCCATTCTGACTGGTGTGGGGTGCTATCCCACTGTGGTTTGATGTGCATTTCCTGATGATTCCTGATGTTGAGCGTGTTTTCATATGTCTATCGGCCATCTGTATGTCTTCTTTGGAGAAATACCTTTTTATGACCTCTGCCCATTTTTTTATTGGATTGTTTATTTTTGTTAGTTGTGTGTGTTTCTTATGCATTTGGGATATCAAACCCTTATCAGATACATGGTTTGCAAATATATTCTTCCAGAAACTAACAAACAAGCAAAAAGTGAGATTGCATCAAGCAAAAGAGCTTCTTTCTGCACAGTGAAGAAAACGTCCAACAAAACAAAAAGTGAACCTTCTCTTTTTTTAACATGCATATTTTCCTTCACAAGCTTGTCCTGGTCATGCTTTCAAGAAGTAACTTTGGATGACTGAGTTTCCCCATCTCACACTGGATTCCTCCAGAGCAAGAGAGCCCTTGGCCCACGACGGCCACTGGTGCGTAGAGAACTCTGTCCCAGGAGTCAAGAGATCTAAGACACAGAGTTCCACTCCTTAGTCTTGGACTAAGGTTCCTCAGTTTCTCTGACGCCTGCTTTTCTTCCCTAAATAATGAAAGGATTGAATAAGGTGGCCTTTCAGCTTCCCTTTAGAGTTGAAGTTCTATACTACTTTGACTTAGGCTGTTTCCTCACTTAAAATGCAGAAGAGAAAGAGAAGGGTCGTCAAGGAACGTGTATGAAGGACCCATGGACAAAGACAATGGCAGGGGGAGGACTGAATGTGGGAGGTGGGGGTGGGTAGGGCGGGGAGAGGATTGGGGGAAATGGGGACAACTAGAATTGCACAACAATTAAAAAAGGATAAAAGTAAAGAATAAAAATATGTTAAAGATAATGGCTACCCTGAGCATCTCACGGGGTGTTCTGAAACATGTAAAATGCTAGAGAAGCAGAACTGGCATATATTCTGGTCCAATTATGTAAGCCAAGCACAGTGCTATTAATTTTATCTGTGATGTGTCAAGGAGCCTGGCCAATATACTTAAGTGGAATATGCTTTTACCCATCATCTTGCTCTACCCTCTAATCTCTAATGTTTCTTTAAAAGTTACTGTCTCTTCCTTGTGTTGAAGCAAGTAGTGGAATCCAAACAGCATTTATCAATGTCAAACTCAATCTACTGACTGTAAAAATACCAGAATGAAAAGTGTAATTATGACGCGTCTAGAAAGACAACAGAATAAATTTGCATACCAAGGATCCATGAGTGGGGAGATTCCTTTATATTAGAATTACAATCCTTCTTTCATGAATCAGGTTTAGCCTTAGCACATGTTATATGAACCCAGCATAAGTTCCCCTCCTACCTTAATGAAGCATGGTTTTAAGTGGGAAGAAACCGCAGAAATAATGGAATGACATACTCTCATTTTGGAAGTAAGGAAAATGAGACTGGAATGATTAATTACTTGTTCCAACTCACAGGACCAGAATAGTGTTGCTGGGACTCATATGCCAGTCTTCTGTCCCCCAGTCTGCCACTTACTGCATTAGTTAAGCAGTAGAAACAGGAAGTATTGAGAGAAAGGAGAGAAGGCTAGTTTTTGTAACAATCTACCGTATGAGGCCCTACGATCCTGTCCTCTTTGAAGCATAGTGGATACAGCTGTTTGCCCTTTTGTCCTTTAGTTGCCCCCCAGAGCCCTAAAGAAGGAGCCACCATGGTCTCCAGGGCAGTGACCCTGGTTCCAGTATTAACGCGTCTCGGGGGAGAGAGCACAACGTCATCACGGCCTGACTTTCAGACGGGTCCCAGAGTTCTCCCTGAGTGCTAACCTCCGAATCAGGGAGCACGGTCTGCAGTTGCGTTGAAAAGACTGTCGGCAAAGCCGGATCTCGGGGTGAGCCACAGCCAGCTCAGCCTTCTTTTCTGCTTGATGTCACTGTTTTGAAAACGAAAGAAACCATTAGAGGATGGGTCTGTGTCCTAGGCCAGGGGCGACAAACTCATTCTCACCGGGGGCCACATCAGCCTCGCGGTGGCCTTCAGAGGGCCGGATGTCACCTTAGGACTGTATAAACGTAACTGCTCCCTAACTAGGGGCAAGGAGCTCGGCGCTGCCTCCAGGTAGAAACAAGGTGCCGGGCGGATAAAACGAGGTGGAGGCCGGGTTCGGCCTGCGGGCCTCGTGTTTGCCACCTGTGTCCTAGGCTTTTTAGAAAAAACATACAAGGTATTTACCAAAATTGTAAAATGCCAGATCGCTCTGGCTGAATCCACAGGCTAGTCCAGCAGGTATCGCATAAAAACACTGGGCAGTGTCTCTGGTGACTGTGTTTCAGTTTGCTCTTGCAACCAAAGTCCATCCAGTAAGACGGAAATTCTGTGCGAAGCGACATTTCAGTCTGGTTGGAGGCAGCGTTTGACACATGAAGAATGTCAATATCTCAGTGACCGGGGAAAGGAGGAAGAAACGGCGTCGGGCAGGCTTGGCGTTCACAGCGACTGTCGTTTTCAAATGACCGATCAGGAGCGGGGATGGCTAATTATTACCCAGGAGGCGCCACTGAAGTGCCAGCGCATGAAGTGTGATTACCGAGTGCAAACCTATGCAAAACTGCTTATTTTTCTACACGCTTAGACTTGAAATTTGACTTGTAGTTAATGTTATTATAACAATTACTTGACTGTAATAGGACAGTCCATCCCTGGGCTGAGTGAACCCCGGCACCCCCTGGGTAACTCAGGGCCGTACGAACAAACACCCCGAGTTTCCTGCGCTCGGAGTAATGCAGTCGGTACCTTCACCGCTCACAGGTCTCAGGCGCAAAGGATACACCTTCCAGACAAAAAATCAGCAGGAAACAGCGGCCCTAGGGGACACGTTAGACTGGATGGAGTTCACTGGAATTTTCAGGGCATGCCACCCCAAAGCAGCAGTATACGCACCTCCCTCTGTAAGGGCTACACGGCGCACCAGCACCGGATGAGCCCGCTCTGATTCCTGCCTCACCAGAAGCTTCAGCTTGCTGTGTTTCTAACTAGGAAAAGACGCAATTTAAAAAACTGCACTGTGCATGCGCACGTTCTTCCAGACTGTCTCCTTCGTTTTTTTTTTTTTGAAATAATTTCTAGACTAGTAGATCATTTTTTGGGGGGGTGATGAACTATCTTCATGTTTATTGATCTGGAAATGTCTTCATGTTTTCCTTCCTTTTTAAAATTTTTATTGAGTTTATTGGGGTGACACTGGTTAACAACATTACATAGGTTTCAGGTGTACAACCCTATTCTGTATATCGCATTGTGTGTTCACCGCCCAAAGCCAAGTCTCCTTTCGTCACCGTTTATCGCCTATTTACCTTCGTCTGCATCCCCCACCCCCTTTTCTCCTTTGGTACATTTACACAGTGGAATACTACTCGGCTATAAACAAGGAGGGAGCTCCTACCTTTTGCGACAGCATGGATGGCCGGGGGAGCGTTATTATGCTGAGTGAAATAAGCCAGTCAGAGAGAGACAAGCACCATATGATTCCACTTATATGTGGAATCTAATGAACAAAATTAATGAAACAGAAACAGACCATAAATACAGAGAGCAGACTGCCAGCTGTCAGAGGGGAAAGGGTTGGGAGACTGGGCGAAAAAGGTGAAGTAATTAAGCAAAAAAACCCCACATAGAGACAACAATATGGTGAACGTTACTCATTTTTAATTTCACTGTTTCTAAGAGATGTCTAAAGCTCCTGTCTGCTGTAGCATTTGTCAAATCTAGAATCTTCCCTAAAACAAACAAACAAAAAAACTTCAGACTAACCCGCCTCATCCCATCTGGCAGCTCCGAGAAAAAACCCTGAACGTGAAACCGGCTGAAAGTGGGAAAAGGAAGGTTTGAACGTGGCTTCTCCGACGGAAGGGGGTGGGATTTACACTCAGGCCACGTTCCTGCTGCTCCTTCACCCCGAGTCACCCCCACAGAGAGCAATCGCCTGTGTTCTGGAAAAGGTCTTAGGTGTTAAAGCAGGACAAAAATAGGTCTGTCTCTTCAAAACTGAGATGCGCGTTCCAGATCTAGATCCTGGATGGGTGTGTCCTTTTCTTCTGCCGGAAAGGCCTCCCAGCACCCTGCTGTCCGGGGGAGGGAAGGGAGTTTGAACGGGGCTGTCTTTCCGCCCAGATGGCTGTGGGGAGGGAGGATGCTCTCGACGCCACCAGCCGACGACCCAGCTGCAGCAGGGAAGGGTTCTTTTGAGTCTGGCCGGTGTCACCCCATGACATGAGTGTCCCCCACGTGCGGACCTGTCAGGACTTGGTGCTGCAGCTTGCGTCTGCACTGTGGACACTTCCGTGGCATGGGACACTTAGAGTAACAAGAAATACTTCGAAGCCAATTCCATAGCTGGAAATTTGCATCTCTCTAAGCAGACGTGGAATAATTAAAAAGAAATCTGGTGCATATCTGAAGAAAGTGTTTGAACTAGCAAAGTGCCTTATGTCAGAATCCTTCCGGCAGCTCCTCTGGCTGCATCGCCTGTCACTAGGTGCGTGGCTAACACAACTTCTGTAGCCGGTTCTTTGCCAAACGTTTGCCCGTTGTCTACCCTTTGCCGGGCACCATTCACTGCAGGGCTAGAAAAATAGTTTGGGGTAGGCCATGGGCCGAATAGTCCCCCCCAAATCCATATGTTTCTGTCCTAACCCCCAGCACCTCAGGATGTGACGGGTGCGGAGACAGGGCCTGTAGAGAGATCAGGAAGGTTACACGAGGTCACCGGAGCGGCACCTCGTCCAGCAGGGCTGGTGTCCCAGTAGAAGAGGGGACTGGGACACGGACGTGTGTGCTGAGAGGAGCGACCAGGTGAAGACACAGGGAGCAGATGGGGACTGTCCACAAGCCAAGCAGAGCGGCCTCGGAAGAAACCGTACCTGCCAACAGCTCGACCTTGTGCCTCTCCCTTCCAGAATGAAGAAAAGAAGCTTCTGTCGTGGAAGCCGCCCCGTCCCTGGTGTTTTCCCACGGCAGCCTGTAAACCGATACCCTGTCCGAGGATGGCAGTGAGGTGGTCACCGGTGCCATCAGGGAGCGCGTTGCAGTCAGGACACACGGAGTGGCGCTGGTGTGACATTGGATTGCTACAGTTCTGGGGCACAGAGCAGAGTCGCCGACTGTCTGCTCGTCCTAGGAGACTATCGAATTCTTGACAGAGAAGGTGAGAATTAAGCAGAGTGGGAAAGATCGGAGCTGTTGACTCAGAAGTGGAGAAAAAAACATTCCAGGTACAGAGAACAGCGTGGGTACAGTCCTCAATGTGTGAAAATGCACAGTGCTTCTGAGACTCATCAGCTGTGTGCCTTGCCTGTTGAACAGACGGAAGATTACCAGGAGGCCAGGCTGGACTTCGAGGTTGGAGCGCAGTTTTAAAGTGAGAAAAAGGCTACAACAAGGAGTTTGAGTTTCATCCTCTAGGTTATGGGGATTTTTATGCATAGAAAGGACATTGTATGGTCCGCATTCCAGGATCCAAGGATAAGGTATAAGAAAGAGAAAAGAGAGATGAGCCCCAGGCCAGAGAGATCAGTTAGAGGACCAGTACTCCAGCCCAGGCAGAAAGGTCAAAGTCCTTAATGAGAGTGTGGCAACATACACAGAGGGGAAGAAAGAGAAGGATTTGAGCGGCAAATCCAAGACTAAAAGGGTTTCTTGAATGTTGCTACTGCCCGCTAGCTAGCCTTCGGGGCCATCCCTAAGGAAGATGGTGAAATCCGGAGGGCTGGGAATCCAGGAGTAGAAGCCAGGATCAGAGGTCCTGTGAATCCAGACCTCTGCCCCCGTGCTGAGGGGGTAAATGGTGTGGATCCAGTCCCTCCCCTCCAAGCCCATGGTGGGAAGGATGGGCTCAGATGGGGGAGTGGGAAGAGACCGTGCTTTGCACTTAAGTCAAAGTGGTGAAAGGCTGGAACAGGCTGCCAAACGCTACGGCAGACTCATTCTCCCAGAAGGCTTTTCAAGACCACTTCTTGGGAGATTTTCCCCTGCCTTCCATGAACATAAGGCATTTGTGCATGATGTGTCCAGAGCCTTCTAAGCTCCACATGTAAACAACACAGCGCCCAGGCTGACCAATCAGAGCCCACGATCTCCATAACCTTCAGTGTCTCTGAGTAAGTACTTGGCTCCAGGAGCAATTCACACAAGAAGGCCAGAGAAATCAGAAGCAAAGTCATGGACATGCGAGAGAGAACATGCATGAAGGCAAAGCATTGGGATCTTGCACTGAGGCAGATAGGCCAGGAAATCAACTTGGAAAATGGCAGAGCAACCGAGTGTGGGGACCAGGCTGAGGGAGCGCTAACCGATACGCAGTGCCAAGGCTCAGCCTCTGGGTTCCCCTCCAGCCTTTCCCACCTTGCGTTCAGCACATAGTATTTCCTTCCCACATGATGACCTCAGGACAAAATGACCCTCGCTGGTCTCCTTTCCAATGCCCCTCTATGATCTTAAGATGCCCAGCATTCTTAAAACTCTGAGTCTCTTCTCTCCAGAACAGTTACCTGGGACAGGACCAGGGTTAAGTGAGGGCCCTGGAGTGGGCAGAGGAGGGCACTCAGCCTCCTCGCCGGGAGGGGGTGGGCAGCGCTTTGCTGCAGGCTGGCTTAGCTGCTCAGTCCACCCACAGCCAAGCAGCAGTCCTGACAGACTCTCTCCCTGATGAATCACAGGATGAAAGAGTATTTTGGCATCTGAATCTTGTGGGGAGAAAGTCTTCGGCTTGGCACCTTAGGAAGACGGAGAATCATTCTCATACTCCCCTTCTAAAATGAGAACACTCGAGTACCCCCTGTCTGCTGTAAGAAGTCACAATCAAAACTTTATATTCACATCCTCTCTGAAAGCTTCCGGCCTCAGACACCTCACTCTCGTAAGCAGGGATCTTCCTTGTCCACGTTGTCTTAGAAACATAATTCCCAGCCTTTGTTCTTCTTCTGCGCTAACCCCGGTTGGAGCTCAGGACACCCCCAGAAACTTCTTCCCCGAGAGTAGCGAGCAAACAGAAGTTCAGCGTGCTCAGGTGGGCAGTGCCTGCCGTGGGTCTGCGATGCTTGGCTGCTCTCCCAAGGAGGCCAGTCTGCTGAACCAGCTGCTCACCGTCCAGGTTCCCACGGTGCAGCACCCACGCCCACTCTGCCTCTGCCTCTGTTTCTTCCTAGGGTCACGATACTCAGAATCGCAGTCCAAGAACCCCCGCCCCCACATTGCGTCAAACTACCACAGTCTAAACATTTATCCGAGTAGGCAATAATTACTTGGTGCTCTGAATCTCCAGCTACTATTAGTGTTGAAAGGCATTTCTAGTCCACAGAGCAGGTCCCTGCCATGAATCTGAAGTATAAGGAAACCGTCTGCCCTTGCTTTACTTCAAAATCCACACACGTGTGAAACCGGGGCAGCCTCGGAGAGAACAGAGAGACATAAACAGCAGGAAGTCGCCGAGAGTTGTAAGGAAGAGGAAGAAACTTAGCGGGAGAAGGCGCCGGGGCCAAGCCTACAGTTCCAGTTCCTCGGTGACCTCTTTTATCCAGGGGAGCCGACTCGAGCCCCCCTTCTCTGCCGTCTTCCAGGCTCACGGCTCCGTCCCTTCATCTCTCCACCAATGTGGAGTCTTTGGAATTTGCCCTTATTTAGGAAATTTTAGAGTCAGCTTTAGTTATTATATACAAAGCTTTATTTTTCAGAAATTGAGGGGAGAGCAAGCCAGGTCACTAGTGACCACCGTAAGTCTCTTCTCTGGGGACGGACAGAGTTCCTCCCGGCCACAGGCCCCTGACTTCCCTTTCCTTAGATCATTTACCTTAGAAATCTTGCAACAGTAGACTCTTTCTCTGCCCTTTTAGATGAAAATCATCTTCTGGCCTCTTGCCAGTTTTACAACCAGAAATGTCTCTCTGGAGGACTGGAAGTCATCCCTTTGAAATGCACTCTTCAAGGAAAATCAGGGTTCCTATCTCCCAATCTCTAAGGGAGGGTAGGAACCTAACTTAGATGATCGACAATCTGCAAACACGCTAAGAAGCCACCCCTGCCCCCCTACCCTGGCCCTTAATGTCCTCCAGTACTTTTCCACTAGCTCTCTCCTGCATGCAATAACTCACCCACCTTCAATTTCGGTGAAGTTCGATTTCTCTCCTCCATCCTGTCTGGACCCTATTGCGATAGTCTTGAAGAAAGTCTTCCTTGCCTATCTAATTCATCTGGCTCACTCTTTCTTTTACATGGCCCAGAATTCCACACTTGTCTCAAGCTGATTTCCTGCATTATCAAGCCTAAAACATTTAATTTTTTGATTAATGTCTATATATGTTTGTCCAGATCCATAGAACATGCAATGCCAAGAGTGAACGCAAATGTTAACTGTGGACTTTGGGTGAGGATGACGAGTCAATGTAGATTCACGGACTGTAACAAATGCACCATTCTGGAGGGAGATGTCGAGCGTGGGGCACACTGTGTCTGTGGAAGTGGGGGCGGGGTGTGCAGGGAATAGATGGAAACTCTGTACTTCCTGCCCACTTTGGCTGTGAACTTAAAATTGCTCCACAAATAAAGTGTCCTGTTAGGAAAATTTGATAGGCTGTTGGAGTCCTATATTACCCTCACTGGGTGCCTTGCGGTGCTGTGGAAAGATTGAAACAGAACCCATTGAACATCTTACTGAGTATCCAGACCCTGAACACGGTAGACCTATCACCTGAATCTTTTGTGGCTATGAACAATGTCATTCATGAGCAAAAGTTGGTCAAAAGTTGAGACACTAAGTCTAGTTCCTGACTGCGGTTTGTAAGCCTTGAAGGTGGACTGAGGAGACCTTGGTGTCTCATGGGAATCTTCTCTAGATGAGATCCACACCCTTGAGGCACTAAGTGGGTCGGATCAACTTCCATTTCGATCAGTAAACATTTGTAAGTGTGAAAACACCTTAGACATAAAGCTAAACATAGACAAGCTTGTTTTAAATATACGTGACCACCGTCCTTGCAAAATGATTTCGACTTTAACTATGATTTTTAACATACATACCATGCAGCGATTTTTAACTTCTTACCATGGAGCCTGTCTTTCTTCATCTCGTGATTTGATTTTTTAATCGAATCTTTGATTGACAATTTTTTCTACTGTAGCTTCTGCTTTACTACAGTTTTGTTTTCCTGATTTAACTGTTGCGGCATTGAAGCCTCCCTTGTGTGCTGGTCTGTGAGCAGAGAAGTCCATATAGAAAAGGATCGTTGCCTTCTTAGTGAGCCCTCTGCGGCCGGACAGGCCCTTGGTGATAGAAATAGAGGACTTCCTTTTTATGTCCTCCTAATTGAATGTGTCATTATAAAGGGCATATGACTAAATGTTTCCTAAGAGAAAGATCATGCAGAAGAAAACTAGAACTCCGTGAATTATTAAATCCTTAGTGATCATTTTACTTTCATCATCTCACCTTTAAATAAAGGCTCTAACATTTACAAACCACTGTGTGAAGTGAGAACATTGCCTGGCTATTTATAGTACAAATTGACTTGAGAGAGGAAGTGAAATCCCCTCTCACATTAAAATGCTCAGAAGCAATTAGCTGTGCTGTGTATAGTTTAATCTAAGGAAGATGATAAAGGAAAACAAGAATTATGCTCGAACTGAGTCAAACTGTGTCCTGAGTAGAAAAAGGTTTATATTCATACCAACAAAAATAGTTTTGGCCAACTCTGCTTTATCCAATCGTCTGTTGATGGACACAAGTTGAATCATTTCTTAGCTGTTGTAAATAGTGCCGCAGTGTGAACTACTTGATTTCGAGGCTTTTTAAAAAATTCATAGACTGCATTTTTTAAACATTCATGAGGAGTGTTGAAAATACCTTTTTCTCAAATTTATAATGACATACTGAGAATTCAAGATTCAGATGAATTTTAATTTCCTTTTAGGCTAATCACAAAGCAAAACTTCAGTTAATTAGCATGAAATTACCTCTTTTCATTTTCATGTTAAATATCTCAAAATGTAACCTGCGTGCCTTTTTTATACAGCATACATTTTTATTTGCAATACCAACACCAACATCCATGCCAAGACAATCCTGTTAAACTCATTTTGACCACACAGCTCGATCTGTGGTACCATATCGCTCACATTGTTTGAAATGCAGCTGAGACCGAATATGGGCTCTCAGAACCCTGCCCGTGCTTTGATGCGAAGCTGTCGGCTGTGTGCTCAGATCCTACCCGACTCCCTCCCTGTTTGCCAGCCCAGCCCCGAGTTCTGCAAGAGTGCTTGAATTATTCTGCTTTGTGTCATCCTATTTATATAGCCTTTTTCTACACACACACACATACACACACACACACACACACAATTCATGTTTAAGTGCAAGTTCTTAAGAGATCAGACTGTAGGTCTAAATTTTCTATAGCATGTAGGTTGCAGCCTCAGACACCACGAATAAATTGCTTCACATAAAGGAACTGTAAATACATACATAGAACTAACTTTACTACCACACAAGTGCCAAATTTTCTAATTTCTTCCTCCGCAAAACCCCAAAATACATATGAACACGACAGATACGAAAATTTTGAAAGACATTTTCCCTTGTCCTGTTTTATTCTCTTGCCAACTAGAAAATATAAACTATGAAGATGCAGAAAACACCAATATGCCCAAGATACAGCTCACTCAACCAGATCTACAGGGAAACACAGCGCCGGCCGGTAACATGTCCTCAAGTCCGTGCATGTTCACTGTGTCCCTACAGCGTTCCAGGCACCATCCTCAGGTGAGGGCGCTGTGGTGAGCGTTAGCAGACACCCTCCTACCGGAGACCCCGTTCCCAGGGGAGTGCCACACAATCAGAAAGAGTCCCACGAGCTCACAGCTTCCCCAGGGGAAGAGAATGGTGGATGGACACACTGAGCATGTCACCTGTTCGGAGGTGGGTTTCCAGAGGACAGCTGATGTCTTCCAAGTCTTAGAGCTTTGATGGGCACAGCCAGAGTTTTTGTATGCAATTGATTTAAGCTCTTATCAGCTTGAAATAGATTCATAAGTCAAAGATATTTTATGTAAGCCCAAAGGTAACCACAAAAAGCGTACAAAATTTATGCAAATGAAAACCACCAGATATCACCGTACAACTTTTAGGATGGCTAATATTGAAGAAGAAGGAGGAGGAGGAGGAGGAGGAAGAGGAGCAGGAGGAGAAGAAGGAGGAGAAGGAGAAAACAGTGTTGACAAGGATGTGGAGAAATTGGGACCTGGTATGCTATCAGGGGGAGTGCAATTGGTACAACTTCTATGAAAAACAGTATGGAGTTTCCCCAAGAAATTAAACATAGATCTTCAATGTGCTTCAGCAATCCCACTTCTAGTTATTTATCCAAAATAACTGAAATCACAATCTCAAAGAGATATTCATCGCAACACTATTCGCATTAGCCAAGATGTGGAAACGATCTAAATGTCCACAGGTAAATAAATGGGTAGAGAAAACGTGGCATATCCATGCAACGCAATATTATTCAACCTTAAAGAAGGAGGAAATACTACAACATATAACAATACGAATGAATCTTAAGGACATCATGTTAGGTGAAATAAGCTAATGACGGAAAGATGAATACCACTCACTTGCACATATTAGTGTATGATGTATCTAAATAGTCAAATTAATGGGATCATAATGGTCGTCATGGGCTTGTGGGTATGAAGCCATGGGAGTTACTCATCCACAGCCACAGTCTCAGCCAGTCAAGATGAACGAACTCTGGGCACCCTCAGAGTAGCAGTAGACCTGCGGGCAACAAGAACACATTCCGCGTGAAAACTGTGTGGAGGATGGATATCATGTTACGTGTTCTTTCCACAATCAAAGTAGAAACCCGATTGTGGTGGTGGGTGCACACATATATCAGTTTGCTAAAAATCATCAAACTGTTCATTTTTAGTGAGCAAATTTTACGTTTTTAAATTACACTTCAGTAGAGCTGATTTTTAATACATGGGGGGATGGAACCATTTGATGCTACTGCAGTAGCCCAAAGAAGAAATAGTGGAGTTCAACTACTATAGGGATGGGCGATATGAAAGAGGGTGAACAGACTTAAAATATAATTTGAAAGAAAAATCTATAGGACTGGCAATGAAATAAGTGTGTGAAATGGAGAAGGAAGAACCAAGGTTGACTCTCAGATTTCTGATTAGCAACTTATTGGACAGAGATGTCACTTACTGAAGGGGAAAGATTGGAAAACAGATTAATAGTGTATAAATTCTATTCCAGTAGCAGTTCATCACAGCAGAATTAACTAATAAGTCCTGTATTTGAACATGTGTTTGAGTGACATTCACCTACACTGGAAAAACCGCTCCTGGAGCTCCTGATCAGACAGCACGTTGTCATGGGTGGCTGCGGCACCCCAAACCCAAACCAGCAGTAATCAGACAGTGTGTGAGAAAGGCACGGTGTCCGACCTTGTGGCATCTCTGGGCCACACTGGAAGAAGAAGAGTTATCTTGGGCCACACATTAAATACACAAACGCTAAAGAAAAAAAAGTCTCATAATCGTGAGTAAACTCACGATTTTGTGTTGGGCTGCATTCATAGCCATCTGGAGCCACATCCAGCCCTGGGGCTGCGAGTTGGACACCCCTAGTACTTCGGTCTGATTGAAGAGCACCCTAGAGAAGAGGGCTAGGCTCATGGATCAAGTGAATGCTTCCTTTGGATGCTCTTTGCTCTCCTGACATCGCCCTGGCTGCATTCTGAAAATGAGCAGGAAATAAGCTTGGTGAACCCCATGCCAGCCTCAGGGAACAGGAATACAGGACGGTCTGTTCCAGGTTCTGAGACACAGATATCAGTAGGTGCACAGGCGCAAGTGGACAGGTCTGTCCCTTAGATTCCCTTCACCCTCTTTCCTCCCTCACTGCGGGACAGGTACGACAGCCCAGGAAGCAGAGTTTACTAGTAACATCAGAAGCCAGAAGACAATCAACCACTCTAAACATTCTAAGGGAAAATGAGTTAACATATAGCATTATATGCCATGAAATCTATCAGTCAAGTGTCAAACGAAATAAGATATTTTCGACCATGAAATCTATCAATCGGGTGTGAAAAGAAATAAGATATTTTCAGGCGAGCAAGGTCTCACAACCCCTCCTTCCATAGTTGCTCTGTCAAAAAGCCACTGGAAGACACACCCTGCAAAATAAGGAAGCAAACCAGAAAAGATACAGCAAACAAATAATAGCTACACCAGAAAAAATGTATACCTATATGAATCTTTGAGAAGGATGGTTGAAAATTTAAAAAGATAAAATGCACCAGGCTTAGAGTAGAGTCAATCCCAAATTAAGTTAAGAAAAAGTAGCTTTTAGCTAGTGGACTCTGATGTGCTGGATGACACGGGAAAGGGTTTTCCGTTTCTGATAAATGGTAAGTGAGAGAGTGCAGTTGTCAAACACGACCACCATACACCCAGAAGCAGAGATGATCACAGCATTCGGTGCAGCTCCTTTAGACAATATAACCACGTTGTGAGAGGAAAGAAGGAAAAGAGGGAAGGAGAGAGGAGTATGTTTAATAAAGCTAAGCCTTCCTCCCCCATCACAGAAAGTCACAGATGATGCCTAAATTACATGTATAAAAATGCGTGTTAAAAATGCATACACACATATATAAATTTAAAATTTGGCAATATGGAAAAAATTAACAGAAGAAATCACAAAACAGGTTTGAGTTTCTTGCTCTTGGAAAGAAAATGGAAATATGGGGTGTGGGATGTGGGCCTTTTTAATGCATCGTCTTACCGTATATTCTGGTCTTTTAAGTATATATGGAAACTTGCAAAACAAAAATTTTAATCATAGATTATAACCACTCCCTTCAGAATTGATGTATCAGGTAGCCACAAATAAGATAAGTTATTAAAAAAAAACTCATTGACATGAAAAACACATTTATATTGATCGGTGTGCATCGAGATGGTGGGGGAAAAGTAGGTTTTACAGCTGTTGTATGGAAAGGGATACAATAATTCATCAACAATGAAGAACAAACTGTTTCACATACTCACAACTGTAAACCAGCTTTTGCCCCGTTCTCTGTAGGCTTTTATATATTTCCATATGTTACATGCATGTTTGTGCACAGGTGCACATTTCTGACGCTGACCTTCAGTCACAGAAATTATACTGTCCAATACCATCCAAAGAAATACTGTCATAAAGGTTGTATTTTCTAAGACTTCTGTGAAATCTTAGAAGTCAGTTATAAAAACATAGCTAGAGCCCTGGCCGGTGTGGCTCGGCTGGGTGGAGCATCATCCCGTAGACCGAAAGCTCACGGGTGTGATTCCCGGTCAGGGCACTTGCCTGGTTGCAGGTAAAACTGGTTTTGTCCTATGCCGTTTTGTTGAAAGTTGCAGAGCCTATCAGCAACATTGAGAAAGCACGCCTTTCCTTCAGCAGGTGCCAGTAACAGACAAATGTGTAAATTGTATATGTGGTTACCCGTTCTGGATATGAGCTACAGACTGTGTGTCATGTATGCACAGGATAGGTGTGCATATATATGTATACACACACACCTGTATGTACGATGTACGTGCACTAATAGATATATGTTCACATAATGTCCATTCATTAAGAAATAATTCAGCTGCATTTGTAGAAAGACAGAGAGGGCCTCATTGGTTAACCTGGGCAACAAGCCCCAGACTTCTTTTCAACATACAATCCTGTTTGTATCACAAGGTGTCAGATTTGAGAACTTCACTGTACTTCCAAATTTTTACTTTTGAGTCACTGGATTTAAAAGCATGTTTATCTGTTGTCTGCCCCTTTCCTACCCCGGATCCTGGGCACCGCAGCTTGAAAGTCCAGGGCCAAGTGACCTCGGGACACTTGGAGACGGTAAGCAGGGGTG
The DNA here is from genome assembly GCA_028533065.1 of Trachops cirrhosus. NCBI lineage: Eukaryota > Metazoa > Chordata > Mammalia > Chiroptera > Phyllostomidae > Trachops > Trachops cirrhosus. Next base: position 3,596,581 of record CM052548.1, on the reverse strand, counting down.
AAACGCTTGGCCAGATTTCACCATTCTTTCCCGTACCTCACACGGGCAGCTGCAAAATTCTCACTGAACGGATCAGGCAGCTGCCCGGTTTGATTGTAGCTTCAGTGCGTTTGTGCCTCTGACCTCCACTGAATGGCTGTTTTATTGCTTTCTTGCAGTAGTGCCCCCCACCCCCGTAAATCACAACTTCTGTCCCTATGGTAACCACTCATACCCGAAATGTCACTGCCTCTCTCCGCCAATAGAAAAGCGGTTAGACCAGAGAAAGAGTAAATCTGGCTCTCGGCCCTTTCTCCATCATTGTGGCTGCCTGCTACCCTGAGCTGCCCGTTTTCCGTTAGGAAGGCGCAGGCTGATCTCGGAAGTGGCGCGCACAAGCACGCCATTCTTCCAGCAGGTGCAAATAAAAGACAGATGTGTAAATTGTGCATGTGGTTACCCGTTTCTGGTATGAGCTACGGCCTATCATCACATTACACACAGGAGAGGTGCCATTGCTGCTAATTCTGGTTCAAACGACTTCCTCGCACCCGGCGCATCGTCCCGCCCCCTCCTTGTTCAGGCTCCTCCCACTGGGTCTGTAGGTTACAGAGCAGGACTCTCGAGGGGCGTCCCCAAGGGACGTGTATCCGAATCAGGACCGGGGATGGAGGGCAATGACCCACAATTTAAACAGATTTCCTTTTGATTCTTAAGAAAGCTAAAATTTGAGAACCACTACAGTAGACAATCCTTGGAGAGAGGACCCCGTGTTACTACTCATCTTTGTATTCCGGGCATCTCTCCTGTGCCCATCGGTCTAGAGCAGGGTCTGGCCCGCCCTCGGGAACCTGGCCCGCCGCAGGTCACCGCCAAACCTGCTGAGAGTCCGCTGGCCTCTGCTCTCTCCGGGAACCCACCGCCCATGGTCAGGGAGGTTTCGGGTGCCAGTAAGGGCACATGGGATGCAATTTCTCAGGTTGGTTTTGTTTATAACTGTAGGTTCCAAAGGAACTGGTGCTTGCTGATTTATCGATGATAGCCACTTTGACAGGTTTTATATGTGTGGAGTCTAAAGAGCAAAACGGACAAAACAAATGCAGACTCAGATAACGGAGAACGGAATCATGGTCGACAGAGGGGAGACGTGTGTAGGGGCCAGGTAAAAAAAGGGGAAAGGATTAATAGTGAAAAATTGGTAGTTAAAATACAGTCGCGGGGATGTAAAGTACAGCCTAGGGAATATAGTCAATAATAGTGTAACAACTATGCATGGGGCCAGGTGGGTGCCGGAAATACTGAGGGGAGCACTCTATAAAGTACATGATTGTCTAGCCACTGCGGTAACCATCTCAAACTAGCACAGAATATTGCTGCATGCAAACTGTAAACTGAAATGTAACGGGTGTTGGGGGTGGTCACAAGAACGTGATCACAGGTGGACCCGTGGTTGGGAAACTGGGACTCCTCCCCCATCCCCCTGTTCTTGGAACGAGTGGTTGGTTCCTTTCCTCCCACTGGAGGCTGCCTCGAGGACACGACCCTGAGCAAGTGTGCGGTGGAGCCCCCCGGGGGGCACGCATGACCGAACCCTTCACGGCTTCTGTATAAACTGTTAAGAGTTGGCAGGCAGGTGTGGCGACCTGCTCATTTTTGCTGCCCTCCGATCTGGCGCGGTCTGCCTCTCTCTTAGGCACCTCCTTCCCATCTGTGCACAGGGACCAGTTTGCAAACCAACAACTGGTTTTTGAGTCCAGAGCGTGTGTTTGGGAGCTTGTAGACCAAATCCTAAAACTCTAACACTGGACCTCAAGAGAGGCGTTCTCTCCATTTCTCCTTGGCCTTGGGTGAGTTCACACGGCGGCCATGAAGACCGTTGGAAGGTGCCGTAAAAAGAGCCTCTGCAAGGCTGTGCCAAGAGCAACAAAGCCGTTTGCAAAGAGGCCTGGATCTCTGCCCATTCCTGCCTCTTCCTAAATGTGACCACCCTCCCTTCCCAGATCCTGCCCACAGCTTTGCAGGAGAGACGCAGAGTCTGGAAGATAAGACCCCAGCTCCCACTGGGTGCAACAGGTCCCCGCCCTCAAAGAGAGGAACTCAGAGATCCCAAATATTGGGCCTGGATGCTCGAAAATATCTCAGTGTATTCCCTATTAAAGATGCTGTTGATAAGATCCCACAAAATATAGGAGATGATTCTATTTTTCCTCTATAACTTTAATATGTTTTTTCAACATGAAAACATACAGTTCTCAGAGAATTAGATAAAACTAAAAAGATTCTCAGCAGTGCAGTGTTTTGGAGCGTACGTTAAGAATCGGAGCAACATTGCTCTGTGTCTGTTAATATGTGAGAGTGGGGGGAGTGGGGAGGAAGAAGGGAGGGGGAGAGAGAAGAAAGAAAAGGGAGAGGAAGGATATTTTCAATATACAGTCTCAGGAATTCTGGGATGTCAAGCTAGAAGGCAGATCACTAGAACTCCTTCCATATGATGGATTTCTAGAGAAAAAAAGGGTAAAAGATATTTGGGGCCTAACAGTAAACACTTGAATGCCAGAATTAGGAGTTTCAAAAAACCAACAATGAATCAAAAGGCCTGGCACAGTCCCTGGGGGACTGAAGGAAATATGAGAAAACTGGGAAAAAATGGCTGAAAACATAGCATCCAATGCTGGGCCTGGGACAAAGTTCCTGGAGGAGGAAAACACGCAGGAGCAGAGTAGCAAGCATCCAGCAGGGCTCCTGCAAGGGCTGCAGGTAAGGCAGTGCTGCCGGAGTGGCCCAGGGTCAGGGTTCCACGTAGAAGGAACCAGGCTGCTGGCGACAGGGACCGACGAGCCACCTAGACACAAGCTGTGCCACCAGCACCGCGGGAAGGCGCTTTGGGCTAAGAAATTTTAGGAAGCTCTATATTGACTCACTTCCTAATGTTTATAACTTGGAAGTTTTGCGCCCTCTGGTTTACTTCTGAACAGCCCAACCACATAATACTCCGCCGTGAAAGTCAAGTTTTTAATGTAGTGAAGCTTTCCTTTGCAATACTTTTCTGCATTGGCTGTAGTTGGCCTCGGTGAAGGGGAGCGCACCATGTTTGTGGCCAAAGAGTAAGTGTTGATGATTTTGGTACCCTAGTCCCGTGCGGACAAACCAAGGCAACATTGGAATATAAGTGAAATTTGTTTCATTGATACTGTGCTCATTACCGCCATCCACTCCCTCACAGTAAAACTGATAAAAACAGTATGTCTGATGTCACACCTCTGAACACAAAAATATAGTCCCCCGGCATAATAGGCAGTGGTACTGTTTCACCATTTCCCCTTGTATGCCAGTGTCTTTGAAATAGAATAGATGAGCTATATTCGCACATTTGTCGAATTTGCTTTGTCATGTAAAATTATTCCGCTTTTTTTTCCTCATTGTTGTTGCCTGTGGCCTTCAGGAACAGATGTTTCTTTCGAGCATCTGCCAGCTCTAGTCCTGAAGTGCTGTTAACTCAGAGGGACATAGTTTTGTCTAGCAGCTGAGGCTACTGCACAGAATTGCCTGTGAAGCGTGGATGTGCCTGCGGGTCACACGCACACTCACACGCGCATTTACAAACCACAAGTGTGAAGCTATAAATATGTCTGACTCACCCCCTAGGAGAAGCACAACCATAAGAAAAGGTGGAAGTTGTCTTTTTCTTAACAATCCCATGTCCAAAACAAGCTGTTTAAATAACGGTTTCAGCTTTGGGCACGATCTTCATCAAGGACAGTGAAATCAGAGGGTTCAAGGGAGTTCGTGTCGTGTTTGCCCAGGGCTGATGCTCTGCGCTCTGTGTCCAGAATTCTTCACAGGGATCTTCCACAGGTTGTGGGCCTTTGTTGACCCAGCTGCCTACTGGCCTGGTCACTTTAGGAAAGTGTGGAGTTAAGTCCCAGAGTTTTCCTGAAGTATAGGCTTGAATGGCCCGTATTTTGGGAGAAGACACTAAGATATTTTCCTTCCATATACCATTCTAAGCATTCCTATATGTATGTGGACACTTGAGCTACCACGGCCTGGCTAATTCCAGGGCTTATGCTCTCAATTCAAATGCAACGCCACTCTTCACGCAGTTATTTTAAAGCATAATATTACTCAGAGATAAGAAACCATTTTTCCTGTAAATACTTAACATTCTAACAACATTTTAGGTGCCACTGCAAACAAGTGGATATTCCTGCACTTTGATTTCAGAAAATAGCCCTGGCTGGTGTAGCTTAGTGGGTTAAGCGCGGGCCTGTGAGCCAAGAGATCACGGTTCGATTCCCAGTCAGGGCACATACCTGGGTTGCAGGCCAGTTCCCAGCAGGGAATGCACAGGAAGCAAACATACATTGATATTTCTCTCCCTCTCTCCTTCTCTTCCCCTCTGAAGATAAATAAATAAAATATTTAAAAATTTTTTCAGAAAATATCTTCCTGGACATTAAAGTCCACAAATAAGGAATTAAAATATCAGAAAGGATTTTAGATTACTGACAGACTTGAAAACTTCTTGCACATTCTTCCTCTCAGTGTATTTATTGAAGTATGTAACAACCCTGGGGCCTGTGCTCTTGGTGGGTAATGCCTCTGTTTACACTGAATTTAGAGATTTTGCTTAGAAGTTTCTGCCCAGACAGAGGGTCCAATTCCCAGCCTCCCGTGCACTGAAGGAGGGCCGAACAGCTGGGTCACACAGTGAAATGTGAGCGGAGAAGTTACATCCCGCCTTCAGGCCTGATCTGTGTAAACCTCCCATGTGATCCTCGGTGGTCTCTTTCCTCCCGACTGCCAGCTGGATCGTGTGCCCAGGTGACGCCGGAACGTCCCAGGTTGCAGACACACGTCTCCAATGCCTGGGTCCTCAAATGATGGGACTTTCTGTGAGCAAGAAATAAATGTCCAGGCAGCCCCTTCCTTTGTCTACAATGTTTAAGTCAACGCTCTGGGGACATTTTGTGTTTAATATATATTTGTTCATCTTTCCAGGATCCAATTACATTTGAAGAGTTTTTCATAAGAAAATTCACATGCGTGATACAAAGATAGGAGAGTTAACCTCAAGATACTTGACAAATCCTTGGGGTGCTTATTTCCTGTGTTGCAAACAGGGGAATATTCCGTTAATGTAGTTCTCTGCATTAATGGATCCCCCAACTCTTTTTAACAAAAGCTTGGGGAGCTGGGATTGTGAGAGAGACAGTTCTCTTACAACTCAGTCATTTGTAAGATTGTTAATTCAAAATTACCAAGAGCTATTAGCCAGGGCCATTTTCACTCTGGATAGCAAGGTAATTTCTAAATATGTTGTAATTGTGTAGAAAACAGATGCTAATAGGTGGTGGCAAACGGTTGTATGCACACACACAGACCTCTCTGTCATCATACCTTTTTAATTTAGTTTTTATTTTATTGATTTTGAGAGAGAGAGAAACATTGATTTGATGTCCCACTTGTTTAAGTGTTCATTGGTTGATTCTTGTATGTGCCCTGACCTGGGATCGAACCTGCAACCTTCCAGGACAATACTCTAACCAACCGAGCTACCTGGCCAGGGCAACCTTCATACATTTCTAGCTATGGTCACCACAGAAACACACAATGCTTCATTATCTTATAGTTGTTCCTGAACAATTGGTAAGATATTAACTATTAGGGATGAATAATGTTGCGTCCGTAAATAACATGTGATGTAAAAATAACCCCATTGAACTAGTATAGTGAATTGATTAAGAGCATGAACCTTGGGTTTGAAGAATGTCACTGCTACTTACCGTGTGACCTTGGCTGAGTTATTGAATCTGTTGGAGCCTCAGATTTATTTTGCTGCAAACAAAAATAACTTAATCATAGTATCGCTGTGGTGTTTCAATTGCTTAGTTAGGTGCAGTAACAATGTTGCCAGAGACTCTGATTGTTTCTCAATTAAGGCTACGTTTAATTGCATCATGTCACAATTGTACTTATGTCTTGAGAACCTTACAGGGGACTCTATTGAAACTCAGCCATGTGCCTTCACAGCGTTCTTCATTTAGATGCACCTGTCATTCTTCCCAGCTGATGGTCAGCAGACGGGTGCCCCTGCCAATTCAACACCAACAGGAACCCCCCATTTGGGGTGTAGTGAAGAAGGAAACTTTTTCATGCAAACAGCTCAGCCTTGCTAGAGTGTGGCTGAGAGTGCTGCTGACGAGCGTTACAGTTCAATGAGGAGGCGCGCGGCTGCGTGGAGGCCCAGGGGACAGGATCGTCCTAGGGCGAGTCCCCTGGCTAGACAGCACCGCTCTGATGGCTCTGTTCCACAATACCCTGCGCTGTTTTGCTTCGCTCTGCTCCCGTGAGATGCGTGTGGTGTTTCAGCTCCAGCCGGGGTGATGCAGTCTTCTGCCTTTGGTGGAAAGGGAAAGTGCGCTCCCCAAGCCAGAGGGGAGCTGACTTAGAGAGTCAGAGGACCCCGCTCCTGGTTCCTGATTGGTTCCTCTTTATGCGAATAAAGAGTCTAAATCCTCGCAGTTTGATTGGTCCAATGGCCCTGGGGTAAGAATGGATCTGCTTGGAGCGGTCTGTGAAGGTGCTGATGGGAGGCGAGCTGCGCAGCTCGGGTTGGATGGGAAAAGCCCCAGGCCCTTTGGTTCACTAGGACTCTGGGGACTCCTTTGAAAGGGCTGGCTCCGGTGGTGGCTCACTGTGGCCGGAGCCCAGTGCAGGCAGGCAGGCAGGCAGGCAGGCTTCTCCCTGCGCGGCAGTTGGCGCGAGAGGCCGCAGTGTGGAAGTGGCCGCAGTGTGGAAGTGGCCGCTAGGCTCCGTTTCTGAAATTTCAGCCCACTTAGCCACCAGGAGCCCTTCTTAGTAGGTACCTTCTTTCTCAGGGCCCACAATATGCAATCCTCAACTTGGAAGCTGTAGAAGCTGGAATTCCCCTGGTTTCTTGGACAGACAGCCATTCACTCAGTATTTCTAAAATTAGCCTTTTGTTCTGAAGTGCCCTGTTTCTACTATAATCGTGGAAGGGCCCCGTGGTCTAGCAGACTTCCTGCTCTTGATGAAAGAAAAAAAAGTCTCCGTGGATCACTTTCATTTGCTTCCCCTCCCCCTACCCCCACCTTGGACTGAGGAGCCCTACATCTCTCCAGAAGAGTCCCGGCAGGAGGGGAGAGATGAAAAGGGGTGTTGAAGAAGGAGTCCCCCTCCTCCCTTGGACTCTATCTCCATTGGTCCGCCAAGTTGCCCTCTTTCCTTTCGGGGAGCCTCTTTGGGGTTGCCGTTTTAGCTTCGACGTTTGGGATTGCTGATTTTTGACATGCATGGCTTTAAATAGATGACCTTCTACAACCCACTGTTTATTCCAGACTTCCAAACCATTGCATCTTGTTTTACTGAACTTAAAGGATATGTAAAAATGATTCACACTCTTAAAAAAATTCTAAAAACATGGGAAGTCAAGAGAGTGACTTTCCGTAACCACCCCGTTAGGTACTTCTTTCCAGCTTCTTTTTCCGTTCATTGGCCTGAGTGGGAAAGGAAGAGTAACACTTGTTGCACTTCCTGAATATGCTGGACACAGGTGAGCCTCACAGCGTTCCCTTAGGATTGATATTAGTGTTGCCCGGTGTTTATATATGTGGCTATTGAGCGGTCCGAGGTTAACGCAGACAAGCCAGCAGTGAGAGAGGCTTTGTGTGCACTTCCGCGTGATGTCCCTACCAGGGCCCTGCTCCGTTTCCAAGACGCCATCCCCGACACCTGCATCCGGCAACATTTGCATCCCTGATGTTGACTCACCCTTTGATGAGTTTTCGAATTTCTCCTTTGCCACCAGAACAGATGACAAGTTTGACAAAGCGAATCACTCCCGGCGGCTTCTGTGTCAGGTGTTCTCCTCTGAACCAGCAGCCCGGCACGCTTTCTAAAACTGATGGCTCTGGGCAGCGGCGATGCACCTCCCCCACACAGGCTCTGCTGCCGAGTTTCACCCCAAGAGGCACAAGAGCAAAGCCTCCAAACCTGTGCGGAAAGATTCTAAAAATACCTTCCGCGACAAGACTGCAAGGTGCGGGTCAGGTGGTGCCGAAATGGACTAGTGAACATCACGTTGGGAGGGTCAGGCTTTTAAAGTGATAAAATGCAGATTTGAAGTTGGCCAGAGAGAACTGGATTTGGAGGGGCAGGGAATGAGTAGGACGATAGGCTCCAAGGGACGGGCTTTCTGACAGTGATTGATACTTCAGCTTCTGAAGTGGTTAGCCAGAAGTTCGCGCGGATATTTCTAATGCAAAAGAGCCCTAGTGCTCCCGCTTGTCAGAAAAGGGGGAAACAGCAGGGTGTGCTGGTTGGAGGCAGCTCCGGAATAATTATACAAAAGCGTCGGAGCCTGCAGTGAATAGCTGCAGAGTTGCTTGAAGACTTTTGAAAACATTGAATTATTTAATTCTTCTGTGTATAAATACCTTCACCGGAAAAATATCAAATAGTATAACAAACATAAAGAAGGAAGTAAAACTCACCTGAAACGCACTACAAAGGTATAGCTAGCCCACTGTTTACGTTTTGATGTATCTCCATGCAAGTTTTGTCTTTGGAACGTTCCCATTCCTCCTTTGTCTGCTACAGTAGTCATTCATTAATACAGTCAAGAAACGTTCATTTGGTAGTTATTATGTACAGGTCCTAGAAACACGACAGCCTCATGACAGGCTTGGAAGGCAGACCGTTGACGAGTGCAAATGAGGGTATAGAGCTAGGATAGTAGTTTCTCTGTTCATCTTTGTATCTTCATTGTCTCAGGGTGTTGGGTGGGACAGAAGATGCTAAACAAGTATCTGTTGACTGAATAAGGGACCTTTTAATCAATGGGTGAATCTAATGGGTTATATACAGTAGAAGCAGCTCGTGGAAGCACCAAGGAGAAGCACATAAATACAGACAGCAGAAGTTTACAGAGCTTATGGCCAAACCACAGGCTGAGGCGTCAGTACTAATTAATCTGGCAGCTGGAACAGCATGTCCAAAAGGCAGGTGGAAAAAAACCAGGGTTCTCCAAGGGAAAGCAACTATCAGAGTGACTGGATCGCAGAGCTGGTGCAGAAATAGGGCAAGAGATGAGTCTTGAATGAGATTTACGGCCAAGTCAAGATGGGTCTCTGTGTGCCCATCAGCTAACGAGGCTGGAGTTTTCCTGAGGCAAACAGGAAGCCAAAAAGACTTCAGCTGTAGAAGAATGGCATGAATTTTATTTTAAGAATCTAAACTGTGTCCTATTCTCCTGTGCCTTAGTCTCTCAAAGTTCAGTAAATTGCCTGTTAGGAAGAAATGAAGTTCGGTCCCCTGTCTCTAGCAAACATAGGCTGAGTTACGTGTATTAACGCCTCTGCTGAAAACGAATGGAATTGCATATAATCACACGTTCTTGAACTCGTCCCGGATTAGATCAGACAGGTGGCGCTACCCGAGGGCTGCTGGGGAAAGCCTTCCGTGGGAAAGTGCCCTCCCTCACCAGCTGCTGCCATCCTTGTGAAGCTGTTCAGGGCGATATTAGCCAAAGGCACTCACTGGGCTCTCTGGCAGCATGCCAAGGGAAGGTGACAATGGGAGAGTCCCAAGTCCTGCTGCCACTGGGCACTGCTAAAGCTAAGTGCCGCTGCCGAAGCTGAGTGTATTTCAGAAATGCAGAAGAAGGCCGCCCAGGCAAACACTACAGGCTCAGGGGAGAAATTCCCTTCCTTCTCCCCTATCCCTCTCGAACAGTCTACTGACAAAGCTTGACGTCCTGCTACCTGGCAAAGGAGGGGTAATTACAACTCTATTGTAAATATAGGTTCCAGCTCTATTTTGCAGAGTGGGCAATAAAGGGTACTCAAGAGTTTAGAGGCTACACAAATTACTGCTACATACAATTAAGAAAAGGGGGAAAAAAAGACCAGAGAGATAAAGGCAATTGGAAGAATTTGAAGGTGATATGGTAACAAGGATTTGTCCATCCTGCACTTTTTTGTTGTTCTTATTGTTGACCTCATAGAGTAAAGGAAACAGAAAACAATATTCAGGGCCATCATAAACTATGGAATCTACAGAAGACCTTCCCTGAAATAAACTGGGCCCCAAAGCTACAAGATCAATGTAAAGGTGAATCAAACGTATGTGAATCCTTGCAAGAAATTAAAGCCAAGTTTTGATTTGCATGTGTCATTCAAGAGGTTATTCTGTCCTTGAACTTAGTTTAGGATGAGCTCAGACTGATGGTATGCCTACTTGCAAAGAAACTGGTCATATGCTTGACGTGCCTTAAGTCTCCAGTTTTTTCAACCCTCAGGAGGCCTTTAATTGGATCCCCAGGCCCCAGCAGTGCGTCGGGAGCCCACGCCAGGTCCTTACTTTCTAGACCATGGCAAGATCTGCAAATGGCCCAGGGATAGCTACATACATGCACATGACATTGAAAAACTCGATTCCCCATAGAATTTTACTCTATCAAGTTCACGAACATAAAAGAAAATATGAGCATAATGAGAAAGAAATGCAAGTAATAAAGAATCAAAGAGAATCAAATAGATTTTCAAGAAATAAAATATATAATATCAAAATGAAAAATACTGAGAATGGGATGGGGCTAATTAGGCACTGGTGAAAGTCAAGATCAGAGAACTTGAACTAATAGCAGTAGAATCTGTTCCAAATGAAGCAAGCAGGAAAAAAAATAAGGGAAAAAGTGATCTTTGGTATAATAGGAGGTTTATCCAGGAAGTAGCCAGCCATGTACTATGAAAAATAGAAATATTTATTGAAGAAGATACAAGATACAAGAAACGTTGTACACAGGACAGTGATACCTCAGGCTCCTTCAAAGTAGGTACCTTGGGACCTCACACCGTTCTCCCAGCATCTCTTCCACTGTTCAAAACACTCTGTAAAATCCTTTGCTGGAATCGCCATCAGCTGCCCCATTGCATTTTTTCTGAATCTCATCGATGGCCTAAAATCTCTTCCTTTTCAAAAGTGGTTTTAGTTTTGAGAAAAGCCAGAAGTCGCAGGGTGCCAAATCCAGGCTATAGTGGGGCTGAGTTCAACATTCTCAGGCGTTCTGCTTGTTGCAGGCCTTTAAGAACGTGGATCACTTTCAACTGATTCTTGACCATCTTTGAAGCGTTTGTGCCACACTTTAATTTGTGCCACACTCATTGCATTGTCCCTGAAAGCCATCTCAATCATCTGAATAGTTTCCATGGAGTAATGTCCAAGCTTAGCACAAAATTTGATGCAGATTTGTTGCTCTACTTGCTCAGTCATTTTGAATGTGACGGCCACATAGTACACATGCTCACTCAATGGTGTCTACTGCCCCCACTGACTAGTACAGTGAAGTCGTCACTGTTCACACATGCGCATTCCAGTCCACTCTCCTTGGCTGCCAGGTTACATCAATGTCACATAAACTGTTCTCATTATATTAACAATGGCTGGACTTTTTCTGGAAAGACCTTGTAAAAACTGATTTACTTGAAATTGAAGCTCCAAAAAATGAAGACAAGTTGGGGGAGAGAGAATACTTGAAGACATAATGGCTCAAAGCTCTTCAAATTTTATGGAAATCATAAACACAAAGATCCAAAAAGATGAAAGAACCTCCAAGTACAATAAACAACTCCAGGGAACATTACAATCTAGTAAAATCACTGAAAAAACTAAAGACCTAAACACACGGAAAAGAGGTTCCACATTCATGGCTTGAATCTACTCTCCACAGATTGGTCTAGAGATTCAGTGCAATACCAATCAAAATCTCAAAGAATGTTTTTATATGAATTCACAAAGTAGTTGTAAAATTTGTGCAGAAATGCAAATCATCGAGAATAGCCAAAAGAGTTAGAAAAAGGAGTTCAAAGTTGGAGGACTTAAATTTTCTGATATTAAGACTTACTATATAAAGTTAGTAAAATAATGTGATAAATAGACATATATGAAATGGAACAGGAAATATTGAAAAAGATGCACACATGGTAAGTTAGCTTTGACAAAGATCCCAAGGCAGTCCAATAGAAAATCAGTAATATTTCCAATAATAGTTCTGTAACAATTGTCAGCTATAGACAAAAAATATAAACCTTGACTTTTACTCACAACATACACAAAACTCAAAATGGATTATAGATTTAAATGTAAGACTTAAGACTACAAAACTTCTAGAAAATTACATAGTAGTCATTTTAGTAACGTCGGCTTAGGAAAAATTTCCTAAATACAACATACCAAAAAAAAAGCATGAATTATCAAAAAAAAACCTCAACAAACTGAGCTTCACTTAAATTTACCCTTTACAAAGCACTGTCACAACAATGAGAAGGCAAGTCACGGGCGTGGGGAAAATTTTCGCCTGACACGCATCTGACTGAGGCTTGCAGCGAGCGTGCAGAGACAACACACGCCTTAGGAAGAAGAATTCAAAGATCCCAATGTAAAAAGGTATAGAAAAGATTTTGACACATCATGAGAGCAGACATGGGGGAGATGAATAAACACATAAAAATGTGTTCAGCCCCATTAATCACCAGGGCAATGCAAATTAAAACCATCATATAGTATCACGACACACCTTCTAGAATTAATGAAAGCAGATGAAATGCATACCCACTGATTCTACTTAAATAGAATTTATATATTCCAGGGCCACAGGTGGAAGCAACCAAGACACCCTTCAGTGGATGAACGGGTATACTGCGTTGCATGCAAACAATGGGATATTATTCAATGCTAAAAGGAAGGGATCTGTCAAGCCATGAACAGACATGGAGGGAACTTAAATGCCTGTCATTTCCCTCCTTAGTAGGAGGGAAACCTATCTGAAAAGGCTATACACACTGTAAACTCCAGCTACCATGACCCTTTTGAAAAGGCAAAATTATGAAGACAGGAAAAAGATCAGTGGGTTGCCAAGGGTTATGGGAAAGGAAGGGGTGAGTAGGCAGAAGAGAATTTTTGGGGCTGTGAAAATACTCCACGATACTATAATGATGGATACATGTCATTATACATTTGGTTAAATGTGTACAACACCAAGAGGGGACCCTAATGAGCACCATGGACCTGGGTGATTATGATGTGCCCATGCAGGGGCATCAGTTGTGACAGACGTACCACCCAGAGGAGGCTGTTGCTGAAGGAAGAGGCTCTGCACAGGTGGAGGCCGAGGGTACGGAGGACATCACCACGCTTCCTTCTCAATTTTGCTGTGAACACACAACTACTCTAAGAAAGTAGTCTTCAAAAAGTGAATGTGATCCCACCCTGGGGAAGACACCTTGGTCCATATTAAAGGTTAATATTGACCATTTATATTTTACTCACAATGCAAGTTTGCAAATCATCGCATCATTAATTTGGATTTAAGATTGCCTTCTCCAAAGGACTCCTAAGGCCTGACTCCTAAGAGGAAAAAGATATACTTGAACTGTGGTTTTAGCTGACGAGGAACAGAAGGGTATCTCAAACACAGAAACAAACAAAAAGCCCACATCGGTGGAAGAAGACATCCCAAGAAGACCGTGCTAACACAGAGTAAATACACTGCCTCCCAGAGAGGAGTCCGAAGCATGTCACGTCCTATTTCCCTATCAACGACTGAGCGTGCAGAAGTCGTTAAAAGGACTATATGTATTAGATATACATATAAAAGGACTATATTTATTAGATGTGTACTTGTAATTTAAATATTACTCTGGGTACATTTTTAAGTGAGAAGAAAATGAGGTTTTCAGATTCATCTGAAACCATCTGTAATACATGCAATTATAATCCACATAAACTCAATATGAATATTTCATGAACATCTGCTTGAATACAAAATATGTGGCTTAAGCAAATTCAACGCGAAAAATGCTGCCCTGAGAACTAAAAGCATTTAAGAAGTGCATGGTCATGAGAGCAATAGATTTTAGTCGCAGACGTCGATAAGGTTATAAAACAATATACGGTAAGTGCCAAAGACCAACAAAGTTGAATGACTTTGACGAGTAATTTAATTTTCTCAAGTCTCATATAAGGAGGTTAACGATCTCTTTCATTCATTTCCCTTCTGAGGCCACATATTTTTTTCAGTTCCATAGCAGGAAAGGAATAACAATCACATTGCCAAGGGGTTAACACTCCTTTGCTTTCCTCACAGCCACGCACATGCTGTGAATGAAAAGGAGAAACCCAATAATCAAACAGCAAAGGATCAGGCCAGTTTTGACTTTTTCCTCCATTCCCAAGTTATGTTTTCTTTAATTTATAAGATATAAAGTTTTCTCTTTAGGAATTTATATTTCTCCCAATCTTTAAAAATCTAAAAAAATTTAACTAATTTTTCTTTCTAAAATGGTATGTTTTCTCAGGAAAATTTTAAAATATTTAAATTTAGGAAAGTATGAAATATAAAAGCATTTATAGCAGTGCATCATGCCATTATATACTGTGCCAGACAGTTTTTATATAGTCATAAAATGTTATTTTAATGGCTGGCCTTTTAAAAATATATTTTATTGATTATGCTATTACAGTTGTCCCATTTTCCCTCCTTCCTGCACCTCCTTCCCACCCACAATCCCACCCTTAGTTCATGTCCATGGGTCGTACATATAAGTTCCTTGGCTTCTATATTTCCTATACTATTCTTAACCTCCCCCTGTCTATTTTCTACCTACCATCTATGCTACTTATTCTCTGCACCTTTTCCCCTCTTCTCCCATCCCCTTCCCCACTGATAACCCTCCATGTGATCTCCATTTCTGTGATTCTGTTCCTGTTCTAGTTGTTTGCTTAGTTTGTTTTTGTTTTTTAGGTTTGGATGTTGACGGTTGCAAGTTTATTGTCATTTTACTGTCCATGGTTTTGATCATCTTTTTTTCTTAGATAAGTCCCTTTAACATTTCATATAATAAGGGCTTGGTGATGATGAACTCCTTTAACTTGACCTTATCCAGGAAGCACTTTATCTGCCCTTCCATTCTAAATGATAGCTTTGCTGGATACAGTAATCTTGGATGTAGGTCCTTGCCTTTCATGACTTTGAATACTTCTTTCCAGCCCCTTCTTGCCTGCAAGGTTTCTTTTGAGAAATCAGCTGACAGTCTATCTAATGGGCACTCCTTTGTAGGTAACTGTCTCCTTTTCTCTTGCTGGTTTTAAGACTCTCTCCTTATCTTTAATTTTGGCTAATGTAATTATGATGTGCCATGGTGTGTTCCTCCTTGGGTCCAACTTCTTTGGGACTCCCTGAGCTTCCTGGACTTCCTGGAAGTCTATTTCCTTTGCCAGATTGGGGAAGTTCTCCTTCATTATTTGTTTAAATAAGTTTGCAATTTGTTGCTCTTCCTCTTCTCCTTCTGGCACCCCTATGATTCAGATGTTGGAACATTTAAAGTTGTCCCAGAGGTTTCTCAGCCCCTCCTCATTTTTTTGAATTCTTGTTTCTTCCTTCTGTTCTGGTTCAATGTTTATTTCTTCCTTCTGCTCCAAACCTTTGATTAGAGTCCCAGTTTCCTTCCCTTCACTGTTGGTCCTCTGTACATTTTCCTTTATTTCACGTAGCATGGCCTTCACTTTTTCCTCTAATTTGCAACCATACTCAACCAATCCCGTGAGCATCTTGATTACCAGTATTTTGAACTCTGCATCTAATAGGTTGGCTATCTCTTCATTGCTTAGTTGTATTTTTTCTGGAGCTTTGATCTGTTCTTTCATTTGGGCCATTTTTTTTGTCTCGGCACACCTGTTACATAGTAAGGGGCGGAGCCTTAGGTGTTCACCAGGGCGGGGCAAGTCCCTGGTTGTGACGCTGTGTGTGGGGGAGGGTCCAAGAGGGAACAGTGCCAGTTGCTCAGCTCTCTGCCCACTTTCAGTCACTTCCCCCGCCACCCACAAGCAAAGTGGGCCCTTCTGGTGCTGATTCCTAGGTGGGTGGTTTGTGTACGTTCTAGGATCCTGTGGGTCTCTCCAATGAACTCTCCTGTGAGGCTGGGGGTTTCTCCTGCTGCTGCATCAACCCCCACAGGTGTTTTCAGTCAGAGGTTTGAGGCTTTATTTCCCCACTGGAGCCCTGGGTTGCAGGTCTGTCTCGCTCCCCAGTTGTTTCTCCCAGCTTATGTGCAAGAAAATTTTAGATTAGCAACCCTCTGAGTTCAATCTTCTTTTTCTGGGACTATGCACAGAATGACTGTGTTCTAGAGCAAGAAGTTGTTTTGTCCAATCAATTCTCTAAACTTTCCACCATAAAGATGGCATTGGCCACAAATCATCGAAGGCTGATAAATTCATTGCTAACACGGCATGCACTGAAAATGTCAGTAGAGGTAGAGTTCTTCATCAAAGCTGAGCAGTTTGCCAAAAGAAGCAATGGCATGTGTCTTGCTATGGCTTAAAATGAAGCCAACTATGTCGACCATATTAGACACATGATGGGTAGACAGGAAACGGCTTTCGGTTGGACTTGTCTTCTTGGAACAACAGCAGCTTATTAGTTGGCCAAGTTCTTATTTAGATCAAGTTGAACCCTCTCACCTCACTCTCCTTTTACTGCACCCCACCCCCCACACTCTGAGTAACACGCACACCTCGCATCAGGCTACACAGCCTTTAGGATGTTTCCCATCTGTCACACTGGCACCAATCAGTGTTTCCCCATTTTAATTTCTCATTTAATCAGTCTTTAAAAAATATGGGTTTCATGTCTACTTGACATGAAAAAATATGGGTTTGGAGTGCCTCTTTCAGTGAATTCAGAATACTCATCGATGAATTCAGCAGCTATTTCGCCCACACTGCCCTAACCACTGTCCTGGGGATCACAGATTCAGTGACGAACCAGAGAGACACGCTCCTTGTTCCTTGGAGTTTGCAGTTAGTAATGGGGGACAGAAACACATAAACAAACAAACAAATAAACAAACAATTCCTTTAGTGAAAGGTGCAGAAACACTGAACAGAGAGACATGATGGAAGCGGGGCTTCTTTTGTTAGAATGGTTCTCCTCTGCAGTGAGTTGAGCTTTACCGTCACGGCTCCGGTGAGGCGTGCTCAGCTTGGTGCGGCTCCGAGCAGAAGTCCAGCATGCCTGAGGCAGGGCTGCCCGGCCTCGAGGTCCAGGCTAATTCACTTGAGTCTCTGTTTACTTGGATTTATCTTTTTCAGTATGACGTGTGTTCAAAGCCCACGTTCATGACCATTTCCATACAGGTGTGTCTTACCTACAATATCTGATATTTATACTATTTAACATCAGCACAAATTGTGGGCTTAAACATGTCTACTATGCCCCACACGTGCTGTGATAAAGTGTGTAGGTCGTGTTCCGAGTCCCATTTGGGGCCTGGGGTTGATGTGCTTAAAGGCAGATACGAAGATGGAGCGCCCGTGAGGACACAGTGCAGGCTGTGAGTTTTGCTTTCCTTCTTGTTGCTCTTCCCTTTCCTCTTTGCCCAGCCATCTGGGGTGAGCCCCCAAGTGTGAGAAGTTCGGAGGGTGCTCCATGTTGGTAGCAGCAGAGTAAACCCTGGTTGCTGGGAAAGGCAAAGCGAGTCTGGCTTTTCTACCAGAGACCACAGGGAAATGGAAGGGGTTATGATGTCAAGTCCCTTATATTAGAATCTCTTTTCATCCTATCTCATTCATAATGTCATTCATCTTTCTGATGTTGATTTCACTCCAAAAGGCTTAGTGGTCATACTTTCTCTCCTTTGCTTTTAGAATAGAACAGTAGTCTAAAACTCCATCTCTGTATGAAGGCTTCCTTTTCTCCATCTTTCAGGTAATAATGGTCTCTCACTTGCCCGTCCACCTTTGGTGAACCCTAACAGTTCACAATTCTGCTGTGGAGGTGCAGAGACATGGAGTAAGCAATGTGTTTTTTTCAGAAACTCTAGATGTAGAAGGCAAAAAATAATGAGACGTATTGGGCAAATCAGATCTAGTTCAAAGCAAACTATTTTGGATATTTAAAAAGCTTCAGTTAAACTACTAGAAAAGATTTCTGGGATATTGAGTTTTTAGATCACATTTTAATTTAACTTCAATATTGATGGCTTCTTGGAAGGTACATCTGAATGCACAGTAAAAAACTTATTTAAGATGTGTACGAGATTATAATGTCCAGATGCTCACCCAGAAACATCGTCTGACAATTTCTTTATAAGCTTTTACAAGGTGGCCTACGTTAACAAAAACCAAACCACAAAAACAGTACAGACTGTACATTTCAGTCACACTTTGGGTCACTTTATATTGGTGTAGTTTAAAATAGTCGCGTAATTTTCAGACATTTGGAGGCCTGGCTCAGAGTGTTTTGCACAAAGAGAAATGTGGAAACTTACAAGGTTATTTTTACTAGAATACAAGTATCCACAGTTTTGGAGATGAGTCATAATAAACCCTGCCCGTGTCCACACTTTTATATTTAATTTCCAGGGTGAGAATAAAATAAAACATATTTTCACCTCAAAAGATTAAAGGACAAATTAACTGACAAATTCCCCTCTGATTCAACTGCAAATCTGGTGTAAGATTCCACAGATATTGGACCACATGCTTCATCACCGTCTACTTTTTATTTAGAAATAAAAGTGTGTAATAATCCTTTCAAAATTACTTCATTCTGTGCTTTCGCTAGAAGATGAGTGTGGATTTATTACCTCCACCTGCTCCTCTAAGTGGGCAGGAGTAGCTTTAAGCCAAAATTATTAAAAATTTAGCTTAGAATGTTTCATCCAACTTCTAAGGGCTGGCATGTTGTCATGCTAATTTTTTCCTATTTATCAGTGTTTAATCTGCCACAAGCCGTCAACACACAAAATGGTACTTTTAAGGGGTGAACACAATTTTAAGTGGAGTTATTTAGTTTTTAGAGGGCAATTTGCTTGAAATCCAAGGAAGCTACGAAGGAATTTCTCATCAAGTCAAGGAAATTGCAACTGAAATGTAAAATGTTAAAAAAAAAACCCACATCCCCATGTTTTCTCAAATTTCAGAAAACATTAAGTCTGAAATGGAGAAGAGTTAGTGACTTACCATGTGTATTAATTTATGCCAACAGTTTTAATTTTCCGAAGTCCACTTATTTCCCTGGCGAATCCCGACTCCAGGGTTACAGCACTATGCACATGATGCTGGCGGCGTGATTTCCGCGGATGGGTTTTTTATCGGCCGCATGACCCGAGAGGGGAAGAGGGAACCCACACGTCCGCACAGCGACTGTCACGCAGAGCCGGCCAAGCCGCCACCCGCCATCTCGGGCACACACGCCCACCCTGAACTTTTCGGTGTCACAGTTCTAATCAGTCACTTTTGACACACTTCAGATACGAGGGGAAACCCCCCAAAACAGAATTTATAAAAAGTTGTGTATTCATTCTTCCGTGTTTAAACTTCAGTCACCTTCAAAGTCCTCTCCACTGGATGCAACACGCTTATCGAGATGTTTTTTCCACTGCTCAAAACAGGTTTTGAACTCATCGATTTTGATGCCTTTTAGTGCCTCTGCCGGGTTTTTTGTTTGTTTCACTTCCACATGGGCAAAACTTCTCCGTTTGAGGACTTCGCCCCCGAGGAGTAGCTTTCCTGGGGTTTTGAAGGAGGCGGGAGCTGGTGCACATCCATTACACGGTCTTGGTTTGCTCCGAGGTCGTGCTCGGTCCCGCCAGCGCTGAAACAGCTTTGCACAGACCCCTGTTTGACGAAGGGGCCTGGGGTCCTCTGTTCGACCTGTGCTTTGAGAACTTAGTGATTTACAAGCATTTTTCTTTTCTGGTTTCCTACATTCTTTCCAGAAACTACCAACTGTGGTTAGATATGGGTTCAGTTTTTGTTTTTGCAGGATTATTAATAGCAAACCAAGCTTTTAGAGTGATGTTCCCCTTCACTAGCTGAGTCTATGGGTTTGTAACCCCAAACCAGGAAATCTCAGAACCCTTAGGAAGTGTTGGGTTGAAGGGACCCACTGCGGACTCATTTATTTTGCCCACCTTTAGAATGAGGAGGGGGGTCCCAGCACACGGATGGGCAGAGACGCCCAGTAATGGTTCACATCAGAGGTTAATGGGCCAACCCAGGTCCACTAGTTTTACACGAACAGATCCTCTCACGGCTCACAGAGCTGCCATCTCTTCTTCTCACCTTCTCCTTCCCAAATTGTCTTTTAAATTACTGTCTGACTCACTGCCCCGCCGTTGCTCTGATTCATTCCACTCTGATGTGAATGGATGAGGCAGGCTTCAACTTCCACTTTATTTCTTCGCTTCTGAATTGTCAGAGGGGAGGAGGAGAGACTGGATGGAAGCAGGGGACAAGATCGGCCAAAGGACATGTACGCATGACCCACAGACACAGACAACAGTGTGGTGACGGCCAGACAGAGGCGGGGTCAGGGGCTGGGTGGTGGTGGGCAAAGGGAGGGGAAATGAGGACATCTGTAATCGTGTCAACAATAAAAAAGAGAAAAGAAAAAATTTGTAAAAAGTTCACTACATATGCATCTGGTTTTTAATGGCCATAAACACCATTTTTATGCTGTTATATCTTCATCTTGATATTGTCTGACAGTATTCTTATTTAATTAGCCTCTCGCTCTTCTTTGACAGAGGAGCGTTTTCCCGCTGTGTGTGTGTGTGTGTGTGTGTGCGCGTGCCTGTGTGTGAAGGAAAATGGGGCAGACACAGACTGGGAGGAAATCTCACTTCCTGCACGAGGGAATGCAGTCTGATGGTCAAGCACAGCCATAAACCTCAATCACAGCGGGATGTAGAACTCCTCACTCACTCCTTTCATTGCCGCTCCGGAGGAAAGCTATCATTAAAGCAGTAACGGTCCTGTGAGTAGGAGAAAGCAGAGCGGTGATGGCATTTGAGTAGGTGACTCATTTTCTGGTATGAATGCGAGGCGCTCTGGGTCGTCCAGGACAGAACGTATTGTTCCCGAGTGTGGCCCTGCCTAGACACGCTGAGTATCGAGGTCTGCATTTAGGAAAACCAGAGCAAGAATTCTCCTTCTCTTAATGGCTCCGAAGTGGGCTTCCAAATGTAACGGGAAGAATCCAATCACCGCTCTGCCCCCGAGGTAGCAGAAAGGATGGGGTCTTCCCAGGACCACAGCAGAGCCTGAAGCAGCCGCTTCCGCACGTTAGCAGGGTGTTTATGTGAACGGGGGACAACGCTGGCCCATTTTTTGGCTTAAGGTTCAAATACCTTCAGAGGAAGGCTTAAAAGGACAAGCTCATTGACTTTGTTGAGACCTCCCCTTTGAAGGCACGAAAAGCTCTCGCAGAGGAATCGTGCAGATGAGCCTTCGGTGGCGGAATGCTTTCAGTTGCCTGGTTTCCGTCCTCAACCCTCCGAATCCAGCGTTGCAGCGGGACCCCTGACTGCCGTCCCGATTTCTGCCCTGCTGTCTCGTGCGGGGCGATCTCTGTTTTTGCGGCGTTATTTCAGTGAGGGCCCCCAGCGGTAGCGCCTCCCTGCCTTTTGCTTTGAGTGTTACCTGGGTTACGGGATGTTGGGTTTCGGCACCGGCCCACCTTCCTTCCTTACTCTGCCGGGGGACGTTGGGGTGGAGACCCTGCCACGTGGCTCCGTGTGTGGCACTTCGACTGAGAGGAAGAAGGGAGGCGGAGTTCACTCCTCCCCCTTTGCTTCCTGTCGCTGTCAGCGCCGCCCCAGTGTCCATTCTCCGTGGTGGCCGCGGCAGTTAGTTCCAGCGCTGCCGCGTTTCCGGTGGGCAGCACCCACACACTCGGAGGCAGCCTGATTGCACCCCTCCGAGGGCCAGGCGGGCAGCCTCCCTCCTTCCAGGCCTGGGTCCAAGTTCCACGGGATGTTTTTCAGTTACAGGTGACGTACACTACTATATTAGTTTCAGGTGGACACCCTAGTGCTAGACATTTGTGTGACGTACTAAGTGGTCATCCTCGAAGATCTCGCACCCATCTGACACCACTGGTGGCTATCACAGCATTAGTGACTACACTCCCCATGCCGGACTTGACATCCCCGTGACTGTTCTGTAACTACCAGTTTGAACTTCTTCATCCCTCCCCCTTTTCACCTATCTCCTACCCCCCTCCCCTCTGGCAATCATCAAGATGTTCTCTGTATCTACGAGTTTGCTTCTGTTTTTTGTTTGTTTGCTGTTTAGATTCAACATGTAGGTGAAATCACCCGGCACTTGTGTCTTTCTCTCTGACTGACTTCACACAGCACAGCACCCTCCGGGCCCATCCACGTTGCTGCAGACGACAAGATTCCGTTCGTTTTTGTGGCCATTTGCATAGAAAAGCTACTGGAAGTGGCTTGGGCAGGACTTCAAGTTGGGGGGCAGCGAGGTCTCAGGGAGTCACCGAGGTGGGGTGAACAGTGGGGGCCAGGTTGATGGACACCCAGACGTGGCACCTGTCTGAAACCACGGAGGTGGGGCTCAGCAAAGGAACAGTGGCCTCTGCCAGCTTTTCTGCCTGGGAGAAAGCTGCCCCTCCAGCCCTCACCGTAAAGCCAGAAGATTCAGGTCCTGCCTGTGTTTTTCTGGTACCTTTTGAGCTGCTGCCCCAGTGCTGGAGCCCAGTGCGCGTGAGTCTGTCAGGGAATATGCCTACACCCGGCCCTTTGAGAGGAATGTCTTGGTCTCCAGAAGACCTCTGTGTCACGCAGCCACCATCCCCACCAGTTCCCACAGGCAGACGTTATGGGGTCTTCTCTTCCTGGCACTGGAACCCCTGGCTAGGGAGCCTGGTGTGGGGCTGGGATGCCTCACTCCTCAGGGAGGACCTCTGAGCTCTCCCTCCTGATTTGCAGCCACCACACGTGGGTGTGGGACAGCCTGTTCCACGTCTCTGCTCCTCCTGTCTCTCTCCATGAAGCTTCTCCTGCATATCCTCAGTTACAGGTGTCTGTTCAGCTAGCCTTCAGGCGGTTCTCAGTGATGGTTGTTCTGTAGCTGAGTTGTAATTTTTAACATAGTTGGAGGAGGAGGAGGTCTAGTACTTACCTACTCTGTCATCTGGTCTGGAAGCCCCCTGCAAGTTCATAAATTCTGGTCATCCCTGTCTCTTTCCTGCTCCCCAGATCCCGGGATGGGAGCTGTTTTCCACATTTCCTTCCTTGGTGAAACTAGTGTCTCCTTTTTGTCTTTAAGGTTCTTTAAGACTTGGTTAACAATTGTCTGTACTCAATTCACTTTGCTAAAATAGCAAGGCGGTTTCAATATCCTGAATGCGTACCGTCAAACTTCTCCATGACTATCCAGCTTCACAGCCTTCCTGTGAGTTCCACCCCATGTGACGCAGGCCAGGGGATGGTGCCCCCCCAGGTGGAGGCGGGAGAATGGGCTTACCAGCCTCTCAGTGCCCCCCCCCCCGCACTGATGTTGCTTCTAGGTAGAATCGTTCACATCCCTGAGCATCCTGAGAAAAGTTTGTGTCAAAAATTATCCATGATCTCTCAGAACTGTCTACATTTTGCTTTCAAGCCTCAGGCTTCTAAAAAATTAAACAATGTGCTGAGAAACTTACCACCCCTGAAGTAAGTTATATTTTAAGGATCAAGCAGTTCTTTGGGAATGAAGTGGTTGGAAGCAATATGAAGACAAATGCGTTGCTCGTGCCTGTGAGTTTGGATGGTGTGCATGTGGGAAATGCAGTTCTCTTCCAAGGAGCTGGCGTGTGTGATAAAGTGCACGTACATTTTCGTCTTGGACTTTGATCTGTTTGATATATGAGAGAGGGATTTTTCTAAATAGCTATACTTGAGCCACCATTTCTAGCTCTGTTTACTGTAATTTTTGTGTACAATAAAAGCACAGTCTGTTCAGTGTTTTTCTTTATGTGCATTAGTTTCCAGAGATATGTAAGGTTATTGAAAAATTCTCATCCTCCGTCAGATGCTTACCGAATTCCTGAAAAGTGTGTATATACCTCGCCTGCCTCGTCGGGAGCGGGGCAGGGGCCAGGGGTGTGTGCGGGCGGCCGTGCCTGAGCTGCACCTCAGCGGGGCCCGGGATGAAGGGCGCGGGTGCCGCTGGATCTGCCGTACAACTGAGCTGAGAGTGAGGTGAAAAACACTTTATGTAAGTGGTTTATTTTGTACCTTCTGAAAGAGTCTGGAGAGAGTGGTGAATGATTTAGAACATTTTAGAAAATCTCTTGTGTATTTAATCCACATCAGAAATTCTCGAATTGGATATTATGTGTGTATGTATGTGTATTACTAAGTTTATCCAATCACCAATTACTTACATGATGGTGAAAAGGGTGAGTTTATTTTGCAGGAATATGTTATGTGTGTGACTGTGTGTGCATGTATATACGTAGACACCCAAAACATTTCCACACCTTTTTTTAGAGTAGTTGTGGGTTTATAGCAAAATAGAGTGGAAAGTACAGAGAGTTCCCATTACTGCCTTTCCCCACCCACAGCTGGGGTTTTGTTTTGTTTTTGAATTTAGACGAACTGAAATGAACAGATTTAATCTGATGTTTTGGAAAAGGAAAAATAATACAGACTACATCGTCAGAAGAGCTCTCCTGTGCTCTGATCTCAAACCACCATCAATGTTTTACAAAACGCCCACCCGGAGAATGCAGAAAGCTCCAACACACACTTCAAACTCTGCTGCAGTACCTGAAACATTAACAAACATACACATTTCTTCTGTGCCAGCCATAAAAGCAGCATTAATGAAATGCCAGTTTTTATACTCTTACTTATACACATTTTTATTTGCACCTGTCATGAGATCAGTACCAATACGTCCCCCACCAGAGTGGTACCCCGTGACAATCGATGGACCTCCACAGACACGTCATAATCACCGATGTCCACAGATTACATGATGGTTCCTGTCTGGTGTTGCACATTCGATGGGTTTGGCCAAATATATAGTGACGTGCACCCATCACTATGGTGCCACGCAGAATTGCCTCACTCCCTAAAAATCCCCTGTGTTCTGCCTACTCATCCTTTCCTCCCCCAACCTCGGGCACCCACTGATCTGTTCACCGTCTCTATGGTTTTGGCTCTTCCAGAACGCCATATGGTTGGAATCGCACGGTATGTGGCCTTTTCAGATTGGTACCTTTCACTTGGTAATAGGCATTTAAGTTTCCTCCGTGTCTTTTCATGGCATGATAGTACTTTTTTTGTAAGCAAAATTGAAGATATTTGAGACCCTCATCCAGAATAGTTGAAGTTCATGGGCAGATTAGGCAATATGTGGATATTCATTCAGAACAAAGCCATTGTTAACCAACAACAACAACAAAAACCCCAACAAACCCCAAAACAAAAAAAAACAGGACGAGCAATTAAATCGGAACTTCCAAATATTTCTTCTCGCACATAATACAACTTGGGTGGCCCTTGACCTGGAGGTGCTGGCGGACTCCTTTGTGAAATGATGATGAGTAGGTTGCTTCCTGGGTTTTGTCACAAGGTTAGGTAAGGTGAACCTTAGCGCTGGTCTGACACCCCCGGGTGCTCAGTAAGGAGTAACACGTATTACGTACTCACCGTTTTCCATGAACATTGCCTAGCCCCCTGTTGCACACCAGCATGAGCCCCCAGCCCGCCGGGCAAGGCGCGAGGCAAGAAGACACTGAGCAGCAGTCCTCGCGAGCCCCAGAAGTGAGACGGGAGCTGTCGGAGTGCCTGTGCAGGGCTGCCTTTCAGGAGGCTGCACTGCGGCCGGAGAGGAAGGGGCGTTTCCTGAAGTCACACACAAGTGCGTGTCAGCGCCCAGGCCGCCACGCGGAGCTGGGGAGGGCCTCTGGAGCACAGGCAGAAGTGGGAAGGTGATGAGTGAGGCCTCCCTCCCGAGGTCCTTCGTGGGGACCCATGTGGCGGGAGCACACCTTGGAATCCGACTGGGTTTGAATCCCAGCTCCATTATTGATCCCCTGGGGCCTCTGGGCCATTCCGGTCACCTCTCTGACTTCAGTGTCCGCACTTGACGCATGGAGGGGGTTTCCTCTGGTCGTGGTGGGGGTTGGAGGTGAGTCACAAGGTCAGCCGTTCCTGGAATCGCAACTGACGATGATGGCATGACTCTATTTTTTACACTGAATTTGTTGAGGTGACGTCGGTTCATAACATCGTATGGGTTTCAAGTGCACAATTCCGTAATACATCACTGGTGTGTTGCATTGTGTGTTCACCACCCAAGTGTCTTTCAATCACCATTTATCCTCCCTTTATCCTCCTATACCTTTCCCACGTCCCCATTTCCAAATTCTGGTCATCACCACACTGTTGCCTATGCCTGTCAGTTTTTCTTTTTTTGCTTAATCCCTACACTTTTTTTCACCCAGCTTCCCAACCCCTTCCCCCTCTGACAGCTGTCACTCTCGTCTCTCTAAAAGTCTGTTTCTACTTTGTTTGTTTGTTTTGTTCATTAGATTCCACGTATGAGTGAAATCACATGGTATTTGTCTTGCTCTGGTGGGCTTCTTACTCTGAGCATAATACCCTCCAGGTCCATCCATACTTCCCAAAAGGTTAAGATTTCCTTCATTTTTACAATCATGCAGTATTCCTTTGTGTAAATGTACCACAGCTTTTGTATCCACTCATTCAACGATGGGCATTGGGAGGCTTTCGAATTTTGCCTATTATAAATAATGTTGCAATGAACACAGGGGTGGATATAGTCTTTTAAATTACTGTTTTGTGTTTCTTTGGATATATTCCCAGAAGTGGAATCACTGGGTCATAAGGCAAAAATTTTTAATTTTTTTTGAGTAACCTCCATACTGTACTCTACAATGGCTGCACCAGTCTGCCTTCCCACCAAAAGTGCATGAGGGTTCCCTTTATCCCACAACCTCACCGACACTTGTTTGCTGATTTATTGATGGTGGCCATTCTGACAGGTGTGAAGTGATACCTCATTGTGGCTTTAATTTGCTCTTCTCTGATGATCAGTGACATTGAACATCTTTTCATATGTCTATTGGTCATCTTTATGTCCTCTTTGGAGAAGTGTCTATTCAGGTATTTTGCCCAGTTTTTAATTGAATTGTTTGGGGTTTTTTTTGTATTGAGTTGTATAATCTCTTTATAAATTTTGGATAGTAACCCCTTATCAGATGTATCATTGGCAAATATATTTTCCCATTCAGTGGGTTGTCTTTTCATTTTGAGGATGGTTTCATTTGCTGTGCAAGACCTTTTTAGTTTGATATGTTCCCATTTGTTTATTTTTCTTTTGTTTTCCTTGCCCAATAAGATATACCAAAAAAATATTGCTATGAGTATCTGAGATTTTACTGTCTATATTTTATTCTAAAATTTTTATGGTTTTAAGTCTTACATTTAAGTCTATAGTTCATTTTCAGTTTATTTTTGTGTATGTTGTAAAGAGGTGGTCTAGTTTCATTTTTTTTATGTGTATCTGTCTATTCAATCTTCTCGATGCTGTTTATTGAATAAACTATATTTACCCCATTGTATAACTCAGTTCCCATAGAGGAACTGAGATTAAAGTCTTGGCGCCTTATCCTTTGCCAAAACGATACTGCAGATGACTTGTTGCCAAGCCCACATGGGTAAAAAGCCCTGATGGCAGTTGTAGAGAACTCCTGGTGTGCTCACTGGTTCAACTTGCCCAGGTACAGAGCCTGTCAACTCCCCAAAGCCTGTTTCTCGCTCATGGCCAAGTGCTTTGGGCAGCCAGCGCCTTAGGAAGGAAAGCAGGGAAATTCCCCGCATAAATGAACATTCTGCAGCTTCTGGGATGTTGCAACTGTCCTTCCTCAGGGGCCAGCTTGCCACAGCCAGCCGGCCACTGCAGCCCAAACTCCCTGGAGCTTATCCGCGTCCTCGCTCCCTCCTGCCTGGCTCACCAAACGCTGAAACCAAATGCAGGTCTGGCTGCCTGCGCAGTGAAAGCCTGACTTGTGAGACAGGTGCTGGTGAGGAGGAAAGAGTGTTATTCAAGTGCCGGCCACCTGAGAAAATGGGGGACTCTTGTCTGAAAGTCCATCTTTTTTTTTTCTTTAAGATTTTATTTATTTATTTTTAGAGAGGGGAAGGGAGGGAGAAGGAGAGAGAGAAACATTAATGTGTGGTTGCCTCTCATGTAGTCCCCACTGGGGACCTGGCCTGCAACCCAGGCATGTGCCCTGACTGGGAATCGAACCTGCGATGCTTTGGTTCGCAGCCCGCGCTCAATCCACTGAGCTACGCCAGCCAGGGCCGAAAGTCCATCTTAACAGCTCTGGTCAGGCCAGCAAATGTTACGGGGCTGAGAGCGGGGAGAGAAAGCTGAATGCGCAGGACGTACAGGGCGTGCAGGCTGTATAGGACGCCTCCTGCGGGCCTTGATGTGGATCTTCATGGTCAGCGTCCCTGAGGTTGCCATCTGTCTTTCTGTCACCTGAACTCCTGTGACTGGGCAGCTAGCGTCAGGCTGCTTCTAAGCTTCACACAGGAACAGGAACTGCTGAACTGCAAAGTAGGTTTTTTAAAAGTAACCTTTAACATGCAAGCCTCAGTTTTGAGAGGAAAATCGGGTTAGAGTAACAAGCTGGGCTTAGCATTTACTAAGGTTAACATGGGTTGCTTTATATAAATTCTTTTCTAAGCTTACGTTGTTAGTACATTCTCATTTTAGCTCTAGTCTGTGGTCGGTCAGACTGATGCAAGCAGTATAGCACATTCTGTTACAACTCTGCTTGAGAAAAGCTCTGAGGAAAAGTCCCATACAGTATGGGACAGGGGACACACTCTCACCCTTAGGACACTGTGGAAAACTCACTGCAGCTGAAGAGGGAACAGAAGAGAGACTCTTTGTCTGTGGGGAGGGGTTAGAATATGAACTTAGCCCAGAACTGTAGCTGAAGGAGAGACAGGAGCACTGGGAAGCATAGAGACCCAGAGACACGGTGCTTGCCTGAGACTAAGGATTAAACAGAATTGAAAAGGACACCCACCCCCAGTCTGCACTCCAGGGGTAATAAGCACAGAGTGGAAAAGGAAGGGCAGAGCACCGCCATGAGGTTCAAAGTGCTGCCCAAGGGCAAGGTGGGCACTGAGGGTACAGCAGACTTGGAGAACCATCTGCTGGCAAACCAGCCCCACCCTGGACATGAGGGATCACAGAGAAATTTGAAGGCTGTGTTGCATGGGAAGTTACCATAGCAATAAAGAAACAATAAACTTAGCCCAACTTCTGACTACATGAACTCAAATGCCACTAAAGGCTAGGAAGAAGGAAAAGTATTACCATCTCCAGGCCTTAAAACTGTTATTTCAGTCCCTATTTTTCTCTACAAGAGGGCTGGCTTTCAATATGAAATGATAAGGCATATGAAAAGGAAAAAAAAACACACACGCATTGCCAAGAGACAAAGCACATCAACAGCGCATCACAGACATGACGAAGATATTGGGACGACCTGACAGGGTGTTTACACTAATCACGATCAGTATGTTAAAGACCCTGATGGGAGAGGTGAACACTATACAAGATTAGTTGGAAAATTTCAACATAGTTGGAAACCATAAGAAACGATCAAATAAGAACTCCAGAACTGAAAACCACCGTGATAGATAAGAAGAATGCCTGTAACAAGGATGCCGGTAACATTCACATGGCCAGGGAAAGAAACAAAGAGAAATGAAAATGTGGGATGAAGAAAACCCAGACCATCTATTTTCCTGCACCCTCCTAAGACAACAACATCCCTTCCAAAGCACCAGGATGTCCCTCCATTAGAGCCCACTGCAGTGCATGCGACAGAAAACAACTTTATGGAGAGACACAGCCTATCCAGATACCTATCTGGATTTTGTCCAGTCTGTCCTCAGTGCCTGCTTCTGAAGTCCAGGACAGCTGTGCATACAATTTTTTTTTTAGCCTTAAACCCCAGGCATTTCCTAGAATAGACATGCCTCCATATTCCTTGTTTTTAAAATCATCTCTTTGTCAAGTTCGACTGCAGCTCCCCTGTGAAGCTCTGGATCCCCACACGTCTGGATGGAGAACGTCAGAAGTCATGCTGTTTTGGCAGATGGAGCCCTGCCCCACGGAAGCCTCAGCCTGGATTCAGTCCAGCATCTTTCTTCCCAGCACGAGCACCTGACTCAAGCTCAGACGCGGAGAGAAAGTTATGACAGGTCACATCCCTGACTTCAGTTCTACCTCTTTATCTTTCCTCTGGTCTAAACAGATTGTTCCCCAAAGTTGGCCCATTAAAAGGTATAAATAGTTTGATTATAAAAACATAGTATGCTCATTATTACTCTCAGTTGCTCATTAGAAGCTGTGGCTGAGTCTGCTAATTACTAAGCCTTGTTCTTAGGGTTCAAGTTCATTCTCTAGAAGGGTTAAGTCCCAGCACCGAGGAGCTATGGGAAAATTGGGAACAGAGACAACGAGTAACCTAGGAAGAGTCTCCTTTAGCTGGGTGTGCGCCCTGCTTCCTCAGCTACTTCAGACTGGCCACTTCTTGAAAACTCACCATAGACTGGCCTTTGATTTCCCGACCCTTGTCTGCCTGAACTTCCAGCATGTCTGCTTGACTCTCCAATTGCTAGTTGTCAGGCTGCCCTGGCTCCTGTCCCCTGTGCTTCCCCCGGGAGCTCTGAGCAGCGAGCTGCCGCCTGGCCAGCTCAAGCTTCGACTGACCCTTTTCATGATGAAAGGCAGGTCCCACCTGACCATCTGCTTCCTCTGACTCAGAATAATGAACACCCAGAGCCCCCTACCTCCCAGGAATCAGGAGTCGTCATCATCAAAAGCTTTGATTATATGTTATAATATAATCAGAGCTTTGTTTAGGGACTATATTATTTTTAATATATTTTTAAGACAGGACATCATGAAATACAGATTTACACCTAAGGTCTGCGGTGCCCAACGCATGAGTATCGATGGAGGCCCACATGCCATACTCTGAAGGTTAGAAATCAGACTAGCAGAGTATTCCATAAAATGTGGTCTGTGCCCTCATACTGACAAAACAAATCTCTAAAACAAGGTGGAAGGCCAGGTGCCAGAACAGAATTCTTGAATTTCTCAAATTTCCAGGCTGTGACATGGTAGGATGAGGGAAAGCCGGTGCCTGGCCCCAAGCCCACCCCCACTTCTCTTCTCCGGCCACAGTCTGCCCCCTAGGGCAGGACCCTCGAGCACTGGGGTCTGTTCAGGCTCCACCCACATTCCTGCTCCCACCCACACGCCCCTACCCTACAGACAGCTGCCGCTTGGGCACTTTTCCAGCCTAGAGATAAGTACAAGAGCGGAAGGGTCTGTCCCCAGGAGAATGTTCCGTGAAAACAGGTTGGCCCAGAACGAATGGGAGCGGGCAGGTGACGAGGGGCTGCTTTGGTTGGGAAGGTCCTATTGGCATTGTGGGTTCCTTACCCCATGGAGAGGCACAGCAAGACGGGGCCACAGGGGGCCCCTACAGGGTGCCAGCCAAGGCAGAGGGAAGAACGAACAAGCAGCAGAGCATCTAGTCAACGTGACTGTGTAAGACACGACGAGGCATTTGCCCCACAGTGAGCTCCGCGCTGTTCTGGGGGAGGAATGGTCCCGGAAGGACTTGCCTCTCTCCCCTGTGTTCCGTGGGGTCCAAACGGAGCAGAGAGTATCAGCAGTGTTCTCCTTTATACCATCACTGTAACCAAGGGGCAACTTATCAGAAGGGGGATGCATTTTCTTAGCATGAAAGCCAAATATAAGAGACAGAAGTGTTTTTCAATTTTAAAAAATCTGAGGTTAGTTCTGGGGAGGGAAGAAGATGATAAGTCTCACCCGGAGCAATTTACGTCTCATCTTACTCTAATTAGATGGCTGTCAGATGCCGTGAAATCCCGATTTGTCAAGGTGGCCCCTCTTGCCTGGCTTAGAAGTTAATATTGAAGGATGAGGCTGTGCAAGCGAATGCAGGGCTGGCACCTCCACTTAGTGTCTCTGCGTTACGTTGCAGAAGTCCTCAATCCCTGGAAGAGGTGTCCAGGGAGAAATTGGCCACGAGTGAGCTCCCTTTCATTTACACAGGCCCAGCAGGAGGTTTGATTGAGCTCCTAAAAATAATTGCCGTGTCTGGGGTGAGGACTCCCCCTCCCCCCGCCAAGGACACTGGCTTAGACCCTCACACACCCTGTCCCCCTTTCCAGCATGACTGACCTCTCCCTGGGCATCAGCGTGTTCTTATTCCCTCACATAGTCATTAGAACGCAAAGGCTGAACACCCTCCCCTCCCTCAGGGCAGAATAGGAGGAGACAGAAACTCCGGCCCCATCTGAACCCACTGTGCAGGGCTGACAGATACTGTCCCCCGGGGAGGACATCAATCCCAAGCCTTTCTGAAAGCAGCAACTTCCCCGTTACAGAGAAAACGAAGTCATCCCTCTGCAGAGTTCTGATGGATCCACTTACAGTTGCAGGGGGTGAAAAAGGAACTGACTCAAGGGGAAAGACAGAGATGTGAAGCCTTGGCAATAAATGGCTTATTGGAGAGGAACACTCCTCCTCAGAAAGGGACCATCCGGACGCTGCCCTCGAGACGATGGTGTGAGAGCAGCAAGAGTGGGCCCGTCAGGAACCCTGCGACCAGGAGCAGCCCCACGCTTCCTGTCTGTGATGGGGTTCAGATGGGGCCTGGGTGACTCACTGAAGTTGCCCAGGCCTCAGATTTCTTGTTCATCAATGAGGTATATGAATGCCACTTCCTGGTGCCACTTCCTGGTACATTGAATGGTTCAAATAAGAATTCATTGGAAATATGGTCGTGTTATCTTTGTTGTCAGGGTATGATACAGGACAACACTGACCTGAATTGTTCCCTTGTGAAATTTAAAGTTTAGTGAGGGACCTGGGGAAAGCAGGTGGGCAAGCTGATTGACGGCTGGGGCGGGGCAGAGGAAGACCAACCTGAGTCTGGTGATGGGGAAGAAGGGGGGGAGCGCCAGCTATGGGTAAGGGCTGGGGTGCGGGTTCCAGGCCGGGTGTTCAGGGGTCCCGTGGTGGATGAAATGGCCTGGTGAGCTGAAGAACGTGCAGCAGGAGCAGTGTTCCGGGACGTACTACATGTGGGTGAGAGGAGCATGAAATGGGGATGAAGAGAGATTCTGGAAGCTTCTGTTCTATCTCTCACTTATAGAAAGATTGTGACAGCTTGGACGGTGCTGGGGGACAACGGCAGGTGGGCTGCCCCTCAAAAATAACAAAGACGTAAATTCTGCGGTGTGGCCTAACCACCCGCAACAAAACCCCGGACCCCGATGCGTGTGAAGCCCACAGCATTGGAACGGTCTCCCACTCGTACAACATAGGAAGATAAAATGCAGACGACTTTGTGATGACCATGAAGGAAGATCCACGTTTGGTTCCCAGGTCACCTGTGTCCCAAAGAGGCCCATCTCCCTGGGGTGGGTTAGTCATGCGGGGGCTACAGAGAGTGAAGGAGAGAAACCACCGAGATTGCTTTGAAAGAGAATGTAAGCCATCCCAGGTCAACAGCAATACGTTTAGGCCCCATCTGTGACTTTTCTGTTCTATCCATTCTTTGCTCCCTGTTAACCAATCCAAGTAATTGACCCACCCAGTTGGAAATGTCCTTCATTCATTGCTAACAGGTACCACCCCCTCGCCTCAGGAAGTTGTTAAAAATAATGGCTGCCTAATTTGTCCAGGAGGCGTATTTGTTTATTGCAGGAACTGAGCCAGAATTTCTCTTCTTTGCTCTCGGTAGGCCCAACCTGAATGACCATACCCCTCACCCCATAAAAAAAGCTATCTTGTTGTTTGCCCTCAAATTTCTGGCTCCATAAAAACCAGGAACAGTCAGATAAATCCCCAGATCATTCTCTTGCTCTGATCTTCCCCCCACATACCCAAACTCGTGACTAACCACCTCCTGGGTAGCTTCGCTACCTGATCACCTTTTCTCAAACCGGCTTCTCCCAGTCAAGGTGCCACTGTCCACAGGCTACTCGGCAAGAACGCTGGAACTCACCTTCACTTCCCGTTTTTCCTCATTCGGTCGATCATCGGTCCCTATAGCTTCCACTACCTCAGTTCCTCTAGACGCTTCCCTCCTCCCGCCCACCCGTTTAGGTCAGGGCCTCATTTCTGGCCCAGGTCTCCTGGCCTCCCACCTGGCTCACCTGAACCCATCCCGTGCAGATGCATCACACTGGTCTTCGCCAAAAGCAGGCCAAAGTCATGGCAGCCTTCTGCTTCCAATCACTGTGTGATTCCTTAACCCCTAGCTTCCAAAAGCGAGGTCCTGTGCCCCAGCTCAGGACGCCAAGCCCCTCATGATCTGACCCCCTCTGAGCTCTCTGACTTGGCTTTCCCCTCCTGCTTCCACACACCTGTCCCTCCAACTCCACTAAGTTACTTGAACTTTCCCACACACATACCTCGTGGTTCATTTTCCCTCCATTTATTTTCCCAGTTCTTTACTTAACTCCTCTTCACCTTGCAGACTCAGCTCAAGGCTTTTACCTCCCCCTGTCTGGCTAAACCGTGCTTCCTGCACACCCCCAGCGCCCCTGTTCCCATTTGCACTGACGCTCACCACATTTTCTTGTTCATTTGTTTGCCTCACTCAATGGACTGTAAGGTCCCTCGGGACAGAAAGCACCCTGCTTTTGTTTCCCAACACCCAGGACCATGCACTGTGTAAACCCAGAAGAACAGTTAGCTAGCAAGATGTTAAATATAAGCCACGATATAAGTGATCGGGAAACTATGAAATGCATAGAAGAAGAATAAATTTTGATTTTACCTGAGCATATTCCATATACATAAGCATTTGATAGGAAAGTTTTTTTTAATGGAATGCCATCAAATAAAACTATCAGTAAAGACATATTTCAAACATAAATCTTCTTTTCTATTCTTGTAGTCATTTTCCAAAGTAACATATTCCCTCCACCCCTGCCACAAAAAAATAATGATTCTCTCCTGATGCTGATATATGCAGGAAAAAGCAATGCAGAGGAGCAGAATTCAGATGATTTGCAGAGTGCAAGTCTACAGTCTCTTCACTAAAATTCCGAAATCCAAAGAGCTCTGAAAACAAAGCTTTTTAGAAGCTCATTTGGCAGCAAAACCTGGCCTGACCTGAATTCAATTGATAGCAGCACCTGAGCTTTGGAAAGGCTAAAGTCATTGTTTATCGCACCCGCAGGATGACAATTCAATACTTTTTTCAGTATTCCTTTTACAGTTTTACCCTAAAATCTAGTGAGTACTTAAAAAAAACTACTTTGGGATTTGTCCTCAGATGACTGGTTCCTTCCCCGCACAATGCCTAAAGGCTTCTTAATTTTCTGTTGGTCCACGCCATGCCGACGCCACTCGGAATTCTTCGTGTCCATCCCCACATTATCTAAGGGGAAACCTTTTCTTACCTGGCTAAGCTATACTTAATACATTGCTGAATTAACAAAAAGGAATACAAATGAAATTGCTTCTCGTGTCTCTGGGGATTGAAACCCTGGCAGCCGCCTTTCACCCCGCAGAGTTTTCTCCGTCTCTCCAGTCCTTCAGGTTAAAAGAACATTCTCCTATTTCTCACTCTTTCTTAATGAATTTCCTGTTTAAAACAATCAAATCCAGGCCTAAACAAACGCTTCACTCAGAGACTTTAGCTTTGTGTCAGGAAAAATTGCAAAGGTCTTTTAAAATTAAAATACAAACAGAACCGTAAAGTAATAGAGTGAAAAATATGAGGATTTTCTTACTACTTTAGAATAAGGAAGACCTTTGTAATTATTATACCTTATGAAATTTAGAAACAATTTTAAGCAACTGACAAATTTGAACAAAATTAAAATTTTCTGCAAAGTAAAATCAAAAGATTTCAAAAGTTGGGGAAATTTTATGTATGAATTTCATTAGTACATAATGAATGTATATAAATAATAAAAATGAGCAAAAAGCAAAAGGCATGAATAAATAAGTCACGGAACAGGAAATACAAAAACCACTTAAATATAGAAAAGACTTTTGATCACAGTCCTAATAAGAAAAACATCAAATCAAAATATGTGGCATTACTTTTAATTTATCAGGTTGGACACATTTAAAAATTTCTGAGACAAGCTCTGTCGGCAAAGCAGCGGGGAAAACATGAACCCTCCCGTGTTGTCAGCGAGAATGCGTATCGGAACACCTCGTATCAAGGCAGTTGGGTGACGTATACCGACCTTACAAATTCAGGTGTCATCTGAGGCAGGAATTCTGTTTAGGACTTCATCTCACAGACAGAACAGTAAGTTGTAGAAATGGCAGATGTCCTTGGCTGTTGAAGCACTCTCTGTAATGGAGAGTGTCAGAAACTACTTAATTTCCAGCAATATGAATGTATCACATCCATCCAGTGAAATACTGCACAGCTACTCTTTTTAAAGAAGAAGGCTCTTTATATATTTATATGGAAAAAATATCCATGACACATTTTTAAATGAAAGAAAAAAAGCACTGGATACAACTGTATCTGATATATATTTTTTAAATGTTTCAGATATTATTTTCTAAAATGTCTCTCCCATAAAATCTAATTTTGAACATCACTCTTTTCTTGAATGAAACGTTCAGGGGAAAAGAAATGTAAGGCACTAATAAAAGTGAGAGAACTAATGTAGTTTCCAAATGAACTACTCCGAGAATGCCCCCTTCATACTGAAGGTTTTTCCATTCACTCCTCTGCGTTTAGATCGGATGGGTTCTGCACATCGTCAGTTTCCACTGAGTCCCCTGCTCTGCTGAAGAGTCTTCTCACACACTCCACTTTAGAACGAGTATTTATCTGATGATATTATTCTCGGCACCAGTGATGGACATTCCCCTGGTGTGAGAGTGGTTCATTTGCAGAGGTAATGAATTCTATCCATTCATTTCACAGACTCAGAGGCATTTTGCACGGGTAAGAGGTTCTTTTGCTTTTCTGGCAACTCTTGTGTATCTTTGGCTGACCTGCCCTCTTCCTTGACCTGTTTTTCAAACTGTTATTGTGCCCAAAGACCTGCTCACTCTTCATACTGTCCTCGGTAGTGTCATTCACTTCAACGGTTTCACTGTGCACTGTAATGAGAGCGACTTTTGTCAGCTCCATCACAGTGCCCTATGACCCACACAGGCACATGTCCAGACCTGAGTTCTTCTTCTTTGCTGAAAACATCTCCTCCTGAGTCATACGGTCTTCTTTCTCCCTTACCCGCAGGATCGGACTTGTTACCGAATCCTATTTTTCCGTCTCTTAACTGTCTCTGAGCCCTGTGCTTCTCTTCCTCCCCATGCTTTGCACAACATCTGTACGTGGATGCTCAGTCTATTGTGGTTGAATAGAATTTAACTGAAAAATAATATTTATTACATGTTCATTTTTCAAGCTCCAGTGGCAGACAGAGTTAAAGAATCTTTGAAAGATTAGAAGTAGGATATCTTAGAAAGCAAGTAAAAGAAGAAAGTTTAAAGAAAGAGCATGGCCAGTGTTCAAGAGAGAAAGCTACACAAGATGTGTCTGCTGTGGGAGTGGGCGTGGGGAGAGAGGAGTCTGATTAATCGATGCTCCCCCCGCCAGGAGCTCCAGCAGCAATAAACTTTCTTCCTTTGCCAAAATCCCAGTAGGGTACCAGAACTCTTGCCTTGACTTTTCACTTCCTGTGGAATCCCTAGGAGTTTATAGATATTTTAAATGTGTTAACACCCTTTAACACATTCATCAGCTTCTATTGTATCCACTTCAAATTCTACTCTTGTCACCTCTTGCTGGTAACCCCAATCCAAGTGCTCAACTCCACTGATATTGGGGGGAGGGAGTGCTACCTTTGGGCATCAGTTTCTAAGTAACCATTCTTTCCCGTTGTACTTCAAAACAATGCACCGGGTGTCTTTATCCTAGTCCTGAAGAGGTTGACTTCTGACTCATTAAATCCATTGTCAGAAGGACCTTCCATTAGCCTTTCCTTCTAGAACATGGTCCAGAAAAGGAGGACAAGCTGGATTCTTGCCTCGTGCCCATTTTTCTTCTCTGGAGCCATCCTGTCTGTCTGAAAAGGTTCCCCTAGGTGCTAGCTCCCCTTCTGACATCATCTCCTAGCTGTCTAATCAGTAAACAGTCCTAGTGTGACTTTCTTTGCAACCCTGGCACCTACTTCAAGTCAAACAGATTTCTGTTTATCCACTGTCTCAAAAAC
Organism: Trachops cirrhosus; assembly: GCA_028533065.1. Lineage (NCBI taxonomy): Eukaryota > Metazoa > Chordata > Mammalia > Chiroptera > Phyllostomidae > Trachops > Trachops cirrhosus. Next base: position 3,558,428 of record CM052548.1, on the reverse strand, counting down.
TGATTTCTGTTTATCAACTGTCTCAAAGAATTTTTTTTCTCTTTACTTCCCCATGCCTCTTTCTTTTGACTCCCTCATATTTCTCTCTCTCACTCTCTTTCATTCACACACACGTAGAATTCATAGACACGGATCTCCACTATTTGTCTTTCTCAATAATAACTAGTGTCCACAAAGCACACATTTGCAGTTCGGATGGCGCCAGGCTGTCGAGGCAGATGCCCTTCCAGTTGAAAACATGCTTTGGGGAGACACGTTTATGAACAACAAGAGGATGCCTAAGAGACACACACTCTGGAAAGTAATTGGAAAGGAAAAAGTTTGAGCCAAAGGAAGAGGGAAATTTATTTCCTTCTTGGCGTTCCCAGAATGCACACTCACCTTCGTTGTAAAAATCGATGCGTGTGCAGACGTGACAGAGGCAAGAGATTTAGATTTTCGGGGAGATGAAATATCTATAGCTTCATAAAAGTGAACACCACCATTGCAGAGAAAAGAGAAATAATACAGAGCTGCCAGACGGAGATGGATATACAAAGTGGTTTCAGAAATGGCTTGATTCTGCTCGCAATTAAGTAAGAGTCTAGTTATGTATACATTTAATGTGTACTCAGTAGGACTGAATAGCTAACTCCTTGTAATTTAAAAACATCTTTTTCCTTATTCTAAGAATTGCTAACAAAGTATTATACCTTAAAATTCTTACCCAAGTTATTAAAGAATATATTCCAAAATATATACTTTTTGTTTTTCCTTATCACATTTTTTCAAGCTCCTGAACGCCCAGGTACTTCGTTTACATTTATTTCTGAGCCAAATTCTTACTATAAATCTCATCCACATTATCTCTACACACACACGTGTGCGCACATGTGCAAACACAATTTTGTACCAAGAGAATTCATCCAGTTCTAACCTGGTGGAAATTAAGCAATATGTTTGCTCCTTCTTATCTTTTCAATCTCAGTTTAAATGCTAACTCCTTGAAAGACTTTTCTGGAATAGGCTTTATGGTTATTTCTAGATCACAGTGATTTATTTTCTCTATGCAGTCATTCCAATGTGTAACTTAAAAATTATTTAATTGTTCTCTGACTCTTCCAATAAAATGTTAGTTTTATGGAGGCAGGGACCATTCCTGTCTTTCCTATTTTGTATCCTTATCTCATAGAATTGTGCCAAACACACTGTGAACATTTAATAAATATTAAGTACTTAACTAATTAATTAATAAACAAGAGTATGTATTTTTAAGTTTTTGTAAACAAACAGTACATATGACATACAAGAATTGTAGAAAAGCTGCTTGCACAATGCTTACCACCAAAAATTGTTGATTTAATGCATCAACTAAATCAACTGTAATGAAATGTGAAATCAAAATGAAGTATCAATAATAGAATTGCAGGTAAAAGAAACTAATGGAGACACTTCATCCTTGGTACTCTGAAATGGACAATGGAATTAAAAGTTTTCTGTTGCTGTTTAACAATACATGAAACATTAACGTCTATTATCTCACACTTCCTATGGATACGGAATATGTGAAGGGCTTCAGTGGGTCCTCCCTTTCATAATTTTACAAGGTTTTAATCCAGGGGTCAACTGGGACTGCAGTCTCATCTGAGGCCCAACCGGGGACGGTCCCCCTGCCTTGCCCTGATGCCTGTCAGCAGCATTCAGATTCCCGTGAGCTGTCAGACTGAGGGTCCTGGTTTCTCGCCACATGGGTCTTCCCAACATAGCTACTTTCCCCTCAAAGCCAGCAGGGGAGAATCTCCTTACAAAACAGGGTTTACAGTCTTATGTAATCACACACATTCCATGACACTTGTCATATTCTACTTATTGCAAGCAAGTCACAGGTCCCACCCACACTTGGGAAGGGGGCCACGGGGTGGGAGGACCAGGAGGCAGAGATCACAGACGCACCTTGGAGTCGGCTCCCACAGATGCAACAGTCGTCTCGAGCCTGGCTCATCTAAGAATATTAATAAACAAAATATTTTCTGGTAGTCACGTATTTGCCCTACTTCATGGGCTTCCCCAGCATTTTATCATAACTCATATAAGTAGTTTGGTTATAATATTCACCTAGAAGGGTTTTTAATGATGCCTGATTGCAGGAAAGTAAATTTAAAAAAATGTGAATATCTTTAGAGTTATATCCAAGACAAAATGGAACATATAATTTAGATGATAAAACAGCATCAAAAGCAGCAAAAGATTTTATGTAATACAAGAAACTACATACAAGGCAGACATCCGTGTGAGAAATTATGTCATAATCTCTCCTTCTGTTCCCATCCTTGTCTTGGCTCACTGTGAGTACATTATACTTCTTTGCCCCATTGGGTTTTAGAGTTGGTCATGTGACTTACTTTAACCAATTAAATGTAGAGTGAGGTAATGATATGCCAGCTCTGATCAAAGACTGTAGGAGGCACTGGCAGTTACGGTCTGCCCCTTCTGCACCCCTGCCCTCCACTGTGAGGGCCTCCCAGAGAGGAAGACGTGCCAAGCGTCGCAAAGCCATGGCCAGCACTCCGGCTTACAAGCTATGAATGAATAGTTGTTGTCGCAAGCCACTGAATTTTGGAGTTGTCTGTTATGCAACATTGCATCTGCTAGAAACTGGCTAACACCGTGTAGAATTTTTCAGGTAACTGATCAACAAAAGGAGAAGTGGCTTCGCCTGTTCTCTACAACTGAATTGTGATTGTTTTAAGATGGAAGTGTTTCTGTACAGTCTCAACAGCCCACATCCTGATCTTTGCCAACATTATCATTAATCCCTTATCTCTGTCGGAGAGCAACATCACTGTAAGAGTCAAACAGGCCTGTTAAGACGAAGCCCCGAGTTCGGTTTCTCCCTCTGGTCCAGGCATACTTGGACAAGCACAGTCTTTGCTTATGAGAGCAGGGACTCCTGCCACTGAACTTGACACGCTCCAGAGAGAAGACTCGAGCTGAGCTTTATCTTCCAACGCAGAGTTCTAACATCAGTCCTCCCGTAGTGGGGAGGGAAGCCAGGAGTGTTGCTCTAAGGAGCTTTCTGGAAGAAATATGGGAGGGGGAAGCCCTTTATATTCTAAAGGCGCTAATCTCTGCACTCCAGTATTTTCACAACGTCCGGACGGCGGCACTTTTTAGGGCCGCCTTCCTTGTGCTCCAGCTGTTTGTGTCCGTCCCTGCCACTTCCCTGGGGCTCCCTGGAGAGCAGAGGCCACCGCTTCATTTTTAAATGTCCCGTCATGCACAGCACCCACAGAAAACAGGCATTCAGGAAAGTTGTGCGAATTGAATTTCTGTGTCTTTTGCTAAAAGTTTCTCCTTGACAATTAATGAACGATAACTCCAGGCTAAATGGAAAGAAAACTGGTAGAGTTTCACTTGAGGCAAAACTTAGGAAATTCTCAGTCTCTCTTAATATAGAAGGCCAGATGTCCCATGCTTAGGGACCTGAGGCTTTAGACCCTTAGCACTGTGCCCAGATGAACTCTAATTTCTGGTGAGATTTATTTTTGATGAGTTAGTGCTGCAACACTATAAATATTGCTGATAAAAGTCATAGTTTATATATCAACAAAGATATAAAAAGTTGCACATCTAGCTTAATAAAACAGATCTGTCTCCTAGAAAATTTGCATGTAACATACTCAAAGTGTATTTTTAAATTACCTCCTAGATTTTCTGACCCGCAGCCTGTCACTTTTACATAAATATTAGCACAAGACTGCTAAGACTCTGAGAGTCAGGCTTTAAACAAAACTAACCATGCATGTACTCAGAGATGAAAAATTAGGTAGTCCTTCGTAAGAAAAAAGTGCATTTCTTTACCAAGGAGAAACAACTGCAGTAATTGAGTTTTCTCAACTCAATGGGGAGTGTTTTTTTCTGAGAATTGGCTCCAGATTCACAGAAGTGAAAGATGCTGGGTGGTTCTGTGATTCCAAGCAGGTGCCCAAGCAGGAAACGTGCTAGAATTGGGAAGCACTGAGCAAGGAGAGGAGTCTGCGGGCAGGCAGGACCCTGTTCCCCAGTCGGGCTGAACAGTGGCTTTCAGCGGTCCCCTTGACACTCCCAGCTGAGATGAGACTGAAGTCACCAGGGATCAAGAAAACGCATACTCTACCCACCATGATCACAAAAAATGCCAAAAAGCAGGGGCAGAAACCAGATAATTTGTAGATAGTCAGAAAACATGGAAGCCCTTTCTCCACCCCCCAAGTGTGATACATAGGAAAATGTGGCTCGGAAGAAAATATTGGCTGTCAGACCTAGATTTTCTGGTGGAACTGGAAAAATGACAAATGAGATTGCCCTATACGAACTCAAGGCGTCAGAAGCAGTCCACACAGGCTGTCCTGGGGTCTCGTTCTGCAACTCCAAGTAGAAGCTCTGATAGAGAACGTTTGCTGTAGGATTAGAACGTGAGAAGGTCAGAGCCCAAGGGCCTTGGAGGTTACCTAAGACTGTCCCACTCTCCCCGCCTTCGATTCGGGGGCACATCTCACAGGGATGAGAGCTGAAGTACCAGGAGAGGCGGGGCTTGCCCTCTGGCTGAGTAATTTTACATTCGACCCAAAGGGCACCTCAAACCTGTAAGATCGGTTTCTCTTAAGAAAGGCCAGTGTGGTGGTTCAAGGCTCCAAATGTGGAGGCGAGAAGAGCTGGTGGGTGAATTTGACTCTGCCGCTCATTAGCTGTGCAGACTTGAATAAATCCTTAAGGCTCGCTCACTTCATACACAAAGTGGGAATAAACAGTCTCCCAGGTCGCCCTGAGTATTGAGTAAAAGGTTGATGTAAAATCATCGCTATAAAACGCTTAGTGCATCGCTTAGCACGTAATATATTGTTATTATTCTTATTCTTATTAATCCTTTAACAACATTATATATGCGTGTGTCCCACCTCAACTCCCAACACTGCTCCTCAGAGATTCCAAGTCCACCCTTTCCTCATCGCCCATTAAGCCCCTTCCAAACTTGTATCACTCATCTTATCAAGCCCCCTCTGTGTCTTGCACGAACGTAATGTGAAAGCTACTTACAATACGGGTGAATAGAAGGGTGGAAAATATTTGACTGTTCAGGGTAATGCTCAGCATTTAAAAAGAAGGACATCCCGCCATTTGTGACAACGTGGTTAAACGTGGGGGTGTTATGATGCCGAATGAGATAAGCCTGGCAGAGAAAGACAAGTACTGCGTGGTGTCAGCTTCATGTGGGACCTTTCACAGTATACAAGCGTATCACATCATCGCATTATACACTTTCAATAATAATTTTATTTGTCATTTAATCCTCAATAAAGCTGGGAAAAAGTGGGTAGATCCCAGGTTAAGGGTTTTTATCACCATAAAAATAATTTAAATAAAAAAGAACAACAATGATCCACATATTACAAAATAAAAAAACAAAGTTACAGTATTTTAGAGAAAGGAGAAGCGTATCCAATGGCAGGAGTTAGAAAATAGTTTCCTAAAGAAGGTGGCCGGTCAGCCGGCTCTAAACGATGAAAAGAACTTGGCAGAAAAAAGTCAAGCCTCGGGACACTCCTGGTCAGAGGCATCAGCACGAGCCCAGCGACAGCATCCAAGATGACCGGAGTGTGGGGGGAGGCAGGGACAGTGCAGATTTCTGGGCATGGGACGATAGAGACGCAAGGCTGCGGAGACTGTCTGAGGCCATTACAGGGGGCTTGGAATGAGGTGCTGAAAGATCTGGCTCGGGTACGGAGCAGGCAGGGGGGCTACTGCAGGTTTTTGAGGTTAGGGTGGATGGTCAGAGCTGGACCCTAAGGCGCACGGTCTGGTGGAGCTCAGGGGGACGGAGATGAGGGGAAGAGCTGGAGGCAGGAAAACAGTCGGGGGTGGCAGGTGCAGCAGGCCAGGGCGCCACTTGCATTTTGGGAGACCAAACCCTGAGGAGTTATCGCTGTTGATAACAGAACTATAACAGCTTACATTTTTATTTATTTACTATTTATTTTATAATTAATTTTTTGTTGTTCAAGTACAGTTGTCTCCATTTCCCCCCCACCATGCCCTCCCACTTCACCCATCCCGGCCTCCCACCCTCAAACCTACCCTGTTTGGCTTTGTCCGTGGGTCCTTTATACATGTTCCTTGTCAGCCCTTCTCCTCTTTGTCCCCATTATCCCTCTCCCCTCTCCCCTCTGGTCACTGTCAGTTTGTTCTTTATTTCCATGTCTCTGGTTACATTTTGCGTGCTTGTTTCTTTTGTTGATTAGGTTCAACTTATAGGTGAGATCATACGGTATTTGTCTTTCACTGCCTGGCTTATTTCACCTATTTTAGCTTATATTTTTCAATCGCAATAGTTATAGCGAGAAATAAATTCTTACGGCGCTCTACAGTTAAAGAAGTACTTAATTGGTATCACTAAGTACCCAGTGCTATGATAAATCCAAGGACAGAGGGGATGTACAACTGAAAATAAAACAGAAAGTGGTATATAATTAAATGATATTAGGATATTATAGGCTTAATTAGAGGGATCAGACTATATTATATCAACTTGTCTTTCAAGAAGGTAATGACCACTTTTGTGGCTTTTGGTAGTCTGCAAATAAGACTGAAATGCCTATAGTTGGTAAGAAAATATACAAAAGCTATGCTAGATGTAAATATAGCACCTATTACATCATGAAAGTGTTCACAAGTGAATGTTTTCTGCTTACACAGCTAAGTTAATTAGATGCTCAAAATGAGAAATATTTTGGAGCTGATATTTATAACCCATTCTTCTTGTAAAACATCATTGATTCATTCAACAAATATTTGTTAAGCCTCTGCCATGTGCCAGGCACTGTTCTAAGTAAGTGCTTGGGGCATGTGAACCAACGAAACAAATATCCCTGCAGTCTGGAGGCTCCCACTCTCCCGGGGGAGGAAGGTAAAGGCAGTGGCCGCAATCAGGAAGTACAAGAGCGTAGCACGCTGGAGGGTGACGAGTGCTAAGAAAAAGGAAAGGAGAGCAGGTATGGGGTCCGGAGTGTCGCAGTTTTAAATAGGGTGGTTCAGGGTGGGGGTTCTGAGGACGGTAAATATTGGAGCAAGATTTCACCAACAAATCACTGGTAAATGCTGTGGCCTCAGAAGACTAATAAAAAGTTCCACCTATTACGCCACAGAGTTTATTATCTGAGAGTCTAGAAAATATCAGATGCCAAACTTCTGGGCTTCTGAAGGAAAGGCAGGGTAAAAGGATAGGACAGGCCACCTGTCGTTTTACACGATGCATGAGCAGGCATGTTGTCGTGATGAAGCTGCCAATCACCAGTAGCCCATAGCTGTGGCCTTCTGAATCATCTGAATAGTTTCTGCAGAGGAATGTTTAAGTTTAATACAAAATTTGATGCAGATTCACTGCTCTACTCAGTCATTTTGAATGTGACAGCCACACAGTACACATGCTCACTCAGTGGTGTCTACCGCCCCCACTGACTAGTACAGTGAAGTCATCATTGTTCACGCATGTGCATTCCTGTCCACTCTCCTTGGCTGCCAGCTTACGTGGATGTCACCAAAACCATTCTCATTATATTAACAATGGCTGGACTTTTTCTGGGCAGACCTTGTATACCTAAGAGAGGAACAAAAAGAAGTGGAATTTCAGCACAAGAGGAGAGGTCTTTTCCAGCTGGAGCATCTCAGGAAGGGTTTCCCAGGGAAGGAAGGATTTTCTGTGGTCCCAGGAGTGTGTGTTCAAATTCCAGAAACAGATGCAAGCAAAGAGACAGCATGAGCACCATGAACAAACGTCTCCTCTACTAACTCGATTCAGTCTTCCAACTGTACGTCCAATAAGCATCCGTCACGTGGCTACTATGTGCCGACACTGGGGATATAAAGAAAAGTAAGAGTGAGTCATGCCACGACCAGCTCACAGGCTGGTAGGGGGGACGGGTGAACGGCAGCTGCTCTACTTGTGATCAGGACAGCCAGAGCCACAGAGCCCATGGTGGCCATCTAGGCGGGGAAGGAAGGCTCCACAGAGGAAGAGATGTGCAGACTGAGCCTTGAAGGATGAGCACATGTTTGATAAACAGGCAAAGGGACAAAGGGCGTTTCTGGCAGAAGGCAAAGCAGGGACAGAGGAAATGATGCGGGGTATCAGGGAAGTGCAGGTCCTCTCAGGGGGCAAGGTGCACGAAAGGGTGTGGCGAGGAGGTGAGAGGAGAGAGTTCGACCAGACCACGGGGCAGTCGGCAAAGGCCCTCTCGGGATGGCCCCAGAAAGAGGGGGGTTGATCCGTTGCAAGTCATGCAGCCCCAGAAAATGGTTCGAAGTGAAGCAGTAGTGTGCTCCAATTTACATTTGGGCACACCCCGGAAGCTTTATAGAGGATCCCATTTGCAGAGGGGAGTATTGGGTAGGAGAGAAGCACGTGGGTGCGGGCAAACGGTGGCAGGGGCCTGAGTGGAGTCCACTGCCTTGAAAATAGTCAGCGAAGGAAGAGAATGGCGTGACAGGTGCAGAGATGCCGGAAAAGGGTCACGTAGAGTGAACCCTGGGGATGCTCAGTGGGTTTGCAAATTAGAGGGTCCTTCGTAACTAGAACTCAAGCAGTTTTCTGTGAAGTTACGGGGAATGGAAGCCGGGGAAGTGGCTGAAAGGTGAAGTGGGGGCAGCGAGCTCGGACATCCCTGTCAGGCAGTTTGAGTAGAGGATGATGGGGAGTAATAGCGGGGCGGGGCCAGAGTCAGAGGTGGGCGTGGACTTATTTACAGGGCAGGCATTTTTTACTTAGAGAAATCCAGCAGAGAGGAAGGTTAAATTATGAAGTCAAAACCCTAAATCCCTCTCTACATTTAGAAAGAGGAGGGGGTGGCATTAGAAGCACACTTCTCAGATGTTAATAACATGCATATAACTCTGGAGCTCTTGTTAAAATGCAGATCCTGATTCAGTGCGTATGGGACGGAACACAACGTTCTGCATTTCTAACAAGATCCGTGTGATTTCGATGTCATTGGTTCAAATAGCAAAACCTTAGTAAGTCAGAGAGTCCCCAATACATGGAAAGGGCACAAATTTATAAACTAGCAAAACTTTAGAACATTTCCAATCAAAATCCCAATGGGGTTTTTAAATGAAATTTCGTCCTAAAGTTCACTTGGAGTAAAAGGCGAAAAAGAGCCGAGAGAAATTTGAAGAAAATAAGTCACAGTGAATCGCTCACCCCCCGCGTCCTGCCGCGAACATCAAGGCTTCTCTGACGCTGTAAACGCTGGGCTGTGGGGTGGGGACAGGAAGACTCACATACCCCGATGCACGGGGTAACGCAAGCGCAGACAGAGGGCCCTCCCTGTGGAAAGCGATAGAATTGTATTCTGACTTTCCCCCATACGTGAAAGTCAGTGCAAGTACAATAAAGGACAATTTTCTTTTTTTTGTTTTTTTAATTTTATTTTAATTGTTGTTCAAGTACAATTTTCTATCTTTTACTCCCATCCCAGCCCACCCACCCAGCCCTCCCCACCTCCCTCCCATTTCCACCCACCCCTAGTTTTTGTCCAAGTGTCCTTTATACTTGTTCCTGTAAACCCTTCCCCTTTCCCCCTGAAATTCCCCTGAAATTCCCTCCCCTCTCCCCTCTTAACACTGTCAGCCTGTTCTCTATTTCAGTGAAAGAACAATTTTCTTAAAAAAATTAAATGTTTAGAACAAAATACAGTAGAATATTTTCACAAACTTGTAGTAGGAGAAGGTTTCTTCTGCAAGATATAAAAGGGTAAAAACTCCTGAAGGAAAAGGTTCACGAATATTTAAAGAAATTATACAACAGAAAACAACAATGTTAAAAGACCGGCCACCATGTAGAAAAATATACTTAAAATACATATAATGGCAATGGATTAATATCCAGATTATACATATCCCAACCTCTTACCATAGGAAAAGACAAAAAATAGAAAGAAATATGTGAAGGAGGAATCTCAAATACCCAGTGTACTTTTCTAAAAATGCTCATCCTGATTAATAATCAGGAAAATGCAAATTAATTAAACCCAAACTCCCATCCCACGTTACACCATTAGACTGGTGGGAAGGGGCTGCTAATAACAACAGCTGGTGAGGCTCCAGGGGGCCGTACAGAACCAGCGTGTTCGGAGATCCAGTTCAACCTAGTGGATTTAAATGGACGCATCTGCTATCACCCAACAGTCCCACCTCTGGGCTTATACCTGAGAGATTCTTGCACATCAGCCCGAAGAGACATAAAAAATCTTCCATGCAGCCCTGTTTGGAATAACAACAGAGCAGACATTAGCGACCTATTCTTCAGTGGGGCAACACATAAACCAGCTGTGACTTCCATACAACACAGTTTAAATGAATCAATGAGATTTTCATTTCATCCAGTATTCATCTGAAAAGGGAGAGCATGAAAAAGAGCAAGTTTCAAAGTTATACATACAGCATGAATTTATTTATGTTAAAGTCATGTAGCTAAAATGCATATAAATGATATATATAGCAACTTCAAAATAGTCGTTGCTTCTGGAGAAACGACAGAGGCCACACGAGCTGCTTTAACAAAGAGAACGTAGGACAGAAAATGGGTTCGACAGGCATTGGAGGATGGATGAGAAAGCGAGCACCGCCCCGTTCCAGGAGTGGGGATGAAGGAGGAGATGGGGCAGGAGAGCCCGGCACTCGGGGCTGCTGCCGGTCCGGGACTGGGTCTCCAGGCGGATTCGCTGTCCCGCTAGGGCTGAGGCCTCAGGGACTCGGACTCCAAGAAAGCGGCGATGACTAAGTGGTGTTATCTTGGAGGCGGAACAAAGTTCCCAGGGGTGGGGGAAACCAGCACCCTAAAATCAGCTGCTGGGCTCAGATGCCCAGTCATTCTGCTACGGGGCAGGGTGCTGGCCCAGCGTGGGTCTGCCTAGGGCCAGCTCTAGTGTAGTGTGTGGGCTCTTGCCTTTGTGCAGGAAAGGTTTCACAGCATGAGTTTAAGTGACCAGGAGGGTGCGTTTATTAAAGTCAGAGCCAGGTGGGGCGAGCAGGACCTGAAGCCGTGTTCAGAGCATGCTCAGTGGAGCAAAGGCCTCGGGAGGGTGGTGCAGGCCCCCGGAAGGCACAGTACAGTGTGGCGGACAGCCTGTGCTTATCTCGGAGAGCAACGTGATACAGCGTGCGCCTGTTGGAACTGAGGAAAGCAGCACATGCTTATCCAGATGAAGAGAAACACGTTTAGGAGACACGGTGCAAAATCATCCTCTCTGGGGCGTGGGTCCTTAGCACCACCGGTCCTGGCGTCGCCCACCTGGTTTTGCGGCTTTTCTGGGCCTGCAGCGGAAATATGGCAGAGGCCTGGATGTCACCTCTGGGGAGGCGAGCTTCTGTGTCTGGATGTAAATCGCTCGGCCGGTTGGCTTCAGTCTCCCTATTCCACTTGTCCTGGCTTACTGGCCCATCTCGATGCCTTTCAGAAAGGACTCGTGGACAGGGACTTCAGTGTGGAACTTTATTTACAGAGGTTTCACCCGCGTTTCCCATTTGGTTTCACGTATACATTTTCCTTCAACTGAATCAGAAGTTGCAGGAAATTAATCTGTTTCTATTCAAAGTTTGCAGGAAGTTTCTGACACACTGCTAGGAGGCTTTAATGCTTTAATTATAGTACTCCTCGCCACATGGCCTCTTATGGCTTTACATTTTCTTTTCATGCATTCTGCGGTATCTGGCAACTTTTCCATCTTTAGTTGCATGTCTTGGCACGGGGCCGACAGTCCTTACGTATGTAGCTCAGCAACAGAGCAGAACACCCAAGTGTCATGTACTCGCACAGGCACCCACCCTCCCTGAGGTCCCACGACACTCGTGACGCTTGCTTCTCGGGAGAGTGTGGCAGCATTGTCGGTATGCCTCCGACTGCAGAATACCTCCTGCGCTGATATCAAATGCACAGGTCGCCGCTCCGTTTCCATATCTATTCGAGATCACAGTTCATCGTGTAAATGCTGATAAATGGAACGCACTACTGATGTAACCTTTACGGAGACAGCCGAAGCAACAGGCGCACCAACAACGTGTATGACTCAGTGGCAGTGACAGTAGCGTGGACAGCTGTGACCCAGTTCATTTGCGCGATGATAGGCGGTGACAGCCACCTCACAGTCCCTACTTGGCCCAGGGCAATTGTAAAGTGCCATCAATTCTAAGCTGCACCGCGGTTTTTGAAATGCGTAAAGAATAAGGTACATCCGAGAGCCGGTGAAGCGTGGCGGCAGGGGTGGAGAAGCGGCGTAGCTCGGACTCGGAGGCTTGTTAGTGGGTCCGCCCGAGGAGCCTGGAGTAGGACTGGATGGTGATGGCGAGCCCGGAGGCGGACAGGCCGCCCGCCCGGCCGTGTGCCCGGTCTCTCCATCCGCACGTGCCCTTCCCTCTGAGCGCACAGGCGGTGCGAATACCCGCCCTCATCCGCGGAGCGGTCCTCATGTTGCAGACTGCGCTGCGCGTGGTTCCCGGCGTCGCGTTTGCGTGAGTCCTCACAGCACACATGCAATCTTCACCCCCACCCGACAAGGTCGCTACCGTCGTCACCCTCATTTTTCTGAGAAAACGGGAGCACAGAGGGCTTAAGTGACTTGTGTAAGGTGAAAAGCAGCAGGCTCAGACTCTAAAGCCCGGACATTTGGTCATCATGCTTCTCTCTCCGTCCCTTCCTGCTACTTTTCCCTCCAGAGACTGTATGATTGGCACCTGCCTTCTGTCCCTTCCTCTGCCAAGCTCCCCCTGGGGGTCTCGCAAGGAATGGAAAACCAGTAAGAGTTAACGTTACAATAGTACTTCCAACTTATAAAACGCTTAGGTCCATCATATCATTTTGCCCTTACCACAGCTGTGTGAAGGAGCTGGGATTTCCTCCCCCTCACAGATAAATCTGTAGATGTTGTAGCCAGTAAGGTTGAGACTAAGCTGCTACAACAAAGAGACAAAAATACCGTGGATTAAACAGATATTTGCTCCTGTGACCTGCACAGTATGGAGCGCAGCGCGCAGGCCCGCACTGGCCGGAGTCCTCTGGAGACCCCGGGTGCTCCAGCCTGCTGGTCTGCCCTCCCCTGGTGTCGTTGCCTCCACCTGCACTGGGGAGGCTGGGCCCCTCCACCCAGGTCCGGGATCCAGCCCACGAAAGGCAGAAGGAGAAGGGGCCTGACAATGCTCTCGCATGTCACCTCTCTTCGCGGGGGGCCACAGCTCTGGAGGAGGCGAGGCGTGTGGTCTCCGGCTGCACAGCCAAGTGCCCGGCAGGAAGGACGGCGCAGGTCCGGGAGGACAGCCATCTCTGAGGGCTTTCCTAGGGGCACTCAGCTAACGAACTCAACCCCTTCCAACTGCACCCCCCGGGCGGATTTTCCTGCCTGGGGCATCTTCAGGATGAAAAGGCCTGAGGCCCCTTCCAGGGCGTTCCTACAGAGCAGACCGGACAACTCAGTGCAAAGCTAATTCTTTCCAGCTTCGGGCAAGGGGGGCAGCATGGGGAACAGTCCAGTCTAAGTGGGCAGCAACGGCCCCGAAGACCGGCCTCTCTCAGCGGTCCCCGCAGGGCCGGCAGGTGACCCGACAGCCTCCAAAATGTACGGGAGCTGGTTGCATCCCTTATCGCTGACTGATTCACATTCTTCTCTTTTTCGTACCATTCGGAGTGCCAGCTTTTCAACCATTTCTGGTTTCTCCGCGTGTCTGAAGTTCTGCTAGAAATTTGGCAGAAGACAGGGCTGAGAAGGAACAGCTTAACTAAACAGCTGTTAGTGACAGCAGCACCTGAGAGCTTACTGTGACATTTTGAGAGAGAGAGAGAGAGAGAGAGAGAGGGAGGGTGAAGTGAGACCTCAGCCGAGCATTTAATGAGGACAGATTTGAGGCACACCAAGAACATGCAAACACGTCACGGTGCCTGACACGCGGAGGCCAGTGAGGGCCGGGTAGAAAGCCCGGGAGGAGGCTCAGGAGAGCTCAGTGGACGGAACGGCAAGATGAGTGTGTCATCCTGAATATGAGCCACAAAGAGAGAGGAAGCAGCCCGTTCCTCCTCCCCCCAACGCCTCGGCCAGAGAGCAGAGGGGACGGATTTGACGGAGGCTTCAGACGCCCCTTGAGAGCCTTCGCCATCCCCTCATCGCCGCTTCTGAAAAATTCCACGGTGAGGTTTCCATTTTCACCTTGTGCTTCAATCTTCCTTAGAAGATGCTCTCTTCCGTCTTAGACTTGGACAAACTCTCCGGCAGCCCTGATTGGTCTCTGGTTCCTTCGTCTTTGCTTCTGGGTCCTGCCCCTCCTGGCTCATTGCAGCTGCTCTGCCTGAGCCCTCTCTCTCTCTCTCTCTCTCCTCCACCCCTCCCCCTGGACTTCAGATCCCTGGTGCCCAGGACACTGACTGCAAATGTCCCCTGCCACCCTCACAAAGACACTCCAAAGGAAAATGTCACCTTTCCCGACATGGCGGAGTGGTTTTGCACATGTATCGTGTCTTCTGGGCTGCAGAGTGGGTGGCGTTCAGCGTGGCACTGGCCGGGTGTCTGGCACAGACCCAGCCCTCTCCTTTCCGGGGGTCACCTCTGCTTCGGGATCTTTTCAAGGTCAGGAGCACAGCCTAGCAACTAGCACCACTCCACTCAGCCCATGGGTGGGCAAAGGCAGGCCCAGGCCAGGGGGGCAGCGTTGCTGAACTGAAGCCTTCGCGGGGGCAGTCCCGGGCGGTGCAGTCCACACCGATGCACGGACGAATCAGCCGAGATTTCCGATTGTGCGGTTCTCACAAGTTCCAGGGTTTGCTGCCTGGGTCCCTACAACTGGTGACTCTGGGGTCACCTCCCTGTACCCCCTTCTTAATCTGTTGAATAGATTCATGGAATTCTGTACTTCAATTCTGTGACAAAACGCACTTTAGAAGGATGAGGTGACCTGTGAAGTGGTGTAGACAGGAAGCTCGCATTTACTTTCCGGTGCCAGGCTTCCAAAGTTCATCATTCACCCCTGCTATCCTCCACCATTCGATGGGCTTTATAAAGACCTTGTATAAAGACCTATCGAAACCATTTTGATAATCTGAAGTTACCTTTTTTGTTATCATTTTCCTTAGAAAACTCTTGCTCATATCAGTGAAAGCTTATTTGTAAATCTGGGGTAAAAAAAAAGAAAGAAAATTCCCCTCTAGGATGAATACTTATTATGGTTTTGAGTTTTATAGCCGCACTCAGTCATGCTGATAATTTGCCGTAAGAACTTAATTTCCTTTGATGGCTCCAGACGACTTACGGCGCCTGAGTTTCTTACCTTCCGTTCGGTGTGTTGTCACTTTGATCTTCTAAAGTGAAAGGACATTTTTCAGTGCCAAGCAGGAGGCAGCTGAGTGATCCCAACAAGTCCCTAAGAACATCTCTTAGCCCCAGAGTCTGCTCGGTGACCGATTTCATAAGGCAAATGGCTGCTCACGACTTTAAATTATACGTTTGGCTTTTCAAATCACCTGCGGGTAATTTACAAATGGCCTTGCTAAAACGTGACCCATTTGTTAAGGTAAATTATCCTGAAAATGCGACGTGATACCCTCCCTACACCTTCCACTACTCCTTCCACTACGTCTCAAAGGGAGATTAAAACAACAGTTTCATGTCAACGAAAGCTAAACCAGGAAGGTATTTTTCATCAACAGTTTACAATGATCACTCCTCACGCTGCAGCATGTATTAATTTTCTCAATTCAATGAGAATTAACTTTCTCGCCACTGGAAATACACTGTACAATGTCCCTTGGTTTCTTTAAAATTAAAAGCTTTTTCTTCCAAGCAGTTTAATCAGTAGATTGTATTTGTTCTGCCCAATTTCAGCTCCTTTTCTATTTCTTAATGTTTCTTAAGTCGTATCCTCTGTTACTGAGCTATGTTTTACTAACTTTCTGGCAGTGGAAGGGACATTTCTTTATCCTGCAGCATCATTGGATAATATGCAATTAAATGCAGGGTATATCTGAGTGCCTACATCAGCAAAAAGATGTTGTTTAAGATGTTGTTTAACTGTAAAAGATGTTGTGGGTAAATAAAGGTTATTTGTCACAACTGACTTAAAATTATGTTTAATTTCATGAATCAATGGTCGATCTGTTGCCTAGTCAGTCACCCATTCACGTGGTGAACATGTTTTGAATGCCAGTGATAGGCCTGACATCACTTGGGAATCCAAAAATAAATGGGGGATGATCTCTGCTGTCAAGATGTTCACGGTCTACAGGAGAATGAGACTAGTTAAGACGATTGTCCTTCTGTGTGATAAGCGTCGTTATAGAAGAACACGGTGGTTCTCTGGGAGCACACTGGGGAAGCCCGTAACCATGGAAGCCAAGGCAGATCCCATAGAAGAGACCTGAGCTAGATAAATAGAAGTGAGCCAATCCTAGAGAGGGAGGAGAGGGAATGGCCTGTCCGGGCAGGGGAATGGCACCGGCCAAGGTCAAGAATGTATGGGGGCGATGTACATGAAGTTCAGGTACATCAGAGTAGTTGGCACCGTAAAATGAGAAGAAAGTGAAAGAGATGTGCCTGGAGAAGGGTTGGAAAGTGGATAGAGGAAGACTCAACCCCAGTCTTTCCAACTCCGAACGTTGGTGCTTCCACCGTACTAAGCTTTGCTGGGCAGCTATGCGCCATTCTATGGGAGGCTGGAGGAGGCGGGGCTTGCTTTAGGTTAGGTCAATCCGGGATGGCTCCATGGAGGAGGAGAAAGTTGCACTGTGTCTGGTTCGTTTTGTACAGCTGGAGACTGATGTAATTGAGTGATCCTGTATTATTTCCCTCCCTTTCCTGCCGGAGTATTTCCAATCATGTATAATAACGGTGCTGTCCATCTTTAGAAAACCCTACTTGACCCACCCCCCATAGCCCCTCCCACTCTACCTGATTTTCCTGATCCCCTTCCTATGTAATTTCTTGAAAAGGTCTTTTACACCAGAGAGTTTCCACTTCCTGCCTTCCGGCTCTATCCTCAACCACTCGACTCCAGTGTCTCATCATCACCCTCATGAAGTGTTTCTTGTCAAGGCTGCTGACGCTGCTATGGTTGCTCCACCAGTCAGTAAGCATTCAAGACAGGGACCACTCCTTCTCTCTTGAAAACCGCTTCTCTCTTGGCTTGGCCTCATGCTCTCCTGATTTTCCTCCTATTTCCCTTCCTTACTTTTTCTCAAGCACCTTCCCTACCCAACCTCTAACTGGGAAGAGCCTTAAGGCTCAGTCCTAGGCTTGCTTCTCCATTCTCTACTTTCTTTCCCTGGATAATCTCAACAATTATTTTGGACTTAAGTGTATTGTTTTATTGACTCTGAAATTTCTACCTCCTCTGAAATCCAGAGGCAAATATTTAAATTCCTATTTGACATCGTCACTTGAGATTCTCATAGACAATTCAGATTAACATCCTCAGAGCAGAATTCATTCTCTCTCCCTTCTTCCCACTGCCTGCAGTCTCATCCGCCTCATAAGTTATTCACTCCAGAAAACCATGGAACAGTAAGAAGCAGCCAACTTACACAGGACCAAGAAAAGCTGGAATTAGTCTGTGTGTCAGATAGATCACCATGAGCTTCTATAACAAACAAGCCCCAAAATTCAAGTGGCCTAATGCAAGAGAAGCGCACGGCACTGTCCACAGGGGTGTTTATGAACTGCCTTCACATGGTGATTTGAAATAGGCACCTTCTGTCCTGGGGCTCCCCCGGCCCTTGGGGCCTCAGAGGTCTTTGAAGCTAACCAGAGGTCCTGAGAAGAAAAAGCATAACCCACGCAATCATTTCTTAAACCTCCAGCTCAGAAGAGAAGAAGCATGACTTCTGCTGGCCTTCGATCACGGAAAGCTCATCCCACACACTCCTTTGACTCCAGGGGGTCTGAGAAGTGAGGTTTCTGTCTCAGCAGTTGTCCGCTACCTAAGTGTGGGGCTGGTCATCTCTGCCACCGCCAGATAGGCCAAGGAAGCCGGGACTGCAGCTTATCTGACACAGTTAAATTACACATTTAAAAAAAAGCAAAAGAATTTTTCATGGGAAGGAAAAAAGAAAGAAAGGATTGTAAAGGTTCCAGAGGAGAAAAGAGATGTCACAGCACTGCCACCTTTGCATGAGAGGGTTTCTTTGTCCATACCTTCCCTAGTCACTTGCCTGAAGCTGTGGTTCTGCAGCCCCTGTGGGCTGTGTCCCTTTGGGACAGGAGGGACAATTCCACCAGGTGACGACGATGGAAGAAAACTGAAAATTGGATTTCTGCTAACTCCTGCAGGTGTTTTTAAACAAATGCACTCACAGATGTGTCCTGGCGGTTGTAAGAAAAGGATAAATAATGAAGTTAATAGAAAAAAAATGTATTGTCAGTTAATTGCACTGTTCCCTGGGGTGTCTATTACAAATGAAGAGCTTAGTAAATGTGGTTTTCAAGGTGGCCTGACATCTTACCTAGGGACTTGGCAGCCCTGTGCAATGAGCTGCCGGAGGATGGATGGCAGGCGGCGGAGACCGAGCGCCCTAACCCTCCCTCCCTCCCCTGCGGCTTCGCGTTCTTATTATGCAGAAGTGGGTCATGAATGTGAGGAGAACTTTATTCCAGTGTAGCAAGAGATCGGCTGAAAAAGTACATTCCTGGCTTGAAGACAGAAAGTCACAAGGTCGTGATGAGTCATGAACCACAGGGGGCACATCAGGGTCACAAGCAATGACTGGGTTGGCAGTCACAAGCCCTTCTGCCTCTGAGAAGTTTGGCTTTCCTGGAGAATCAGGGAATTGAGACACTGGCCACACAAGAGAGGAGAACACGGGCTTGAGGGGTAGGCGAGGCCGTGTCAGCTGGAGATCAGCAGAGTCCCCAGCTATGAAGTGTAAGGGTCTAAATCTTCTTCGCGACGAAGATTTAGGGGATAATTTGTCTCTAATGAGATGTTCTTTGACTTGTTAGAAATGAAAAGTAAATAGCCGTTGTCAGTTCCCCACAAGCTGAGGAGGCTGCAGGACAGCTCTCCCCGACTTAGCTGCCAGAAAGACTTCCGGCTAGGTTACCATGGAGACAGCCCAGAAATCAAAGACCCGACTTAAATTAGTAAAACCTGCTAATTCAAGAAGGAGAGAGTCTGATCATGTGAATAATTTTCCACTGAGATGGATGATAGTCGTCTTAGGGCAAAAAGGAATATAGATATTTCTCTACATTGTTGATGAGTTGTGACATTAGATTTAACTCACTATATTCATTAGCAGGTAGGTTCCAGAACTTTTTATTGCACCGTAACTTCTGCAGCTTTGTGCTATCATTCATCAGCGCGTGCATGCATGATTTGTTATGTGTGTGAGACCTACATAAAACAAATGTGTTAACCACCTTCTTAAATATTCTACGTTCTATTTCAGCACAGTGTTGAAAGATGGCATAAGAATCATTCGTTGGCAGGAAAATCTGCCATTTGACTAACATTCAGTGCTCTCCGCAGCCTAGTTAGTTAAATGTGGTCGTGAATGCGGAACAGAAAGCTCTGTGTAGGAGGCCTCCCCGATCGAAGGCAACTCCCCAGGCAACTAGAGCATTCACATGGGGCCTGGGTAGTCAGTGTCACCAAAGCGAGTTCAAGGACAACATCCAGAGCCAAACACCCTTGCGCAAGCCAAGTAGACACTGTCCTGCAGGGTGTGACCTGGTGCCTTCCCAAGCCCCGCCTTCCCAAGTCCCGCCTCCCTAAAAGTTCCTGCTTCATGGCCTATTAAACTGTCTTTCCTAACAGCTCAGCTTGACACCATCGGCCCCCAGTCTTTGTTCTGCTTTATGCAGCAGGTATAGGGCCACGGCCTCCAGGGGAATGGAGGGATGGAAGACCAAACCCAGGGAAGCCACTTTGGTTGTTCACAGAGAAGACACAGGAGCACCACAAAGGCACCAAGGATCAAGGCAAATTCTCACGAGACTCATGAAGGACTAGCGGGCGAGCAGCAGGGCTCCCTTCAGAGAGGGAAGGCAGGGGAGGGGCACAGTGTTTACAAAACCCTTACCTGTTAGGCCTTCTCTTCGAGAAATGGAATGAGACCTTGCCTGCATGGAAGACCAACGAATTTACTAAAAATAAAGGGGATCCGTTTCTCCAGCATCTAATTTCTGTCCTGGACAGTCCCTTCATCCTTACCCTTCTCCCCGATCCTGAGTCTACCCTTGTTTCTATGCACCAACTTCAACACAACCTGACCCTGGAAAAGAAAAATGTTATGAGTAGTAGAAATGTCCAATATCCATTCATCCTTCCTCCTCGCATAGGACACCCCGATTTCGTTTTGGAAGGCAAGCTGACCAGTGAAAAATTTCACCTCCCGTGGAATGACCATGGAACCCACTTCTCACCGCTGAGATTAGAGCAGAACAGGGACGCTCTTGCTTTCCTAACAGAAAGAATAGGAATTACTTGGCGTAAAACTACTACTCTTGCCCTTTTCTCCTTTCTGCTGTAATGGAGGTATAAAGCTCTATTTGGCCATAAGTTCAGAAGTTTGCTACTGTCTTACAATAAAGAGTAGGGATACGACGCCCTCAGGATGGTACGGGGAGGCTGGAGGCAGCATTGGTCCTTGAAGTTCCCCTTAGGGACTGAGCCCCAACTGACTTTCAGATGACTTTTTATATGGAAACAATAATGCCCTTTTTGACCGAGACGTTACATCCGTTTCATGCTCCTGAAGGTGACCTCGTGTGGTATGCCATGGCTGTTTTGACAGTGTGAGAATTTTCACAAGAAGAGATAAATGATCAAATATGAGGAAATAGTGTGAGTATAATGGTAGGAGAGACACCCAATGATACACGTCTATACCAATTCGTGAGCATTGGCTAATGGTTTGGCAGGATGGCCAAGGACGTGGAAGAGACAAAGCTATAAGATCGGGGACTAGGTCTAGAAAAGACGTATGGGGAAAGACATTTCTGAGTGGGCACAATGCGTAAAGATATTATGTCCCACGTGCACACTCTGGGGGAAGGGACGGCTATTAACATTCGGGTGGCCGGGGTGGCCCGCTCCTGGTTAGTCATCAGCCTCTTTCCCAGCCACCTCCGGTTTGGCCCAGGGGGCTCACGAACAAGGGGGACGTGGCACCAGGAATGGAAGTTACTCACGCACTCAGCAATGAGAACTTCCCCTGGCTGAGGCCAGCCTCGCTGTGCCCACTGCCTAGCGCCAAGTCTTCCAGCAGCCGGCAGCTGGGAAGCAGCTCCTTCCACCACAGTTGAGCCTCGAGATGACCGTGGCCCCTGGCCAATAGCTTCCCTGCAACTTCGTGGGAGGCCCTGAGTTGGAATCATCCAGCGAAGACACTTTCTAGTTTCCGACCCACAGAAACTCTAATCTAATAAATGCTTATTACCTTTGAGCAATTTGTTCCACAAAGATAGACAGCATACACCTAACAGGAAAAAGACCCCAGTCCTGGGGTTCCAGGGAACCCAGACGTGGTAATGGTAGGCGTCTCCCAGAGGTGTGCTCTCGACCTTCTTTCTGTTCTTCTACCTCGGGCCTTTTTTCAGTCCTTACATTGTGTGACTCATAGAACCGTGCTTTGTATTTATAGTTAAGTATCTGGTTTCTAAAAATTGCACTCTCGTTTTTATCCCTTTCCCCAGAAAATGACATCTGGACATTAATAATTTGGGGAAAGGGATAGTTACCCTCGATGCTTCCTCCCTTTCACTTGTCAGCCAAAGCACAGTCATAGTGCGGAGAACGTGCAGAGAAGCAGAGGAGAGAGAGGAGGGGCAGCACCGCAGGGATGGCTGTGTGATGCCCCAACTCGGGAAGAGCCTCGAGACAAGAAAACTTATGATGGATATTATGGTTGAAGTTGGTCATTCATAACACTGCGACAAAATGGGGATGGACAGGGACATCTCAGCTTCTATTTTCTGCTCGTCCTGATGGATTTGCCCTCTTTTGGGGACAGAGCTCGGCCACCTCTGAGTGACCAGCGGACTCTGCCCTGAAACCAGATCCAGCTTCGACAGCTCTTCAACCCGGGGCCGCTTCCCGTTCTTCCCCCACTAGCTGACACGCAGGAAGGAACCCCAGTCTCTGTCCTCAGATTTATTTTCAGGTATAAATCTATGCCTTTATAATTGCATTGTTGTTTTTCAGAGCAAGATCAATTCTGTGACCTTTCCATGTAATTTTCCTTTTTAATTTCCTAACAAAGAAAATCGGCTCTTGGAGAAATCATCACTGGGACACGTTTCTTTCATCAGAAAGCTACTCTCCTTTCCCTATCTGGTTGGATACGGATCTCGTACCACACTGGCTCCAGAGCCAGAGTCCTTATCTCAAGTCTTGAAGATTGAAGCTACTTCCTTTTCTCCCTTCGGTCTGCAATTACTCCCTACCAATCACGGCAAGTAGTCCCTGGTCACTTTATTCGCTTCTAGATATCCAGAGGTCATTCTCATTTTGACCTCAATGTTGTCCTACAGGAGTCGACTTTAATTTGAAAATGAGGCCCATTTTTGCACTGTGGCAGTTGTCACATCTCTGCAAAGGATGTATTAAATTATCCATTGGCATGATTTTGAGATTTAGTGGCACCAAGTTGCTGGTGAGCTCAAATCAATTTGCCAGGTAATGAGATCATCTTCTTTGCCCATTTCCCTAATTAGTATTTTCCATATTTAATGGAAATGCAGACCTCACTGTCTTCCTCTAAGTAAATGATTAAAGACAGAACTCTGACCTTGGGTCTCTAAGGCCCAGTTTTCTAAGTTCTTCAAACTTCATTCAAGGTCATCGGACCTTGCTCTATCCATAGTCGACTGGGAGGCCCCACAGCCCTGCTCCCCGTAGAGGCAGCATTACAGTTCCGATAGGAAAGGCAGCTAACCGCACTGCTTCGAAGTGCGGAGCAACGTCTGAGATGGGAATCACCGAGAAGGGAGGCATGCAAGAAGTGTAACTTTCTATACTTACATTTATCGTAGGCATACATGATGTACTAGTTTCCGGAGATGGTGGTAACAAATTACCACAGTTTGTGACTGCAAACAGCACGCATTTATTCTTTCGCAATTCGGGAGACCAGAAGCCTGAGATCACGGTGTCGATGGGCGTGTGCTCTCCCAGAAGGTTCTACAGGACATCCTCCCTGCCTCGCCTCACTTGGGTGGTTCTGGCATTCCCTGACTTGAGCAAAACAGAAAAAGGACTCGTGCACACGGACAGCAGCGTGGGGATTGTGGGGTTGGGGAAGGTGGGGTGGAGGCAAAAGAGGGTAGAAGGGGGAAAATACAATAAAAATAAAAACAATAAACATAAAGCCCATGGAAATCCAACCTAAAGAAAGGTTTAATTACACAAGTATTACATTCGGGCACATGAGATGCTCAGTTTCTTACACCCCACGAGACTGAGGAATGACAAGACCTCTTCCTTCTAACTGACCCACGATCTTTTTGGAGTGGAGCGTATAGTACTGCTAGCAGAATTGATGAAAGTGTTCCTCTCCCTGCCCCCAGCAGCCTGAGTGGGACCTCCCTCCTGTTCATCCAGACTCCATCGAAACGGCCTCTCCAAAGTCCAAAGTCTCTTTGAGAGCAAAGCAGTTTCAAACATGATGTCAACTGTACCGACCACACAGACGGAAACTGTTTGGCACTCCCGGTTTTTCTAATCACTCCTGGGCTCAGGTGTGTGAGGTCTCTAGGAGCAGAGCCGCTGAGGTGTCACCGAAGCACAAGGAGGTGTGCCCTGCCCTGCCCTACGGGGAGACCCCTGACCAACAGGCAGAGGCTGTTGTATTTCTACATTTTCATTTCCTCAAAGAAAACTTGTCTTATTTCCATGCTGACTTGGGCCTAGAGTCAGACTCCTTCTCACCGGTATTTCCAGCACAGAGACCAAGGAAGAAGGCGGGAGGAAGGATGGGGTGGTTCAAGTTCACATTCCAGAGAAGATTCGGGGGTGCTGGTGTGAAGGGTGGTGGGGGAAGTTGCTCCACAACCTCTGCTCACTGCTCGGGCCTTGAACATGCAGCAGCTGGTCCCTTCACAGCTGTTATGTTATGTTATTTCACCCCGGATGTGTAATTCCAAATCCCTCGCCTCTGCATTTCCCTCCTTGCTTCTGTTTCCTCTTCCATGAGCTCTGTCCCCTCCCTCCTTGTTTCCATCCTCACACTGTGTTGAACAGAAAAGAACTGCCCACGTGACCTTCCAACAAAAGCCCTGTCCTAGAAAGAAAGACCTGCATCCTCTACCGTAGCGCCGAGATTCCTCCGCAGCAGCGTCGGGAAGGTGAAAGGTCTTACCCCCTGACACCCCCGCCCATGTGGAAGACGGAGCCCCTCGGAAGCGCGAGGATGGGGAGGAAGAAGACGCATCCATGCTTTACTTCTGGCCGCACAGAACAGAAGCGCAGCATGAAGGAACCGTGGTTGGCCTGGTCCGGTAGCACAAAAACCATCGTTTCAAAATCCCCACGTTGGGTCCGCAGAGGAATTGCTTTCAAGCACGGCGAGGACACTTCTCTGGGGCACAGGACCAGCCCACCAGCCATCAGTCACCTTGCCGGGCGCTTGCTTGCTCGCAAGCTGGATAATGTATTGCTCTGGACGCGTCATGGGGACTTTTTAACGTTTGAGTTCTTGGCTGGGCTGCACTTTGATGCGGCACACACAGAGACGTGAAGGGATGAAAGTGAGTCTTTTTATTTTTGTTCCAGCAGTGAGGGACGACTTCAATGATCTCAGCAGCCATACTTCTCCCTTCGATGTTTTCCCCTTTCCTCTGCCATCTAATACGGGTGACAATACCGGGAATCAATTGCAAAATGAAGCTAACAGCTGAGCTGGCGGGAGCGTTTCAATGGAACGCTGACGCATCGAGCGCCGTTGCTTTGATTCATGATATCCACTCTCCTGCAGTGCTAGCTGCATCGTACAAGTGTAGCGCCGACCGGCTCACAAATGTTCCAGACTCTGGGGCCTCTGGGGGCCTGTGGTTGACCTCTCCTGTTAAAATGGATGCACGATCTTAATGTTATCTGCAGCTGGATGTCCGTGACCATGATGCTTATGTCTATGATTATAGCAACAAAGTGATGTCTGGACTAGGAAAATAATTTTTCCTTTTATGCAAATTGCTAGGTGCCAGATATTCCGCTGCGAGTCTGGTGTGGAATGCACAGGTTGGCTCCTGAACGCTCAGGATGGTGCTGTGTTTGCAGGAGATTCCCTGGGAAAGCTGTGGGCGTGAGAGGTAAGGCCCACGGGGAGGAACGGCAGTGCCCACCCAGACCAGGCCAGTGACGGTTTTTAAAACACGGATCATCCCCGCGGTTTCCAAATGCCGAGACATATTAGTCATCTAGTCTGCGTAACAAATTACCGTAAACTAGACAGCCCACAGATGGAACTTCCTGCATTCGGTGAAATGCTCTCAGTTTTTAAAAATGTACCTTTTTACTTCTGGTCAAGATAACGGAGTAGGTAAATGCTGTGCTTGTCTCCTCCCATGACACATCAAAATTACCACTAAATTACAGAAAAATCAACCCTGGGTGCCACCTGGAGACCAGCTGTCTTATGACTAAGGACGTAAAGAAGAAGGCAAGTGCCCCTGGCTGGTGTGGCTCAGAGGGTTGAGTGCTGGCTGCGAACCAAAGGGTCGCCGGTTCGATTCTTGGTTAGGGCACATGCCTGGGTTGCGGGCCAGGTCCCCAGTAGGGGGTGTGTGAGGGGCAACCACACATTGATATTTCTCTCCCTCTCTTTCCCTCTCTCTAAAAATGAACAAATAAAACCTTTAAAAAGAAGAAGAAGGCAAGGCAAGATTGGTAGGAGTGGTGGGCATGGAGAGTGAGCTGGTCAGATACCCACGTGTGACAGTTAAGAACCAGGAGGACTATCTTGGTTGCTGAGTTTCCCCTAAAGCGTGAGGAATCTCAGCCCCAGCCTGGACTCCCCAGCCCGGAGAACCAGTTCTGGGGAGAGGAGACCCCCACAACATCTGTCTGTGACCATCAGCAGGGACTCTGTCTGGGTGAGATGGGGCTGCTGGACACCCGGGGGTCCTGGTAAAGAACTTGCACACAGACTCACTTGCTCACGTAACTTGGCTCAAGCTCCGGTGACGGACAGCAGCTCTCAAAGACCCAGGGACGCTTCGGGAGGAACTGAATTGTCTGGCCCCAGGGCCAGCTGCCTCTGGGAGGCTCCCCACACACAGCCGGCAGGTGCAGGCGGGCGCCTCATCTGAGTCTCCATCAACTTGACTAACGCCACTCAACCTCTGCCAAAACCTCTCAAAGGCTCACAAACCCAAGACAAGCTGTCCCTGGCCTCCATGCACCCCGTACTTCCTGCTAAGCAGCCCCCAAGCCCGGCACGAGCGGTAGCTGGCCTCGGTTCACAGTGTTACAAATCTCAGGTGCCTCCAAGCCCATCACAGGCAGCTACCGACCGAAGATAACTCGGTAGCTCCTGCCAGGAGGCCCCAGGCTAGACACAGAGAGTGGCTGACCTTGGCCTGAACCAGAACCCGCCTAAGCTCCAGTCCCCATCTTTGACCAGAGCACTGCCGAATTGGCTCCTCGAAGGACAGGCCCAAACGAGGAAGTCAGTGGCACCACAGCCCCCCTACTGCGAGTCCGCTCCACGGGGTCAGCCTCCACACCATAGCTCTTCTGCTGAAATCATTGCTGTAATTCTAATTTTTAGTAATTCCAGCCTCTTCTCTTTATTCCATGGTACCTCCGGGACAATGTAGTTTGTTGGCTTTCATTTAGTTAGTTAATCATTCTTTATGTTAATTCTCTCTGCTAAAATACAGCAAGTGCTATGGATTCTACCTCCTGACCGATTTGCTCTTTACGGAATCGCACAAAAGCGCCAGGGAAGCGGTTACAGCGGACACTGTAGTTTGAAACATGACATTGAGGTAAAGCCGTGGGGATATGAGCATGTCCTCACCCATGCTTAGGGTCATTCAAGGTCAGACAGCAAAATAATTGGTCAGGAAATGGGAAGAAATTATAAGCCCAAAGCCTTCAACATGAAAAGGTAACACTGTGACTGATAAGGTGGTTGTCTGGGTTTTTAAAAATCACATGAGACCCACAGGGAGGCAGAGGTCCACCCAGAGCTGCTCGGGGCAGGGGTTGGGAGTTGAAGGGCAGCGAGGGCCCCTCCTGAGGAAGAAGCTGGAGGGGAAGTCTGTCCAACAGCCTGTCCCGTGGCAGCCCCTAGCTGTGGGCAATCTCTGCTGAGGCTTCCCTCGCGTGGGAAAAGTGGGAATCATGCACCCAGCAATCAAAAGTAAAAACCTTGTGCTCATCCATCCCAGGTGCAACAGGCAGGCTGAACACAACCCTGTGTCACCTCGAGGTTGAATATTGAAAAAATATTACCTGCATCCTCAGCCAACAGCAAAGATTTCCATCAGACTGAGGCGCGACTGTCCCTAACCAGCAGGTGTGCATTAAAGAAAAAAATAAGTTCCAAAATGGGGTTGAAAGGTAGCTGTTATCTGAGTCCCAAAAAAGGTAGGGTGCAGAGAGTAACATATAAGACTGACTGGTTTCAAGGTTGTACTGAAGATGGACCAAACCCTCTGGTTGTGATCCTATACACATACTAAGAAAGAACTTTCTAGTCTCTTTCCTTTCCTCTCTCTCTCTCGTACTGGCTATGCATCTCACAAGCTGCTTTGTTTTTTATTACTTTCATTCCTTAGATCTGGCTATGATTTACATGTGCATTTTTCTAAATATATTCTGGAGGGTACAAGGCATCATTACCGCAGCTACAAAGTGTACTCAAGGCTACGTCTTTCACCCGACGTGTGAAGGAAAGATCATAAAACATGAGCAAAGTCGCTGACCCTTGTAAATCCAGAAGTCAAACAAAAAGAATTTAATGTGAGTCGAAAATAGAATGTTAAATCAGCCATATTAGGGAGTTATAAATATATCCACAGTAACTTCTAGAGAACTATCATTTAAATTGTATTCTTCAAGTGCTTATTTCGAAATTGCTGGGCTGATGCTAAATTAGCTGTTCAATATGGTCAAGTGGTTCTTAGTTCGGGGTGAAGTTTTGTCTGAAGACTTTAAGAAAATGTTGTCACACTTTGTGAGTTTGATGAACCAGTGTTAAGTGTTAGAACTTCAGGGTGTTTTCAGAAGACCTAGTTTGGATTGAGGGTTATTTCTAGAATCGGGGCGCCACTCCACCCCAGCCACGTCAAGAAAAGAGTGTCCGCTCATGGAGGAGCAGCAAGGCCTTACCCTGTGCACCTTCTCGGAGCAAGACAACAGCAAAAACGAGGAGCCTGGTTTTGGGAGAGAGACAAACTGAGCTGCCGGCTTGGACTAGGACTATTTCATTTACCCATCTAACCTCAGTTTGTTCATCCACCAAATGGGACTACCAGCAAATCCACTCTTCTAAGGGTACCAGAGATGTCCGTGTTACCAAATTAGATGACCAACTTTTCAGTCCTGGACTTCTCAGCTTCATTGACGCAGCTGGTTCTGCCTCCTTTCGGAAGTGACTGTCCCCGAGCTTTGCAGGAAGGAAGCGGTAGCCTTTCCCCATAGACCCACTCGGGTTCAAGGTGCAATGAGCCAGTCCTTCCTGTGAGCACCTGCCTTCCACGGGGCCACATGTAGTGCGAGGTAGGGGCACTGTTGTAAAAGGTCATTGGTGCATGCCAGTCCCCTGCTAGCTAAGGCGGCTTCCCAGTGAAACACTTCCCAGTGCTGGTGCCCATGAGTGAGGCTCCCCCCGGCCCCACCCCAGCCATAAAACCATAAGTAGGACCTCCACACAGGAAAGGAGCCCACCACTGGTTCTTTCTCTCTCTCTCTCTCTTCCTCCCTCCTCTCTCCACACGTCCCTGGTACTTCCTCTCTCTCTCCTACCTCCTGCCTTTGACCAGATGGGCGAGGGGGAGCTGTACTTTTTGCTAGAGCCAGAAGTCGAGGGGGTGTTTTCGACTCCTGCCATGCTGCAACCGATCAACACCAAGCTCGGCTCATTCTTTTTCCAAACTAAAGCTGGACTCCGACCGCTTCTCTCGATCCCCACGGTCAGGACCCTAGCTCACCACCACCTCTCACATGGGCCACGGCGACAGCTTCTGTGGCGATTCGTTTCATAGTCAAAGTGGTGGGCAATGGTGCTCGGTGGTTTAGGCAGACGCCAGTGCAGATGTTGCTGTGAAGGTACTTTTTATGTGAGAGGAACACTTAAATCAGCCGACTCTGTGTCAAGCAGATGATCCTCCAGAACGTGGGTGGGCCTCTCCAATCGACTGAAGACCTTCGGAGAAAAGATTGCAGTTCCCCCAACGGGAAAAGAATTTGGCTTCCAGACGGCCTTTGGACTCAGAATTGTCACATCAGCTCTTGCTGGAGCTTCAGCCTTGGGGCCTGTCCAGCAAATTTCAGCCTTGACAGCCCGCAGAATCGCAGAGTTAATTCACCAAAATGAATCCCTCTCTCTGTCTCTCTCTCACCGTATGCTTGTGCATGTGGACAGACCGACAAACAGACATCGGCGTCTGGTCTGCGTCCTATTGAACCTGTTTCTCTAGAGCAGCAATTTCAACCCTTCCCATCTCATGACGCACATAAACTAATTACCGAAATTCTGTGCCACACCAAAAATATATTTTTTGCTGATCTGACAAAAATAAGATATCATTTTAATTCATGCACACCGGAGAGCTACTGTGGTGTTGGTTGGGTGTTTTTTTATTCAACAATCTAAAAGGAAAGAAGTCAGTGCCCCTGACTAAACTGTCAGGTGCTGCGTGTTTTAAAAATTCTGCGGTGCACCGGGTGAAAATTGACGCTCTAGAGAACCAACGCTCACTAGACTAACGCAGCCCGGTAACGGTTTCCCCACCCCAGAGTTTTCCATTCTCCACAGGGTAGGCAAAATGTTCTTTTTTAAAGCATATATTGTATCATGTCATTTTGCACTTGAACATGTGTCTATGGCTTTCCATTGCACTTAGAATAAAATTCAAGATCCTTAAAATGCTCCTCAGATTCTGACATAACCTGATCTCTGTTCTCCTCTGGGGCCTCATCTCAGCACTTGTCACTCGGTGCGCTCCAGACGCGCTCTTCCTTCTTTCTGTTCCCTGAATGTGCTGCGGCGTGAGCTCGGGCAGAGTCCGCTTCCAGCCGTCCTCCTGGTGCTTCTTCCCTCTCAGCCTCCGCTGGCACCTCCCCCGTGAAGCTCCCTCCCCGACCCCCAGTAACAATAATAATGGTGAAAGGTTTACTCCGTGCCCGTCTCTATGCTAATCGTTTTACATATATGAATTCATTTCATCCTCACATCTCCATAAAGTAGATATTAGGATCCCATCTTCCAGATGAAAAAATGTCAAGCACAGAAAGCTTGAGTATGTGCCCCAGATCATACAGCTGAGCTGGGATTTGCATCCAGATATTGTGGTTCCAGAGGCTGTGAACTTCACTGTTGAGTTGAAAGGTGAAAATAAAGACCCTCGGTAACTCTCTCAGGACCCACTTATTTTCCCTCACAGTATGTATTGCAATTCAAAGTGTATATTTATATGGTTGATTCCTTTGTGGCTCCCATCACGATCTGACCACATGTTAGGAGGACATTACCGGTTTTGTTCAGTGAGCTATGTGCCTGGTTTGACGTTGGATGGATTAGTTCTCAGGAAATATTCGTGGTTGCATATCCTTGTCCTTCCTGTTCCTAGTTCATTGCTTTTAGCTACTAAATTCTCAAAACTCATCCGTAGTGCCCTCAAATTAGATAGCAATAGTAATGAGAGTCCGAACGAAGAACTGGACAAATTAATACCCTCGGCATCTGAGCTTGGCTGTGCTTTTCCGTCACCTGTGTTTTTTGCACGGACCAGCCTCCGCACAGTGCAGACATCTATGGGATGAGATTTGAGAATTTCCTCATTCCCCAAATTTCACACCTCCATCTACTTGAAATCTAATCTTCCGAGATGCTACTCCTTCTAACCTCTCATTAGATTTCAAGGACCTTCTGGAAGCTGAGAGCTGGCAGTCTTCATTAGTTAACATCTGAGCTAGGATCAGAGGACAGATAGCCCCCTGGGAGTGCAATTCTGAGCAGGCGTCTCGGTACCTGGGTCTGGGTCACCTGGGGGAGAGTGGGAAGGAGCCTTAAGTGCAGCCGAGAGGACACAACGCTAGTATTTCCTTCTCCGCAGTGTTCGGGCGCGTCCGACTCGACCCTGCAAGAGCTGCTTTGAGAGATTTAAACGACTCTTATGGTTATTGTAGAAAATCTAATTTTTAGTTTTATCCAATGCTGTATCCATGCAACGAGAAGGCAGCCAATTTATAAAGTGAAAAATTTAGTTAACCAAGGAGTTCTTTTTCCTTCAAGACAGCAGACTGGTTTGGCGGGTTCTTCACTGATTTAATGGAAAGCGCCAGGTCACGTCGCTGTGATCCAACAAAACACTGTTTCTCTCCACCTCCCCTGACAGAGGACCTGGAGAGACAACTCAATCCAGGTTTAAACTGGGAAAATGTTGATGATAGTCATGGAAAAGATTTCAAAAGAAATTGGAATTCTTTTTCTACTTCTCAAATTTACACCTTCCGCCTTTTACTGATGCTATGCTAGCATTTTAAGATAAACACTTTTGTATTCAAATTGCTTATTTCAGGAAGGAAACACTGACCTTTCACCGACTGCGTTAATTACCTTTCAGAAGAAGGAAGAGAGCCCAGTTGTTTTCGTAAGTGTCTGAGAGTACCTGATCCAAATCTACTAATCCTGTGGTTACTAAATAAAAATCCTACTAAACACAGTGGTTACAATTCTTTGAAGTTTAATTTAGGTGGTAAATTGCATACAATCAGGTTGTACTTCCTGATGGGTAAATTAGGGCAATTAGCTGTCTCTAAGAACCTTCTAGGAATGTCCTAGGAAAGGACTCAACATTGTAGCAGTTATGTTTTTAATTATAGGGACAATCCTTTAAAAAGTGGGATTTTGATTGCCTTTAATTAACACAACATCATAGGTTAGTACAAAGAAGTCTAGATATGTAGTCAGGCCTGGCTTCTTGGTGTCTTCAGAATCATCATTTTTGGTGGGTGATCTTGAAATCATCACCGCATTTATCTAAAACACAATGAGGTCATTTAAAGAAATAGAGGGTGGTTAGCATACACAATTATCAGACTGCCTCAGCAAAGCAGAACAGGAAAAATGACCCTGATTCTATTTCCATGTGCATCATTTCCAAGATGAAATATATTACATGGAGATCCCATCCAGGCGCCAAGTTCAGAGGCGACTTCAAAGACAGTAACCTCAAACACAATCGGGCCTCGGAATCCTGCTGCTCACGTCACTGTTCTCATTGGACTCACTGGCTAAATCAACTCTCTCAAATCATCAACACTTCTTTACTCTGTACACTTAATAATAATAATAATAATAATAATAATAAAACAACTTTTCAAAATAAGGTTTATGTTATTTCCCCATGACTTTCAGTTGCCTAACCTTTCTCCCTGACTTCATCAGATTGTTGGGATTCTTCCTCCCTCCCTCTCTCCTTCCTTCCTTCCTTCTTTCTTTCTTTTTCTTTCTTTTCTTTCTTTCTTTCTTTCTCTCTTTCTTTCTTTCTTTCTTTCTTTCTTTCTTTCTTTCTTCCTCCTTCCTTCCTTCCTTCCCTCCCTCCCTCCCTCCCTCTTTCTTTCTTTCTTTCCTAACATTTGTCGAATGCTTACTATATAGCTGGCATGATGATAAATATTTACTCTTTGCATGCATATTCTAAAGGAAAAGGGCCATTTATTTTCAATATACAGTGCAGGACACTATGCTTAGTGGCTATAACATAAAGATGAAGTTTATTCAGAGTGAAGGAGAGTAAGAGATAATGTGTCCTGATTATGAGTTTTTTCTAAGATTTCTTTAAACCATCCTCTATCAGTCTTTCTACTACTCAGGGTTGAAGTTAAAGGGAAAAATTGTTTAAATATGTTGAACTCAGAAGAATTCTTGGAACTTCATATAAAAATTTTATGTGGCCAAAAGCTCCTAGTATAGTGGTAGGAGGTGAGATTCCACATTAAAATATATCATGTGGCAGAAAAGAATAGCTCTGAATAGTGGAAGCATTTATGTTACGGACGGGATGGGCTTTAAAACTCGAGTGATGGAGTGATCCTTGAAGTTCCCATCAGAGAGTTCCAGAAAGCTTCAGTGAATTTCTGTTCACCAGGAAACTTGAGATTTCAAAACAGAATTTGTTGTCTCATCATTTTCCCTGACAATCTTTTGACAAGCTGTTTTCAAACAGACGAACGAATCATTTCACACATGGCAAATGGTGAGGCTGTACTTACGGGAAGATTAAAAATGCAACAAACCTGCCAACACAAAACATCAGTTTTCCCAAGTGTTTGGTAAAGAATTTTGCTATTGATTGGACTGGATTCACATGTGTTTCAGTAGCCTCGAAGCTTTATTGCATGGAGTATTGATAGGACTGGAACTGAAATCTCTGGAAGAAGTCAACACACCTAGGTCAAGTAAGAGAAGCCCTATGTCCTAAAGAGCATCTTCACTTGTGTCCCGGTGCCTCTGTTTTGACATTGAAGCACGTTATATTTTATTCTTTTCCGCTGAGCTCATCCCATTTTTTCCTCTGAGTGAGTCTCTGTAATTCTGTAGATCAACGTGGTAGATTTTCTTTTTATCCCCAAATATTTGCCGATCTTCCAGGGGGAGGATCTCGCGTCCTGTCCCATGGACGTGAGCCAGGCCACAGACTTGCTTTGGCGGATAAGATGTGATGAAACCCATGGCACCATTTCCAAGTTAAAGCTTCACGAGCGACTACGTGTCACCGCTCTCTCTCCTTTGCCCTCGTCACAAGCACAGCTGTGTCCCAAGTGGAAGTGCTCTCTGACCCGGACCCTGGAGAGAAGAGAGCGTCCAGCAGGACCGCCAGTATCATGAGTGGGGAGCAAAGCTTGCAGGTCCTAAGCCCCTGAAATTCAGGAGTTATTCACCCAGAATTCCGTAGCCTGTAATTGACTGATGTAATCGATGGTCTTCAAACGTTTTACTTTGTAACTCCTAAAACACTTTGAGAAACTAGGGATATCCTCTACACTGTTTAGGTTGACAACTAAAAATTCCCATCTTATGTCCATAATTGTGCAAAAGTTGCCATGTACGACTGATTTTAAATACATTCCACTGACTCTTTTAAATGTACCAAAAATAGATTAAAATTTATTATAAGACCTATCATCATATATTTTTAAAATAGATAAATAAGTTTTTGTGGGGAATTGGAAAATTTATACCATTCCTTTGTGTTCTTGAACTTAGATTTCCATTTTCTCTACAAAGTTTTGAACCCTGATTTTATTAGTTACCCTATAAGTCTGCTCAGAAAGAATATGTATGTAATTTTATATATGTATAGTATTTGAATTTGAATATTTTTATTTTCCTTTATTGTCAGTCTTCAAGAGTGAAATTTTTCACCTGGACTAAATTATTATTACAACTTTTAATAGCCCAAAATTGATCAAAATAGAAATGTGCTATAATTTTGATGTATTATCAAATATAAAAAGTAGATGTTATTGGCACTATACAAGTGGGGCTTTTTAATTAGTTTATACAACTATGGATGAATATCCATATATTCATCAGGGTAGCCCTTAGGGGTCGGAAATAAGACCTGTAGCTTTGTGGCCAGGTGGGTGCGCCCCAGGAAAGAGGCGGAATAAAGATAGCAGATTCGCAGCCTCGCCAGGGTCTCAGGGCAGAAAGGGGCACTGCCCTGATTTCCCCACCAGTTCATCTGAAAGTTCACAGCAGCCGACGCAAGCAAGGCATTTAGTGGGTAAACGCCGTCTCTGTTTTCTCCTCTTCTTTCTGACTCACAGTCTCACCAGTTTCTAGCAGGTCCACCCCGCTTTAGCCTCACTAGCATGGCGTTGTCCCAGGCCCTCGACGTTTCTTGCCTTAATGATGACAACAGCCACCGACTAGCACAGCTTCCCTACCACTGGTCTCTCCCTCTCTCAGCCCACCCTCCATGCAACCCCTGGTGGTAGTTTTCTACAAACAAATTCAACCCTGTCCCTCTGAGGCTTCAAGTTCTCTTCTGACTTTCTGTTACTTACAGAGCAGACTCCACGTCCTGGGACGCTGAGGCACTCACTACGACAGATCTTTCCCTGTCTCCGCCTCCCAGTGTTTCCAGCATCCGTTCTCGCGTGGTCTTTTCCCCTTTTATTGTACTTACAAAAATGTAAAATAATTATAAGCTTAAATCTTTTTCTCTTTTAACACCAAATATTAAAACTTCTCAAAGTAAGTGGCTTGAATCATTTGGAAAATGTTCTGCTAAGGACCAGAATGGGAACAGTGGAGGAGGGAGAGGGAGGAGCGGTTCTCCTCCCTGGTGAGGGTCCTCAGAAAGTGGTCCCCACTGTCCCTGAGAGGGGAATCACCATTGAGAACAAGGCTGGTATCAAAGGTGTTGGGGTCCCCGGAAGCCATCGGGGAGCCATTGGGTGGGGGAGGGATAAATAATCCTACCCTCCAAAAAAGTACCATATTTTTGGACTATAAGACATACCACCCAAATTTGGGGGGAATGGGGGTGCATCTTACAGTCCGAATGTAGCTTGCCTGGCTCACTCTGGGGGGAGGGGGCGGCGGCCTATGTTATTTATGTTATTAAATATTTTACCACATTTTTTGCTTCAAATCTTTTTCCTATTTTCCTCCTCTAAAACCTAGGTGCATCTTATGGTCCGATGTGTCTTATAGCCCTAAGAATACAGTAAATGCATTACGACCTTTTGTGGTGCAAGAGCTGGAGGGGTGAAGAGCGGCCCGCCCTCTAATGCTCTGAACTGGCAGGAAGACATAGGAGATTATTTCACAGGGAGCAGGAGATTATTTCCCAGATCAGCTCACAGTGCTCTTGGGGTGTCTGGTGCCTTGGAAGATGCCTGGATGGGCCGAAAAGAAAGTGAGCATCAAAAGCCGTGTCCCTGGAAAGTCAGGCGTGGGACACCCTAACCCAAGCGTGACCCAGGGACAGCGGGCCATCTACCATGCAGGCTGACCTTCAGGGATTCTCAGCGGCTCCCACAGACAGGAGCCTGAAGCGGATCTTCAGAACCTGTCACAAGGACCAGTGCCCACAGGGACATCATGTGGCCGCAGGAAGTATTGACCCATCTCCTGTTCCCCTTACTAACCTCAACTTTGAAATCATGTCAATTCCTAGTGTTCCTGAAATATCAGGAGGTCCCCAAAAAGGAAGATGCCAGATGTCCTCCGAATCTGGCGTGCGAGAATTCCAGTTGATTTCGTGGTGGTGGTTGCCCCAGTGGAAAATGCAGGGTTTATAGCCATAACTGTCCTCTGGTCTACATAGAGATTCGAACTGCAAAAAAAAAAAAAGTTACAACTCATACTGCCCAAAATGAGGCTTTTAATAAAAGCCCAGAAATCATTTTTATAGTGGAAAACGTACAGAAAACCTGAGAACATAAACTGTCAGAACTGCTCTGAGGGATGTGGATGGTGGGGGCCCGGAGCCCCTCGGCTCGGACTGGCCCTGTGCTCCCCGGCCCTGGGTAGCAGCCTCTGAGCCTCCAGGATCCTGGCGCCCCGTGTGACATAGTCATGTGAGAGAGAATTAGTTTCTGGCTGCCTTGGAAATAGGGTTATTAGAAAGTTCTTAAATTGAACACTTTTCTGTTGAAAAGGTTGTTTCATGCCAGGTTTTTTTTCCTCTCCAACTCAGCTTGGAAAAATTATTTTTTTTAAATGAGCTTAAATTCTGTGGCGAGCTAGAAGATTTAAGCCTGTTGTAATGAAAAGTCATGTTTCCAAGCTAATACTTAGGACAAGCCTAAAAAATATTTTTAACAGAAAAGTGCAGAGTGCCTGCTGGGTTAAAAATGAAAAGAAGTTTTCAAGTAGCTTTTGAGTAAAAAAATATGGTAGAAGACAATGTTTTATCACAAAATGTGGATAAATTTAAGCATGTTGTAATGAATATGCATTTTCAAGCTAGTTTTGAGGAAATATCTGGGGAAAAATATATTTGAAACACAAATATTTGGAATTTAATCTCCTTGTGCTTTCCAAACTAGTTTTGAGAGAAATTGGAGTATAAATCACATTTTCATCAGAGGAAGAAAGTGCAGATTTTAAGCAATACAATTGCAACAAAGGACATGGACAGCCCCGAGGGAAGAACTTTGAAACAGATGAAAGTGCCCCAAACGTGCCTTCGCAGCACAGCTTCCTCTGCACCTCTCCGCAGCCGGTCCTAGAAAGCAGGCGGGGGGTGCAGACTGTCCTGAGGGGGAGGCAGTTCCCCGGAAGGGCCGGAGCTGGGAGAGGCGGGCAGCCTGGGAGATGAGTGCCTGGGTCCCCTCTGGGGACTCCAGGCAAGTGCCTGGCACCACCCTTGGCGGAGGAGCATCTGCAGTCCATTTAGGAAATTTAGGAGGAGATGCAGGACCCACTTAATGGAAAACTTGAAGTCCATCAGAGTTTAACGTCTCACCAGCTCAAGAACGGATGTCTTAACAAAGATTCGGGTTCTCCACAAGGCATTAAGGAAAGAGTGTTTGAAAATATTTAAACAAGAGAAAGGAAGGGAAGCTAAATGAAGTGATTTCATTCACTTCACCACGTGGAACCCCTGACAAGTTTCAAGCCCACACGCTGTGGAAATGCAAGCGATGACTCTGGATTGCAAGAGCAAGTTGAGTCACAGCTTGGGAAGACAAGGCCTCGGACGGCCCTGGTCCGTTTGCGTGGGAACTGGTACAGGATGTGCGTGAAATGCTTCCCGTTTTCCCATACCGGCGGCCACAACTCTGAGTGCCTGCCGAGTGAGTTAAGAAAGCATCACATAACACAAACTGGGGTCAGGCAACCCCCCAAAATTCACTGCCCATCCCTCTCTTAGCCTGCAAATGCAAACCTGAGAACCCAAGAAACGCCTGGAAGGAAACTCCATGGCATGCAGTATTCATGATGAGTTTGTCCTCCTTCCCATGTCAAGTCCAGCAAGGGGCTGGTCCGGGGAATCACTCTCCCTGGTCAGCAGAGGGTTACTGGAGCTTCATCCTCTTGTGGGCAATGGTTCTGCTGATCCCTCTTCCATCCGCTCTTCGGGAAAGACACAAGAGCATGGGGGTGGGGTGCCCGACCAAATAGGGGTTACCTGGGGCTTATTCATGTAAAAAACTTATTCATTGTTTACCCGAAGTTACAATTTAGCTATACAGCCTGTGTTTTCACTTACTAACTCTTTTTTTTTAAGATTTTATTTATTTATTTTTAGAGAGGGGAAGGAGAAGGAGAAGGAGAGAGAGAGAGAGAAACATCAATGTGTGGTTGCCTCTCATGTGGTCCCCACTGGGGACCTGGCCCGCAACCCAGGCATGTGCCCTGACTGGGAATTGAACCTGCGATGCTTTGGTTCGAAGCCCGCGCTCAAACAGCCAGGGCTCACTTACTAACTCTTGCAGTTCTATTTAAAAGAACGGCAGGACAGAGGGACAGTGGACAACGGGCACAACCGAAGGCCACCAGACTGGAGCTGCCTTGCAGGTGTTCATTCAAGATTTCAGTGACAATGAGGAGATTCCAACAAGAGGCACCCACCAAGTGGACAGTGGGTTGGGGGGAGGCTGGATAAGGGGTATCAGAAAGGACCCAAACTCTTTGGGAAGCTACAAGGGGTTCTTCCCATAAAGAACTCGCCCACAGGTATGAAAGATGAGCATGCTGCTGAAATAAAACCAAAAAGGCAATATATATTGCTATGTGCTATAATCAGTTTCTAAGAACTACTGAGCACCTGCTGTATGCAAGCCACTACCACTACAATTACGGAGAGAATTCCCAGGGCATAGCAATAAAATGACAACCTGTAACAACGCATAGGTATTTTAATGTGCTCTGTGAACGCCTGATAAACAAAAGAAAGGTTGATAATATTTCTCCTCGAGGTACACATTTATTCAATTTTGTAAGTGAAGGAGAGCAATCAAGTTGCATAAAATTAAAATCCTAATTACTCAGCTCCGGGCTGTATCTTATAAAAGAGGCTCATGAACACAGCCCGTGATCAGAGCCTCAGAAAATCCCGAGAGAATATCAAACAGCAATGAGCTGCCGAAGGATGTTTCGTATGGAATTAAAGATTACCCATTTCAGAGTCATAAATAATTTATTTACAATCAAAGACTTTGTTAGAGAAAGGCTAAAGCATATTTGTAAAAATTTTAGCTTTTGTCTATGTACTCAGAAAAAAAAACGAGCCATTAGTGAAGAGACAATCCAAAATGAATTCTTTCTTATTCTAACAGTGAGGTAAAAAAAAAAAAACATACCAGGTATCTCTAGTCAATGAGCATCTGGAAAATAGCCAACCCCGAAGAAAGGGAAAATTCTGCTCAGTGACAACTCGCCATTTAGCTCCCCCGGGCAGATTAGGTAACACAATGTGACAAATCTCAGCAAGGAAATGTGTCAGGGGAAAGCGATTCTTCCTTGAGAAGCATGGGCTGCCCGTAGAGGTAGGAAAGATGTGTGGGAAATTGCAATCATGCTTAGAAAATTACCCTGGACTGATTTTGCGGCTCTGTGCAAATTAGTTCCCTTCAAGAGCTTACGGGGACAGTGTCCACAGGCTTCGTAGCAGATGTAGAGGACTTGATGGGAGAAGGTGGCAGCTTTAACTTTATTATGTATCATATAACATGTAAAATAAAACCTAAAACTTACATATCATATAACATACTCTAGTCACATCTCAAGCTTGGAAGAACCCTTAAAGCAAACAGCTCACGATGCCCTTCCAGCAGCTGAGTTTCCACTTAAATTCCCTGGAAAATTTCTCTAGGACCCTCATGTTAGCCCTTCATTTCACGTGTCCCCACCAAGGGCAGGAAGCAAAATAGGCGGCACCCTGTTCTCATCATCATACGCTAGTTACTTCTCTGAGATGCGAAATGAATGGGAGAGAGAGAAAAAAAAAAATCAAACCAAGGGCCAGGTCATCTCCATAGGATTTTGTATTTGAAGTTTTACCTAAGTCCTGACTTTGCTAAGAAGGGAAGCGTGAAGGTCTTGGTATGGGGGTCTGAGAGTTCTGTCTCTCTAAGTGGGACCTGCTCCCACACCCCGTTCTGCTGTTAAGAAGGTCCGTACTACCCAATAATCTAACATCTTTCATTAGCTTCCCTCTGAGGCTCGGTCACAAACGGAGCCCACGCTTAGAAAACGCACAGAAAAGGTTTGTCTGGAGTCCACATTGAGAAATAACTGTTTCTACCTCCCCTACAGGTGCACAGCTCCAAGCAGCCCCCAATGTTCTTTATTAGCAAGTGTGAGTAGGACCTCACTTTGAGGGTCTTTGAGGCCTGTGT
The DNA here is from genome assembly GCA_028533065.1 of Trachops cirrhosus. Taxonomy (NCBI): domain Eukaryota; kingdom Metazoa; phylum Chordata; class Mammalia; order Chiroptera; family Phyllostomidae; genus Trachops; species Trachops cirrhosus. Next base: position 3,517,913 of record CM052548.1, on the reverse strand, counting down.
GACTGTCCCTAGCATCTTCCCTGCACTGGCTGAAACTTAGTGCACGCTGTCCAGAGGGCTTCCTGCTCCCCGCGCTTCTCTGAGACTTTTGTCGCTGTGTCAGGTAACTGATCACAGCAGAAAGGGGGTTACATTTACAATTACTGGTGAAAGGGTGGTCACCAGGGGCCGAGGGGCGGAGCCATAATAAATGTGGTTCAAGGGTACAGCCTTACATCCAGCAGTGCGTGGATCCTGGAGGTCTCATGCCAAGTGTAGTGAGTGTAGACAACCGCACTGTGTCACGATGTTCAAACTCACTAAGAGAGTAGATCTTAATTACTCTGACTACAAACAAGAAATGATAATTATAGAAGGTGGTAGAGGTGCTAACTATCGCCACAATGGTGATCACATCATAACATATCAATGCATCAGATCAATATGTCATGTGCCCTGAATTAACACCATGGTATGTGCCACATATATTTTAATTAAAAAATTATTGGAGATTCTCCTGCCTCTGGGTTTGAAACCGCACAGCCTAAACATTTCTTGGGATAAGCTCAGAGCGAAACCCACGGTTTCAAAGTTCTCCAGAGGGGGCTCTGCTCCGGCAAGTTCGGGAAGGAAGGGAAAAAGAGAGGACGTAAATAATTTGTAGGCCTCTAAGTAACGAACACTTTCTGTTCTCGCCTTGTGTGACCTTTAGAGCAAACCTGTGAGATGTATGATACGTTACTATCGTCTCAAAGACGTGCTCCAACGAGGAAGCAGTCCCAAAGCTCAAGCCTCAGGTTCAAGGGCACGCAGTGAGGATCCGGGTGGCAGGGCAGGACAGACTGTGTCCACTCCAGACACGGCTGGGGAAGAGGAAGAGGGAACCACCTCATATTTAAAACATCTATTGTTTCTTACTCCGCAGTTTTTCCTCTAGCTTACATGTTACTTCCTAAGTTCCTTATGAGTCCTTTTCCCCAGAGGAGCGGTGTTTTCATCAGAAACTACTTGGAGGGGCAAACATTAAAACGGTTTTCAAAAGCCGTTCATCAGCCCCCTGGGCCGTTTCCCAGTGGCCCTCCAGCAATCCCACTTTTGCCTGAAGATTTGCCCGAAAGAACTGAGGACGGGAGTTCCAAGACTTGCATGAATTGCCACGTCCTCGGAGGAGCCGAGCAGTGCCACACCCTGGATGCCCGTGGACAGGTGAGCGGGGGGAGAGAATGTGGTAGACACACACACACACAGTGTGAGATAATACTCAGCCTTTAAAAAGAAGGACCTCCCGCCATATGCCGCAAACTCGTGAACCCTCCGGACACGGCACTCATGCATTCTCGCCACGCACCCTTGCAGAGCAAGAGTCCGGGACAGACACACACTGCGTGGCCCTGAGCAGCTTCCGGGAGGAAAGGTCACAGACAGTGAGCAGAGGACTGCCATTCCTGAGCCTGGTCAGCCCCAGCTGTGAAACACTACGGGAACTATTTGTTTTCTGTTAGTCCCTCTCCATCTGAAATAACTATACCCTTTGCTGAAACAGGACTTAGCATCTTGTTTCAAGCTTAAAAGTTAATTTTCATAGTGAAACAAATTAGTCTCCTGGAACATGCGGTCAGTGGCAGGGCCCAGCCAAGCCTCCCTTCTCATATTGGTAAGAAATTAGATGCTCTAACATCAAACCCCAAAACAGTAGCGACCGGATCGTGGATAAAACCAGTAGTAATCAAAGAGTAATAATAGCACGAGTCCAAGATCCAAAGAGCCCCCGGCATTTCTAGAACTGGTGTTCCGTGTCCTTGGTAGGAAACCAAGTAGAATAATTCTGCTCAGAACGAGAAAGCCATGCAGAATCTGGTGACAATGGTAACTGATAACTCACAGAAACCTCCTGTCTTCCGGATGCCACATCTTCCCGGAGCAGCTAGCCAGTCCTCCTCCCGGGACACCGACCTTGAACCCTGGGCTCTCACAGCACCCAGCCTTTCTTTGCTGTGGTCACTGCTAGGTGGCTCCTTTGTGGTCCCGTCCCAGCAGGGATTTGTAACTTAAGGAGAGACCAGGAATGACCTCTGATCTCCCTTCCCTTCTAAAGAGCAATGAAATAATGCGGCCTGGCTGCTGACCTTTCTGGGGCCAGCCTCCCTTCTCACCACACGGTTTTAGTAGAGCCCCCCTTTGTGAATACCATCGGTCCCATTTGCTTGCATCCACCCAGCTCTCTGTGGTTCTTGAAAACACGCCACAAGCATTACTGTTTTTTGGAACAAATAGAATCTCTCCTTGGCCCAGTGAGTGTTTTTTCCCCTCTAATTCCTGTCCTTGCTTTCTCTGAAAAGATGATTTCTTGTAATCTTTCATATTAAAATATTGATACAATCAGAGGGAGACCAAAACAACTCAGAACTACCGTTAAGATTCCTTTGGTGTGAGAGGAGTTGGCGGATATTTGCGCGAAGAGGAAAACAAGAGCGCAGCTCTGAGGACCACTAGAGGGCTTGGGTGTGTGTTCAAAGCGTGTCAAGATGCTAACAAATGTTTGAAGATTAAAGAAAACAGGAACGTGTTTTCGTATACAGAGAGAAAATGCCCTTCCAGATATTGGGCGTCTTATTCTGCAAGTCACTTAAGGGAGGGCAGAGCTCCAAAAGCTGGAATCCGTTCAACTGCAAGGAACAGAAACCGTGATGCAGCCGTTTCAATAACTACGGGAGCTGACTGGGTAACTTAAGAGGAAATCGATAAATGCTTAATAGGGCTGCAGGCACAAAACAGTCGGAGTTCCGCTGCTGTTTGCCCACAATTTGTTCATTCATTTGACTCCGATGGCTCTCCTCCATGCCCCCAGGTCAGCTGGCCTCACGCCTACACAACGGCTCCCAGCAGCAGCTGGGACGCTGCTGACCTTGTGTCCTTCCTGTTGGAAGGAGAGACCGTCTCTCCCTGAGTCATGGGTGGAGGTGGCCTGCCTCCAGGGTCGCGCTGTCCAATAAGGCAGCCACTAGCCACATGTGTTAACACGGATTCCGATTTTAAATAACAGAAATGCAAACCAATTCTAAAAATCAGTTTCTCAGTCGTACCAGCCACCTTTGGCCTTTGTGACGCAGGCAGGAAATCCAGGATGTCTTAAGGGTCCTGGCGGGTGAGCCCAGGGGTTCTAGAACAGCCGGTTGTATTTCCTTAAGGCTTCTTGTGGGATGCATTGAATTCGTGCCCCTAGTGCACCGGCCTTTCTCAAACCGGAGTCCGCGGGCACATGTGTGAGAGGGCTGAGAAATAGGTGTTCCATACGCGATTGGGATTTGGAAATCCTGGTCGAACCAAAGTGCGCCGAGTGCTTCCTGCATGGTGGCAACGTCTGCCTTCTGTGTCCCCCCCCCCCCCCCCCCGCACACTCAGCTGGCGCCGGGTGGCCACTGTCTGCATCTCTCTGCCCGAGGGGCTCATCCAAAGCCCATCAGGCTGCTCGGCCGGCGGCAGGCTGGAAGTGCGAGAATCGGGGTGGCCCTCCGCGATGACTGACAGATGTTGTGTGAAGGCCCCCGCCACTTCGTCCCCCAGATGGGACTGTGACGAGGTGTGCCTCCGCGGTGTCTCGCCAAGTTTCCCGCCACAGCAGTGGCTGGCCTGACAACGCACACTTTGTCGGCTTTCTTCCCGTTCTTGGATCACTCTCCCACTTCGGTTCTCTCCTAGACCCCCCAGATAAATAACTTGCCCTCGAATCCTCATTGCAGGATCTGCTTGTAGGAAGACCCAAACTCGGACTCTCTACGTGATTCATTCACTTATGATACCCCTTACCCACCTTCAACAGAGGAAGAGCAAATGCACTGGTCCCCAGACGTGTAAGAGTGGGCTTCTAGCTCTCGACCCTCTCAAGGAATCTGAGAGTTGCTGTAAACTAGAGCTTGGAGACATCATTGTTCCCCCGCCCGCTGCCGAGGCCTTGACCTTCTCTGTTGTAAGTTCTCTGAAATCAGAATGGAAACAAAACAGAACTTTCTGCCTGCTTTGTTCAAGCCCTAATGCACTCACGCGAGGAACTCTGTGTGACGTCCTGCTTTAAGAAGCACGTGGCCTGGGGTCCGGAGAAGGTCAAGCTACTCCAGGCGGGGAGCAGGAGGCCTGCCCGCCCACGGGCCAGGTTAAGAGGTCAGGGCTTTCCAGGGAGGAGGACAAAAGAGATGCAGGTAATGAGCTAGAAGTGTATAAATTATAAGCATAAATGGGATGGGTGTCTTTGCGCTTTACATTTCAGAGTAGTACGCTTCAAGTGTAGCTTTTAATGCCTGAGAGAAATCAGTCGGAAGTGGAATGGAGCCACCTCTGATCGGCAGTTCCTGTAAGAAGTGTGGATTTGTCTTCTGTTTCCTACCTCAAGGGTTAAAAGCAGAATGTAAAAAATAGCATCTAAACTATCAAAAAAGCCAAACAGAAACAAACTCAGAGGTACAGAGAACGTTCTGATGGCTGTCAGACGGGGCAGGGGTGGGGAGGGGCGTTGCTTAGAGGGGTGGGTGAAAAACGGGGCAGGGATTAAAACGAACAAAGTTCCAGTTATAAAAACAGACACGGGGCCCTGGCTGATGTGGCTCAAACGGAGCAGCTAGCCAGTCCTCAAAGGCGTGCTCCAGTGGGTGAGTGCTGGCCTGAGAATCCAAGGGTCGCCAGTTCAGACCCCAGTCAGGGCACATGCCTGGGTTGCTGGCCAGGTCCCCAGCCGGGGGCGCGTGAGAGGCAACCACACATGGATGTTTCTCTCCCTCTCTTTCCTTCTCCTTTCCCCTCTCTAAAAAATAAAATAAGTAAAATCTTAAAAAAAAAAACAGACACAGGGATGTGAAGTACTGCATAAGGAACACAGGTAATACAATACAGATAATACAATAATAATCACTAGAGTCAAGTTAGTAACTACGCATGGTGCCAGGTGGGTGGGTACTAGACGTATGGTGGGATGGCTTCACAAGTTATATAAATATCTAGTTACTATGTTGTACACCTGAAACTAATCTAATATCGTATGTCAGCTCTAATTAAAGAATAAAAGATATTTTCAATAATTAAGGTTAAAACAATAGAAAATGAGAAGGGTAAGCATGCTCCCCGTCGCCAGACTCAACAGAGAAGCGGCGCTGCCCAGCGTGAATCACGGAGTGAAAACAGACCGGGGGAGGGGGGGGGGGGGCGCTCGGCTGAGCGCAGTTCTCCGAGTCCCTCGGAATCAAGCAAAAGCCTTGCTCCTTGAACCCCGTCTATATTCCTGAGCTCCCACCCACCGGGCCCCAAAAGAACACTCTCTTGATCCCACTTCTTCCAGCTACCTCCCGATTTCTTCTCTCTTTGAAGTAAAATTCCTTGCAAGAGTCAATCAGAGCATTGCCTGTAGCCCTCCTCTCCCATCCTCCACTGAACCCACAGCTCCCAGGCCTGCTCCCTGCTGCTCTGGCCAAGGCGACCCCCGCGGGGCCAGACCCAATGTTTTCTCCAGGGACGTGCAGCGATCTCGGGTCAAAAGTGGGGTAAAAATTTCACACGTGGAAGAGGGTTAGATGAGCTCCGAGGATCCCCCTTCGCGGCCATTGTGCTGCCACTGAGGCTGGGCGACCAGGCGTGGATGCAGGTGACAGGAGGCAGGGGCTAAAGGGCTCGTGTGCACGTAGGGACGACGCCACCGCCCTCCCAGGCTTCCCGCTGTTCAGCAGAATGACGGAGAAGTGTAGCTTGGTGAAGACGCGATTAGGTGACTTTGCTGTATTAATTAATGATCATTGTTATAATCGTCATGAAAAGTTGAAAATGGGGGAAAGTTATTTCTAAAACCAACTCTGTGTAACTCACTGTTTTTCTGAGAGTAAATTTTTAAATACCTGCATTATTTATTGTATTTGCAGTTTTTTATCATTTCCGTTATCTGAATAATCCTTTGCATATATGTTTCTAGTGGAAAGACAGCTTTGGTATCATTGTAGTGCTCAAAGAAGCCATCGTATGATTTATCTCTGGTCTGTATGTAGAGGACATTAGGGAGAAGGCAAGGAAATGGTTATTTCTATTTAGTCACTGAGTGGGAAGGTAATCCACGGCCATTCCTGACTCCAGGCACAAGGGGGCGCAAGACCGCAGCGGCGGCAGAGCCAGAGGCGAGGCGACGCTCTTGCCCAGGGCACGCAGACGTGCCACGTCCTGAGGGCTGCACTCTCCGATTGGAGCGTGAAGGCCTCACGTGACCGGCGCGGGTCCGCTGCCTTGGAAACGCCGTGCGCCCGCTCCGCGCGTGGCAGCAGTGTGGGGCAGTAGTGTGGGGTGCGGGTTGCTGTAGGGTTACGATGTTCAGTAAGGGACTGTCGGGGGTCCTTGCCGCCCGGGCCGCGGCTCTGCTGCCGAGGCGCGCGTGCCTGGGACTCCTGGGCGCCGGGCTCCGAGGGGTCAGCACCAGCTGGTCTCCGGTGGGTGCCGCCTTCAATGTCAAGCCCCAGGGCAGCCGCCTGGACCTGTTTGGCGAGCGCCGGGTGAGCGGCGCGAGCAGCGGCCCCGCTTGTATACCCGGGATAAGCTGGTCCCCTTCTTCGCGGGGCGGGGATGGGGCAGATTTTGCGGGATCCCGAAGAAGATGGGCGGCGAACACGCGTTGCACAGCGGGGGTGTTGTTAGCGCTCTTGGTGACCTGGCTGATCACCTCTTTGAGGGGCTGGGTTAAAGGGAGCGGAACGGCCTTTAGGAGTCCCGTCACCCAAGTTTGGGTCCTAGGACGTGTCTTCAGATGATCCCTTGCTCCTCGGAAACTTGAAACTGCGCCTCTTCGCAGTGGTTTAGCCTGCCGTGTCCTGCCTTCCCTTCACAGGGTCCCGCCTTCCCTTCGCACGCCGCCCAGACCCTGCTCCAGTTCACTTGGGCTCCAGCCCTTCGCGTGTGCCGGAGGGGCCTGGTCCTGCGAGTTCTCAGGCGGTGTCACGTGTTCTTCTTGCAAAAACACACTTGCCTTTAGTGCTGGCATTAGTAATTCCATGATGCTCGAAATTGCATCAATTTTTTCAAAGCTTTGGACTCTTGTGTTTTTTTTTCCTCCTTAAAACAAAAAGAACTTGAGAAGAGGTTAGTTTCGTACAGGTCCATGGAGTGGGTCACACTGAGTTCTGCCTGCAGGAAATGACTGGCTGAATTCCTCTATCCACACCGCCCAGCGTGCTGTCTGGCTTCAGACCTCAGTTAATAACCGTTCTACTTTGTTTTTGTGGATGCTGGTCATTTTAGGCTTCACTTTGACTTTTTGCCTTTTTACAGTTTCTTCATTAGACCTTTAACTGTCACATGAAATAGAGTGTAGGATATGGTTGCAGTAAACTTAACAGTGTGGTTTTTTAAACTTTATCTCCATTAGCTTTGTCTGTTTTCAAATGATTTTTGCTACACCAACTTCCATGCAGGTAAATAGTGTTGGTGTTAACATAATTGGTGTGAAGAGAACCACCTGTAAGTTCGGAGCGGAGGGAAGAGAAGAACGAGCTTGGTTTGGGGGTGGTTGAAATAGAACTAATTTTAGCTTTGCTGTTGACACCTCATGATTGTAGGTGCCCAACGCAGATTTTCAGGTATGTGAATTGGTTTTTGACTGAACACAGAAAGGTTCATTTAGTTTTCTAGTATTGCCGTACCTTGCCGCCTGAGATTTGGAATTCTCAGCATTCCAAAGCATCAGCAGGGAAGCATCAGCAGGTGCCCTGGGAAGTAGGGCTGGCCTGTACTTGACTCATGAAATCAGTGTGAAGATCAGGTTTATTTTTTGGTTCTGGTTCTGCTCTGCTCTGTCTTCATTTTCTTCAACTTGTTAGTGTCGTTTGAAGAGAGGTGGACACCTTCACTGCCCTTCTTGCAGAATCCGTGAGCTTTATTTATCAGGCCTGAAAGTTTTACCTCCTGGTATTTCCCAAAACCATTATGTGAAGCGTCTACGAAGGTAATTTACAAAGTTCGGCATCCGCTCCATTAAATGTGATTCGTCCCACTTCCCTGAGTATTAGGTGCTCTGGGGGGCAGCTGGCTGAGTGAGGAAGGGCAGGCAGGGTTTGCCTCTAGGGACTCGGCCTCTCAGGAGAAGACAGACCGATTTCCACAGAGGAGTATAGAGAAGGTGTGGGCCTCTGGGGTGTAGGGGGCCTGCTAAAGTTCTGACTCCGCGGAGGTTGACTCCTGACTCAGCCTTTTCCTTCCCCTCTGAAGCTGTTAACTAACCCGGGAGAGGTGAGCGGTAGTCCCTGCTCTGGGACCTCGGGGCTCAGGTGAGAAGCCTGTGTGAGGCACACAGTGCACTTGCTGGCTCGCAGCGGACGCGGGCTTTCCTCCCGCCCAGCTGAGCACCAGGGCAGGCTGCTGCCGCTGGCCCGAGGCGGAGGCCCCTCCCGTTAGATGAGTGGCTTTTGGCTTTATCAGAATATGAAATCCATTTGGAAAGGATAAAATTTGCTGCCAGTCTCAGCTGTGACTTGGTTTATCGTGTTTATCCAGTCTTTCAGAACTATGTGTGTGCTCGATAATCTGCTCATCGTCCCTGATTTGCAGTTGTGGAATCGATTGGTGCTCTGTACTGGACCTCACTGGGTGCTGGACGGCGTCTTTAGGACTTGACGTATATTTTCTAACCCAGTACTTGTATGAGAGCTGTAAGGTGTGTATTGTGATCCCCGTTGTGCTTAACGAAAAGTCGAGGCCTAGGTGGAGAGAGCGCGGCCAGAGTCACACAGCTGGTAGCCAGCGCAGCCAGCACCTGTCCGTCTCCTCTGCACACCACGCTCTGACCAGCGCGTTTGGTTCTCTAGCGTGTGTCTTATTTAGGCTTTGTAAGTGAGCGCTTTGGAGTTAGGTTCTGTACTAGCGCCGGCTTGGTTTTGAACCCTTATCATTGCATTGTATTGGATTTTTTTTTATATAAAATAATCAAACATTGAAGAAAAATGACACTTTTAAAACATGGGCAATGTGAAAGTGGTATCTATGATCACAGGTGTTCAAATATATAATAAACCAGCAAAACCCAAGGTAGTCTTTATGAAAGAAGTATTTATACATAATACTAAAACGTCACCTTTTTAATAATAAATTGGAAATACTCGTTGAATTTCAGGGTCTTTTTGGAGTTCCTGAGCTCAGTGCCCCAGAAGGATTCCGCGTGGCGCAAGAAAACGCCCTGAGAAAGACGGACCTGCTGGTGGCGCGCGCATGTTCCACGCCGCCGGGGCCGCAGACCGTGCGCATCTTCGACGAGCTCTCCGACGCCCTCTGCCGGGTGGCGGACTTGGTAAGCCTTGCGGTGAGACCCGAAACCCCCTCCGCGGAACTGTGGACGGTTCAGTTTATCTGTTCACTTACAATAAAATTAATCTTATAAAAACAGTTTTTATAAACATTGTAGGGAATGTGTTGTGCAATTAAAATTAAGATTTTAACATCAAACCGATTATATTAAAGAGTTTTTCCTTTAATATTTTGAAGTTGAAATGGAAACCCACTGCCCAGACAGAAGTCGGGACCTTTGGGCCCAGGAGAGTCATTCTGTCGGCGAAGGGGCCCTAAATGCAGGCTCGTGGTGACTCTCGCTGCTGCCCCCTGCTGCTGGGCTGTGTGCAGCTCTCCCTTCACGTCTGCTTGACCCTGGGCCCCGTCGTGGGCCGGGCTGTGTTCTCTGCACCGGGCACGCAGTCCTGAATAGGAGGGATGCGGGCTCCGACCTCATCGAGCATTACAGTGTTAGCTGTTTGTTCGGTCTCCCTAGGCACCAGCCCTGTAACCGCTTACCTGGCTTAATTGATTTGACCTTCTCACCGTGTCTGATTTTCACATGAGGAAAGGAAGGCTCTAAGAGGCCAAATGATATGTCCAAGGTCAGCCAGCCCGCAGGCAGTGAAGCTGGGCGTGAGTCCAGGCAGCCCGGCTGCAGGCCGCTGACCCGCCTGCCGGCCTGTGCGCCCTCCGAGGGGCGGCCAGCTGAAAAAGTTCTTATGTGTTTTAAAAATATCCCATGGTAAAATTGCCTTGTGGGGTAGTAAGCTCTATGGATTTTAACTCGTTTTTCATGTAGCCACCACCACAGCCAGGATGCATAAACTCCATCACTCCAACAAAGCGTTACCTTTGTTAAAAAGGTAACCTTTTTAACCGTTACCCCCGCTTACCTCTTCGCTCTGACAACTGCTGTTCTCTGTGGCTTGTCTTTTCTAAAACGTCAGATGTTTGGAATCATTCACACCTGTGCGTTGATTGCTTGTACCCTCCTTGCGTCTGTTTTTTCATCGTTCAGAAAGTGTTCTCTCTGCACACCCGGAATGGAGCAGTGACACCGCTCAGAAGGGCGCACAGGCAGGACGAGCGCCCTAGTGTGAGGGCGTTGAGAGAGCCCCGGGAAGGGCTCCTCCAGGGTGCAGGGAGATGCGCTGTGGGCTCCCGGCGGTCGGGTCTCAGGTCTCGGCTGTAACGGCGCCAGCTCTGACCCCCCACCCCCCACCAGGAAGTGTGCGCAGGTATTTCACAGGCTCTCTCAGACGCGGGAGGGCTGGCGCCTCCTCTGCTCGGTCGTGTCACTGTGGCCTGAAGGGGGCGCTTGTCCAAGGCGGTCACTACGTGTGGTCGGCTCTGGAGGTGGAAAACCCGGGGCTCCCCCTTCAGCTGTGGTCTTAGCCTCATTTCGGGGGAGCCACGCGGTGCTCTGGGGCTTTTCCCGCTGTTTGCCTTTGCTCTTTGCTAAAAGATGTCACCTCCCTGTCCCTAGTTTGTCCTGCTTTTGAAGGTTTTTATGTTTATGAAGTACACTATCTCATTAAATACTAATATATATGTAACTCTTTGGGTCAAAAATTTCAGAGGGCCTCCTTTGTTTTTGAATTTTGAAGTTTTTACCTGCCAGTAAGTTCGATACCATTATAAGACATCAATTTTATAAACTGTATTTCCCACCAAGTGGTCAGTTTGGTTTCTTTTTCAGTACAGTTGCTATGTAACAGTATTGTTTTCCTCATCACTGTTGCAAATGACTTTTAAGTGTACGCTAGTGTTTTAAATTTTAATAGGGATTGTAAATTCTGCAACACTGCAAATGGGTAATTTATACAATATGTTGTTAGCGTTACATAGCTCATTTTTCAGGTGCTCTAGTACTAACGTTATTGTTACATCAAAAGTTGTATAAAACTGTATTTAAACATTTTTCATTAAAAACTTTGATAAAAAATCAGGAAATTTTACCTGTGGTGATTTTATTTTATAAGTCATATGTTTTCTTTTTATAGAATGAAGGAAAAAATGTGTAATATTTTGTAGTTTTCGTATGTTTTTCTTTTGCAATGTACTGCCGTTAAGATTAAAAGTAAACTCTAGTTTTTGCATGATTTCATTAAAAAGAAAGAAGGAATTCTAGCTCGGCTGAGTCCCAGGTCAGTGTAGCAGCCTCCCCAGCGCTGGCGGCGGTGCGTCTGGCAGGGACTAGGCGCCCCGGCTCATTCGAGGGGCTATAAAGAGAGAAAAACGGGCCTTTGTTTTCCGCACAAAAGCTGGGATACAGTCGAATCGGTCTTGAAACTAGTGTGTGTCAATGTTAAAAAAAAAAAAAAAAAAAGGGAAAACCTCCAAGGGGCGCTCTCCGGAGCCAGGTCTCACCTGAGAACCACAGTGAGCACCAGTCCGATGGGAGAGTTTAGAGCCTTTGAACAAGAGGCCACTCTTTGGAACTACAGAATTTCGGCGCATTCGCTTAGCACGTATTTGTGTTTGAAGGAGGACTTCTCTAAGAGAAACTCGGTGAAAGTGTCGAAGTCTTCGGACGGAGACTCACCTGGTTGCGAGGGAGGGCAGAGGGGTGTTCGGGAAAACGCCCCCCCACCTGCGAGTGAGGAGTCCCGGCGGTGGGGGGCGGTGGGGGTGCGCGGGCCAAGCCGGGGGGCTTTCGTTTAGCCCTGAGATCTTGGAAGGGAGCCTCCCATCCAGGTCCCTTTGGTTTTCTCTTCCCTCTCTCCCAGGCGGACTTTGTGAAAATCGCGCACCCCGAGCCGGCATTCAGAGAGGCGGCGGAGGAAGCCTGTAGAAGTATCGGCACCGTGGTAGAGAAGTAGGTTCCGTTCCCCGCTGTGACGACACCGGGCGGCGCAGCTTCGGGGCTTTGCGCTCTAGCAAGCGTTGCCCTGGGCCTGTCCCCCTCCGCGGTGGGGGCTGGTGTGTGAATGCTGCGCAGCCACCCGGGGTGGTGGGCACGGGGCGGGGACCTGGGGCAGGACGCCGCACCCCCCTTCCCAGCAGGAACAGCCCGAGTGGCGGCTCCGCGTCTGTAAATGTGTTAAAATGAACTGCCTCTTAGGGCTGTGATGGAAATGAAATAAATACAAAGCGCTCATAATAGTGTCAGGAGCACAGCAGACTCCGGCGTCCTCACGTCGCTTCCATAAGGGTTTCTGTGTCCCAGGGGCGAGCTGGGGTCTCCAGATCCCCTGCCGCGTGGTTCCGTTGCTGCCGAGTGGGGGCCGGGGACCACGGGGCGAGAAGCCAGCGTTGTCTCCCCGCAGTGGCCTTGTGGTCCCTGTGGCTGTGATGAAGTGGCTCCTTTTAAAGCAATCTTAAGGTCGATTTAAATATTTTAAGCCAGCTCCGAGACCAACACAGTGCTCGTTAAAAGAGCTCAGAGGCGGACAGTGCCGTGTTCAAAACCACTGAGGTGGTGGCGCCGGGCGGGGAAGTCGGTGATTGACAGCCCCGCGGGCAGTGAGAGCTCTGCGTGCGCCCGGCCCGGCCTCATGCCCGAGAGCTCGGCCAGTCAGCACCGGGAGGCTCGCGCACACCCCCGCTTGCAGGAGGGCGAGTGTGCAGGTGCCTTCTCTGGTCGGGTGAGGCTTCCCGGGCCTCGCGCTCCAGGCTGTGCTGCTGCTGCTGCTGCTTTCACCCGCTGAGCGTCGCTTGTGCACTTCGAGACAAGGCCTGCGGGTTTTGTCGTGGCCATTGGAAATCACAGTGTCCAGTGGGCTGAATCTTGGCCCCGCAGATTCCAGAGTGAGGGTGAAGAAGGAGCTGGAATGGGGACTCCTGGGGAGAAGCAGAGCACTGCCCGGAGCACAGGTGGCAGACACAAGGCCCGTGGGCCGAACCAGCCCTCCACCTTGTTTTATCCCGCCCGGCACCTCGTTTCTACCCAGCGGCAGCATTGAGCTCTGGCTTAGCTGTTAAGGGGTAGTTCCATTTGCACAGTCCTAAATTACATCCGGCCCTTTGAAGGCCACCGCCAGGCGGATGTGGCCCCCGGTGAGAGTGGGTTTGACGCCCCTGCCCTAGGGAAAGCCCTGAGAGAGGAGCACGAGCCGGCCGCGGGTCGCCTGCCTGCGAGTCCCCTGCCCGCGGTGCTCAGGCTCCATCTGGTGTAGGGGACTTGGGCGCTCACTGGTCTGGGAGGCCGGCAGGGGACCCTGACCGGTGTGAAGTGTCGTCAGGGTGTCTGTCCAGAGGCCTCACTGCCCCTGGGCAGTGTCCCGTCCCCTGTTCTTCACTCTGCTCTGCGGTCTGCAGGGGCCTGGAGGCGAGGCCGCCACGTGACCCAGGGCCTCGCTCTCCGTTCTCGCCGGGCGCTGGGCCCTCCTCCCCTCTGGTCTGACCGAGTCCTGTCCGTCCCCTTCAGCTGGTCTGTGAGAAGTGGGACAGTTTCAGCGCACGTGCAGATTGCGCGTCTTTCACAGCCGTGGGCAAAGCCCACCGTCAGGTTTGTGTGTTCAGAGCTGGGCTGGACGGAGGCCAAAGCTCAGGCGGTATCTGAGGATCTGGCGACAGGAGACGCGATGTGGGGGGATGCGCTCAAAGTTCTGCAGGGGGTCCAGCCCAGGCCGCCCTGACCCACTGCCCTCAACGTGCGGGGTAGCTCTGCCGGTGAGCAGGCCTGGAGCAGGCGGACAGGACGTCCTCTCCCAGGCCCTGGGAGCGCCTGGGGTGGAAGGGAGGTGGCGCACCTGTTCTTGTGAGTGTCCCCTCAGAGGGACGGCCTCCGAGTTCCCTTGGTGTTCAGGGTGGCGCATGAGGGTGGTGGCAGCAGAAACCCTTTGGTTTGTTTAAAACTGCAGGGTGTTGATGGTGACCTGACCGGGAACCCAGCTGTCAAGCGTGTCCCAGTAGGTGGCCCTCATGGCCTCGCCCCTGCCCGGGGGTGCAGCAGGCCTGGAGCGTGTGTGCCCGGGACCAGCGCACTGTTCAGCCCCGAGAGCGCCCAGGCTTCCTGGCATCCAGCGGGGAAGGACTGGGGACCTGAGGGCGGTGCTCCGTGGGGGTGGTCCGCAGGCCACCTGACAACATTGGTACTGGGAGTGTGCGGTGGCACACGTCACCTCATTAACCCTCAGGGTGACCTGCGGCCCAGCAAGCTGAGGGGCTCTAACAAGTCCGCCCGGGTCACCACGCAGTGTCAGGGCTTGTGTTGCCCCTGAGAGTGTGTCTCTGAAGCCGGAGTCCCTGCATCCTGTCCCCCCACCCCACCCCCATGCGGTGTGGGCCTGCCGCGCTCAGCCAGGTGAGCAGAGTGGCCCCGGGCCTGGGGTGCGCAGCTCGGGGCCCCAGACTGACGGCCGTCGCCCACTGCTCACTAGGACTGGGTCTCGGTGGAGGGGGTCAGTCACATCGCCAGTGACCCCACTGTCCCCTCCCCTCCTTCCTGCCTGCCCCTCGGGCTCCGGCTGCTGGAGTTTGTCCTCGAACCTTCCAGATGGTTCGTACTGAACATGCGCCCAGCAGACCCTGGCCAGTGCACTGACCACGGTCACACTGTTCCTGGTCCAAAGGCAGAGACAAAAGCAAACCTCAGGCCTCTGGCCTCTGGCCGCAATCTGACATCATTCCCTTGATGTAAAGTCAAAAAGAAGGTGTTAGAAACTCACTTAATTCTTTTGTTTGTGATTTTTCTAGGTTGAACACAAATGTGGAATTATATCAGAGTTTGCAGAGACTGCTGGCTGATAAAAAACTCACGGACTCCCTCGATGCAGAGACCAGGTGCGCGTCTCCCTGTGGGCGTGGGGCTGCGGCCGGGGAGGGGCTGGAAGGCCCGGCGTGTCCGGGTGTTTCTGTGCAGGTAGCTCCTCGCAGCTGGCGCGCCCCCAGGGAGCCTCCTCCGAGGTCTCCGCCCAGGCCGCGCCCCTCACCCCTCGGTTTTGACTCTCAGGGCTGCTCCCTCCCCGCAGGTCCCTACTCGTGCGTTAACTTCCCACATCTCTGCTTCACTGAAGCTCCTTGAGAACAAGGGTCCGGCTGGTGGTGCTCCCTGCTACGTCCTGGGCACCTGCCACGCGCGGGGCTGCAGTGGCTGCCGAGCCAGGCAGTGGAGACCCGTGAACAGTGGATGTTCACACTTAGCACCGCCGGACGGTGCTGGCGGACTGGCCTCAGCTGCTGGGTGGGTGCTGTCCGGAGCCCTGAAAGGATTTGCTTTGGTTCCCTAGACGGCAGTTATTAACCTGCATTGAAAAGTCCTCACTGCTGAGTCAGTAGACAAAAATACTTGGCGTAGGACTTTGGAGAGCGTGTGTCTCCGCTCCAGCTGCTTATTTATGAAGTGAGTGTTGCCGGGTTTGTCAGTATCCCACCCGGGTATTGTTTGTGTCTCAGCGCAGAGATTGACACGTTTTCTTACCCGCAGCTACTTTTTATTTCTGGGACACTTTCTCCCTGGACTCCTCCGTCCTCCCTCCTCCTGCCCCCTTCTCCTTCCTGTGTCCACGTGGCCTGTGATTCTCGATGCAGCGCTACTCGGCAGGGACCGCTGATGACAGGCGCTGGGGTTCCCGAGGCGTGGGAGCGCTGTGATGGGGCAGCGGCGCCGTGAGGCCACTGGGGCGCCGTCCCCCGGCTGCCCTGCCTGCGGGGGCTGGCGGTCCTGGTGCCCGTGGTCAGTCTTTATTACAGCTGGTTACACTCGGCTGTAGGCGGCCTTATTGGCAAGACCAGTGAAAGCCATGTTTTTGGCATAGAGGTACAGACACACAGTCAATGTCTGTGACACGGGTTTTCAAGAGAAAGGAAGACAGAGCAGCCCCTGTGGCCGCGTCTCAGTCCCTCTGCGTGAGCGGCGCAGCCGGTGAAAGCAGGTGGGACAGGAGGCCAGGGGGTGTTCCCGTGGTTGGTGTGAGCCGCGCACTAGTGCACCCTTTCGGTGTCTGCAGGGGCAAAGGTGCCGCCTCCGCATGGGCATCTCAGGACCAGCAACCCGCCGGGTCTCCCCAAGCCCCCAGCCTACCTGGCCCCGCGCCTGGGGGCGATGGCCGCCCCGAGTGAGGGGCGCATGTAGCGCCCCGCTGTCCACTCAGACACTCAGCAGACATCTCCAGTGTCTGCTGTGTGCTGGGCACGGTGCCCATGCCTCTGACTTACCTGAGTAAACGTGGTCCTCACGGCCCTGAAAAAAGAAAACACTGCAAGAATTTTAATGGTGATTATCTTCGGAGGGATTATGATTTTAAGTTTTTCATACCTTTCTCCAGTAAAGCTGTTATGCAGTAAACTTACAGAATAAATTTCCATCACCAGTTTATGCACCTCTGTGAACTTTCTTTTCTCTTGTTGAAACAAACAGCAAATGCCTTTGCTGGAAAAGAGAGCGGTGTTTTTAGGTTAACTCTTTGGGAAAGGAGGTTGATACGAGGTTGAGAAAATGAGGGTAGTTAGGGGCTTGAGTAAAGCACTTCACAGTATTTAAGAAAGAAAGTAAATTACTAAAGTATTAACGTGTTCCGTTGAGTTTTCAGAATTTTAGAAGCAGTTTAATTCTGCTCACTCGGGGTACACGAGCACGGTGATCAGGAAGATAAATATGTCTCTTACGAAAACTGAAGGAGAGCCAGGAGAGTAGACCAAATACCGGGATAACGTAATTCCAGAATGAAAGGGAAAAAGCGTTAGCAGAAGGAGGTGTTACCCTGGAAATTGGTCGCAGGCTTGCGGCAGGATTAGAAAGAAAACGATTCTCATTAGCCAAGAAGCACAGCTTGTGCACAGCCTCAAAGAGTCTGATATTCTAAGTAGCTGTTCATAGTTGGAAGAAAAACCGAACATCTCACGCGGAGGCCTTTGAAAAATCGTCCGAGTGTGGACTGTGTGGTCTCAGTGACTGGATTTGGGTGGAGTTGAAGTGGTCATCGTGGCGGCTCTCACAGGTCTGTGCTCTACAATAAGGGAACGGCTCGCACGTGAAAAGGAAGTCGTGATAGTTTTTCTTGCTTTGCATTACATATGCTGACGTTTAAACATTGGTTGGCTGAGGCTATTTTTTGTTTCTTCTGTGCCTGCTGTACTTAAATACCCACGTGAAGCATTTCTGGCTCTGTGCAGAGAAGGCCTCTCACCCCGTGACTTCGTAAAGACGTGTGCGTTCGCCCCACGGTTTTTTAAAGCAGAAATCACGAGTGCTAGTGGAGCAGAGGCGCCGCGTCTGGGTGGCGGTGGAGGGCAGGGTGAGAGGTGTCACCGTGAGGTGTCTGGCTGGTCACGCTGAGCACTTCCAGCCTTGAGGGAGGTCATCTTGCGGGAGTGCGGGGTCGGAGCACAGGTGGCCCGTCGGGGGGGCTGCGGTCAGGGTGAGGGGGACAGCCGCCTGCAGGACGTCACCTGTCTCCTGGCCCCGGGATGTCTGTCGGTCACGTTGGAGATCGGGGTTGGCCCGTGACCTCCTGCAGGTCAGGCTCCTCAGCTCCCCCCCCCCAGTGCCCTTGGCGAGCCGGGTGTCCGGCCCGTGCTTCTGCGGCGCCGCACGAGGGTCTCCTACTCCCGGGGCACACACATCTCCTCCCATGTGCTGCGTCCTCAGGGTCAGTGTGTTTATCTCCCTGGTGCCTGAAGCGAACGTGAATGGCGCCGAGTAGCTGGTAGTGCAAAAGGGAAAGCGGGCCTCTGAGTGGGAACTATTACCGGGGTGAGGGGAAGCTACCCCTTCCTGTAGGTGTTGCCAGGACCCTTCCTCCGCGTCGTCGTTGTTGCTGCCCTGCTCGTGCCTGACGTTCTGATGAAGCTGTGACGTTAAGGAGAGGTTAGGAGAACTCGGCCTGGTCGTTCCGTTTGCAGCTGCACCTTACGATCGATCGCGCGTGATCTCTGCAAAGCATGCTCGTGGTAAATCTTGAAGTTGTGAGGGATCTTCCCTCCAAGGCGTCAGCAAATGTAGCGTCAGGGGAAGCCGAGGGTGGGTTGGAGCCGATGAAGAGCCTGCCTTTCAGCAGCGAAGGAGGACTGGAAGGTGGTGCTTTCAGTATGGCTGCCACAGGAGAGGTCGTTAACCGACATCTCTCTTTGAGCTCACCGAACACTCCGTTTGCATCCCTGTTAAGAAATGTATTGTTTCTTTGACCTTGTATTCGCTCATGCATTTGAAAAGTGCTCATCCTCTTAGGAGGCCGTGCCCTGTGGAACACACGCAAGTTGTAGCCCCCCACCCCCACCGCCCCCCGGCAGGTCAGACTGCAACTGCATCACCTGCGCCTGCTAGACCGCACATGCATCCCAGTCAGATGGGGTGACTCGCCCAGCCGCAGCACGTCTGTGCCCCGTGGGGGGCTCAGTCGGTGCACCGCATCCGTGGGCAGGAAGTGCTTTTTGCAGGGAAGACATCTGAGCAGTAGAAAAGGTTCCCACGTGCTCTGGAAAACGGCAGCAGGGACACGTCCTCAGTGGAGTGACCATCCCTCCTTCGGCTCAGTTTTCGCGTCCGGTGCGGCCAGCACCCTGGGAAGGCACCGGGCCGCCCACGTCAGGGCTTGAACACCCGCTCGGCTACAGGTCTTGTGTGTGTATGTGGGGGGGACATCCAGCCTTTTGTCAGCAAGATTGGGAAAGGCCAATTTATTTAGCAAAAGAAATGATTTTCTTGTTAATAATTACTCTGGCCTGTTATAACCTGGCACTCGTTTTCCTTCCAGGCGCGTGGCTGAACTCTTCATGTTCGATTTTGAGATCAGTGGGATCCATCTCGACGAAGAGAAGGTAAAGCTCGCCTTCCCGCGTTGTGGGTCTTGTCTCACGGCCACTCCGTCAGCCCTTGTTGCTGCCGGCCTCGGTGCAGCCTGAATTGGCGTCTGAAAAAGCGCTTGGGCCGTTTACACGACGAAACCGCCTACCGGTGGGTGTGAAAGCAGTGCTCGGGGAAGGCTGGCCCGGCGGCCACGGTGATTCCGAACTAACAACTAACGGTGGCTTCAGACAGCAGGGGTGTTTTAGGTGTCTCGGGAGCAGGGTGACAGAGCAGCGTCGGGAAAGACAAGGCGAGTGAGTCGGAAAGCTGTCCCCATGGAGACCGAGATCTGGAGGTGCAGGGCAGGGGTGTCACTGAGACCTTCTCGTATGGCAGGTGTGTCTGGTGGGTGCACACTTTTGTCCCTGGAGCAGCGTGTGTGGGTCCTGCAGGGTTTGAGCTGGGACGAGAGGGACATCATCTTATGTATTGTCCAGACCCCTTGTTAGAGTATCGTGGGTGCGTGTCACGTGCCATAGCCACTGCCATTTTGGTTGGTGCTGGGTTTGAGCATGCTGGGGGCCACTCACACCGATGTGTGTATGTGGCCCCGAGGGCTCAGCCTGTGGCTCGTGGCCCAACCCTGAGCCACACGTGCCTTCCCAGCACCACCAGGCGGAGCGGCTGTACTGCGAACTCACACAGCCTGGACAGCGCCCTGTCTCTGCACCAGTGGTACCCCACTCTCCGAGTCCACTCGCATTTCCCCCTTCCCAGTACTCTCCTGTCTTACTCAGTGGCTAGGTCCCTCGTGGAGCTTCTCCCACACCTGTCTACATCCCCAAAACAACACAGCTTGGTCCTCATCACCCGGTCTCTGGGCTGTCCTGAAGCCCTGTGTCTTCCTGACACTCCTAGTGAACAGCGATGCAGCATTTGCTGTTGAGAACACATTTCTCGTTGGGTCTTTGTTAGGGCTGGAGCTACTGTTATTCCTGTTTCATAGGTGAGAAACTGAGACCCCGGGGCTATGGGAGTCACACAAGGTCACAGAGCTAGTCAGCGGCGTACGGCACACAGGGTGGGGCAGAGGTGGGCTTACAGTTGTTCGTGTGAAAGATAATACAATCATCAATAAATAATGACGAAAAACGCTGTGCTTCACGAGCTCCCAACTGTAAGCCTACTTTTGCCAACCCTGCATGTCAGATGCTCTGGAGACCGCCCAGCCTGTCCTTCCAGCGGGCCCTCTGGTGTCAGTGCGTCCTGTCTGCGAATGGCAGGGTCATTCCCGAAGGCCCAGACCTTTCAGCGACTTCGCGTCACCTGTTGTACGAACAGCAGCCAACCCACGCAGGGCCGTCCCAGCTCTCCCTGGGCCTCAGTGAGGCATGGGGCCATGTTCTCCCCTCGGCGGTCCTGTGTCCCCCTCCGCACATGCACCAGCTTTCCCTGCCAGCCTTCCCTGGCGAGGCTCCCTCTTCAGCTCGGTGTCTGCAGAGCTCCTGTCAGTCTCCCGGGTTCACCGGAACGCGGGTTTTACTCATTCCACGCACATGGCGTTTACCGGCGGGGGCCGGTAAAGCTGCTGCCGGTACTGTTATTGCATCACTGGTCTGCACTGTAGGCTTGTCAGGGACAGAGAGTGCGGGCTGTGGTTCTAACGCGTGCCAGTTCGGACTCAGTAGACTACGGAGTGGGTGTATGATGAGTCATAACAAGCCAGCTAGTGTTAATCAGCTTTGATAGCTTCAGGAGGAAAGATGCAGCTGGGTAGTTTTACTACTTTTTTTCATCTTCACGAAAGATGTTTTTGAAACTTTACTAAAAGGTAGTGTGTGTCAGGTCAAGGTCAGTTTCACTAGCATTGACCTTGCTGCTTTCATTGTATGTTTTCACGAGAATAGCTGCCCTTCCTAGAAAGCAACTCCCTGGGACCCCACGGACAGGAACATGCAAGGAAAGGCGACCTGCTGAGTCCCCTCTTGTCCCTTCTGTGCCTGCTCTCAAAGGTGCTCCACCCGGGCAGGACGACAGGGACGCACGTTACACTCTTTAAGAGAAAGACCTTGAAATAACCGCAACAACAAGCTACAAATTGGAAAGGCATACATTCTTTCTATCTGGGCTTTTTTCTTAGTTAATTTGAAAGTTCTCATTGAATATAATTTACAGGTTTAAAATTAAGGATGTATACGTTTATTGGAAATTATGTAATAAATAACAATAATTTCATAGGCATCTTACAGTTCAGAGAACTGTGCATTTAATGATCTCGGGATGGTGAAATGCTTAGCCGATTGTTGAAGTCGGGAAGTAAACCCAGTTTTTACTTTTCAGGAATTTCAACAGATGACAAATACTTTTGAATAATTAATTTTGTCATTTTTTTACTTTCACGATAACAGCTTTGGAGAAAATTTTTGGAACGACCCTGGAATTTTTCTTTGATCATTTCTGTTATTCTGCTTGTTACCACTAGGTGGTGCCAATTGACTGTATAAGAAACAAAGTCGACCGAAAAGATGTATGGGAAATGAGAAAAATTGTTTTCGCATGAAGTTTAAAACTTCTATGTTGAAAATTTTTGAGTTATTAATACATAATTTTTAGCATCTTATCAGTGCACACCTGCACCTTGTATATTTATTTAAAAAATAGTGCTGCTTAATCATTTGTTAAAATCACAGTAGACTTTAGGGTCTGCTCCTAACTGTTGATGCGGGTCCCAGGAAGACCAGCCCGCGCTTTCGCCCGACACCCACCCAGTTTTCCAGGAGCAGCGACCGCAAACCCGCCCCTCGGCCTCCAGCACACCTCCCCTGCAGTGTGCGTCTCACCGGGACATCTGCGTTGCCCTTTACTGACACTCGGTTTTTCAGGGGCTTTTGTGTCCTAAAGGTGTGACTGCAGGACAGAAAGCTCTCACAGGTGTCCAGCACCAGGCCCTCATCGTCACGGCTACCCGAGGCCCGGGCAGCGGGGGCCGGGTGGGGCCAGGCACAGCGTGCAGCCTCGGCCCTGACCTTGGGGCGCTGGTCAGGTTCTCACCGCCCCGCGCTGTCCTTCCCCAGACACCCTAGCCTGTGCGAGTCCGAGCTTTTAAAGGGTGCGCCCCTGCTGGAGTTCTCCACACTCTTGTGAAGAATTGCAATAATTCCTCTTCTTCCCCCACCTTTTAGTCTAATGTTCAAAGACTTAGTGTATTTTCTCACCTGCCTTTCAAATACTTAATCTTTTCATCTAAAAGTACTTTTTAAGCATTGTATTGACTGGATTCAGCTACTTCTCTTAACTAAGAGGTCTTTTGGGGGATAAGGGAAGGTTCTGTCTTCCTGGTGTTGTTAATTTCGAAGATCAGTTGCCTAACCTAGACGTGAAATAGAACCCCAGAAGTCACGTAAGTCTTAAAAGCACGGGAACCCCGTACAGCCATAAGGATGACATCTTCTCTGGAGATTAAATGTCTCTCAAAACCAGAGTTAATGTCTTATAGTACGTTATGTACTTAGGACATTAATGCATTCAGTGTTCATTTTATTATTTAGCACATTGAGTATCATTAAATTATAATTCAAATATTGATGTTGACTTGCCACCTTTGTAGATTATCTGTTGATTAGTCGTGAAATCCTACTTTAAATGCTGCGAAGTGACTGTCACTGCCCCCCACGTGCAGCGCAGAAGAGCGGTGGACCTGAACGTTAGAATCCTGGACTTGAGCAGCTCGTTTCTCGCGGGAGCCAACTTGCCCGCCAAGATAGAGAAGCGTCTCCTGCCGGAGCACATTCACCAGAACTTCGTCCTTGCTGGGGACCACGTCATAGTGGACGGCCTGCACGCAGAAGCCCCAGATGACTTGGTATGTGTGCTCCGTTCTCTTTGTAGGCCGGGCCCGTCCGTCTGCTGCTGCTGCTGCGTTAACCCCGATTCCGTGGTGATACCGTCCCCCCATTAAACCACTTCGCTGCTGCTAACCCTGAAAACTGGACTTCGGGATTATTAATGCCATCAATGCTTTGAATGATGAAAGTGGTTTAGTCATGTGTTACGCAGAACTCATCCTCAAAGTGTGATAAATAGCGGCAGTTACCGACATTTTGACCACCCAGATTTCTGAATGCGCGTCGGCCTGCACTTCCCCGGTTCAAGGTGCTTTGCGGCGCGTGCTTCGGGCGCACCGTCTGACCGCACCCCGTAGCAGAGGACTCCGGTCCAGCGCGTTCTGGCACCTCATACTGGCCCACGAGTCTCAAAGCGTTACTCACCTTGTGCAAACCGTTGTTGCGTTTGTATAGCCACGATCCCCTGAAGGATAAAGTGGTGAGAGTTAGCCCGTATTATTACTGCACGGGACTTGTGGTACGGTATTTACATCGTTTAACGTCTGCTGCTCCAATGCAGGTGCGAGAAGCGGCTTACAAAATCTTCCTTTACCCCAACGCTGGCCAGTTGAGATGTTTGGAAGAACTGCTCAGCAGCAGAGACCGCCTGGCGAGGCTCGTCGGGTACCCCACGTACTCACACAGAGCCCTGCAGGGGACGATAGCGCAGAGCCCGGGTAAGCCTGCGTGTCCAGCACTCACGGCAGAGTGCAGTTTTCACGGAACTGAAATTCCAGCCTAAAAAATAATTTTTGCATTTATTTTTAGTTATGGTCGACATCCCGTATTACATTACTTTAGGTGTACAACATAGTGATTCAGCAGTTAGGTACCTTACAAGGTGATCACCACGACAAGCCCAGTCACCGTCTGTCACCATGCCTAGTTCTTATGACACGGTTGACCCCGTCCCCGGTGCTGCTCGCTGCACCCGGGACTGTGTGTGTAACTGGCAGCGCGTGCTGCTTCGTTCTCTTCCCCTTCTGGGCTCAGCCTGCCACCCCCACCCCGTCCGGCACCCATCAGCTCGCTCTGTCTGGGAGTTTGCTTCTGTTTTGCTTTGTTTGCTTTGAGATTCTGCGTGTAAGTGAAATCACACAGCACTGGTCTTTCTCTGTCCAACTTATTTCAGCCAGCGCGACCACCTCTGGGCTCATCCGTGCTGCCTCAGATGGCGACACCGCGTTCTTTCTTCTCAGAGCTCAGCTTCCTTCCATCGTGTGTGTGCGCCCCAGCGTCCCCCCGCCCCTCGTCTGTCCGTGGACACCAGGTTGCTTCCGTGTCTTGGCTCTTGTAAACAGTGCTGCTGTGGACATCCGGGTGCATATGTGTGTGAATTACTGCTTTTGTCTTCTTCAGATAGACACCCAGGAGTGGAATTGCTGGATCCTACGGTAGTTGCGTTTTTAATTTTTTGAGGAGTACCCGTACCGTTTTCCCTTTCCAGCGTGGCTGCACCGGTTTCCAGTCCCACCACAGGGGACGGAGGTTCCCTTTCTTCACATCCGCACCGACACTTGTGATTTGTTGTCTTTTCGTGACCACGGCCATTCTGACAGGTGTGAGGTGATGTCTCGCTGTGGTTTTAATTTTCATTTCCCTGACGATCAGTGATGCGGAGCATCTTTTCACGTATTGGTTCGCTATCTGTATGTCTTCTTTGGAGAAATGCCTATTCAGGTCCCCTGCCCATTTTTTGACTGGATTTTGTTTTTTGTGTTGAATTGTGTGAGTTCTTTATGTATTTCAGATATTAACCTTTTATGGAATATATTAATCTGTAAATACCTTCTTTCATCTTGTTGATGACAAAGCCTTTTCATCAACAAAACCCTAAAAGGCTTTGCAGAAGCCTTTTAGCTTGATGTAGTCCAATCTGTTTATTTTTGCTGCTGCCTTAGCCTAAGTGGACGTTTCCAACCAGAGGTCGCTAAGACTGATGTCGGAGAGCCTACTGTCTGCGTTTTCTCCTGGCAGGTTTATGGTTTCAGGTCTTACATTTAATTCTTTCATCCATTTTGAGTTTGTTTTTGTATATGGCCTAAGAAAGTGGTCTGTGTTTGGTTTTTTTTGCTTGTACTTGACCAGTTTTCCCAACATACCTATTGAAGAGACCGTCTTTACCTCATTATGTATCCTTGTCTTCTTTGTCATTGACTAACTGACCATATATAAGTATGTTTTTACTTCTGGGCCCCCTGTTCTGTTCCGCTCACTGATCTACATGTATGGTTTTTTTGCTGGTGTCATACTGTTTTGATTACTATAGCTCTGTAGTACAGTTTAAAATCAGGATGCATAACACCTCTTAGTTCTTCTTTCTCACGATTTGTCTGTTCAAGGTCTTTTGTGGTTCCATATAAATTTTAGGAATAAGTGTTCTATTTTTGTGAAAAAATGCCACAGGGGTTTTGAGAGGGATTGCATTGAATCTGTAGGCTGCTTTGAGCAGACGAGACACTTTAGTGGCACTAATGCTCGCAGTCCGAGCACGGGGTGTCCCTCCTCTTGTCGTGTCATCTTCAGTCTCTCTCATCGACATCCTAGTCTGCAGTGGAGAGGTCTTTTACTTTTGCAGGTAAGTTCGTTCCTCGGTATTCTTTTTGCAGTTGCAGATGGGATTTTAAAACTTTTTCTTTGTGGTAGTTTATTATGTGTGTAAAGAAACAACAGATTTATGACTATTAATTTTCTATTCTGGAACTTTGCTGAATTTATTAGTTCTGATAGTTTTTTAGGGGGGTGGAATCTTTAGGGTTTTTATGTATAATGTTCTCTGCAAATAGTGACAATTTTACTTCTTTCCAATTTGGATACCTTTTATTTATTTTTCTTGTCTGAAGAAAAGTCCTTGCTTTTTTGAAGAAGAAGTCCTTGCTGTGGCTAGGACTTCTAATAATAAGTTGAATAAGAGTGGTGAGAGTGGGCATCCTTGTCTTGTTCCTGATCTTAGAGACAAAGCTTTCAGTTTTAACTGCTGAGTATGATGTTAGCTGTGGGTTTGTGAATTTTGGCTGTTATTATGTTGAGGTATGTTTTTTATCTATACCAGCTTTGTTGAGAGCTTTTATCATAAATGGACATTGAATTTTTTTTGCCCTGTGTGGTTGCCTCTTACATGCCCCTACTGGGGACCTGGCCCGCAACCCAGGCATGTGCCCTGACTGGGAATCTACTGGTGACCCTTTGCTTCACAGTCCAGCGCTCAGTCCACTGAGCCACACCAGCCAGGGCTGGATGTTGAACTTTTGGTGATACCTTTTGTACACCTGTTGAAATAATCTTATGATTTTTATTACTTTGTTTATGTGGTGTATCACATGGATTGTTTGCAGATATTGAACCATCCCTGCATGCCCAAAATAAATCCCACATGATTGTAGTGTGTGATCTTTTTAGTGTATTGCCGAAAACTGGGTTGCTGATGTTTTGTTAAGAATTTTTGCATTTCTGTGTCAGTTGTCATTACTCCTCTTTCATTTCTGATTTTTTGTACCTCTCTCTGGCTAAAAGTTTATGTGTGGTTTTTTAATTATTATTATCTTTTCAAAGAACTAGTTCTTAGTTTTGTTGATCTTTTTATTTATCCTTTATTAGTCTATTTCTACTCACTTTGGGCTTTGTTCTTCTTTTTCTTGGCCCTTTAGGTATAAGTTTAGATTGTTTGAGGTTTTTCTTATTTCTTGTGGTAGCCCTGTATTCCTATGAATTTTCCTCTTAGAGCTGCTTTTCCTGTGCCCCAAAGATTTTTGGTTATTGTGTTTCCATTTTTATTTCTCTGCAGATATTTTTTTAAATTTCTCTCTGAATTCTTCATTAAGCCATTCTTTGTTGAATAACGTATTGTTTAGCCTCCATGTTTTGTATTTTTTCCAGTTTTCTTTTAGTGCTTAATTTCCTGTTTCATATCGTGGAGACTGGAGAAGACACTTGATATAATTTCAGTCTTATAAAATTTACTGAGACTTGTTTTGTGGCCTCACATGGTCTGTTTTGGAAGATGTTCTGTGTCCACCTGGAAAAAATGTTCTGTTTTCTGCGGAGTGTTCCATAAATGCCTGCTGAGGCAGTCTCATCTGCTCTGTGGGTGGAGGCCGCTGTTTCTTTGCCAGCGGTCCGTCTGGGTGACCTGCATTCCACCCACGCCGGGTGTGCGAGCCCGCGCTGTGACTGCCATGCTGTAGCTCTCCCCCTTCGTGTCCGTGGGTGCCTGCCCCGTGCGCGCAGGTGCTCCTGCTCCGGGTGCCTGGTGTCACAAGTGTTGCATCTTCCTGTTGGATTGGTTTTTAGAATCAGAACTGTACTGAATTTTATCCACAAGTCAGCCTTGCTATCTCTTTAAAACTCAGAAAAAGTTAGGCATGTCCAAGTAACTTTTTTTCTTACACGTATAAATAGAAACACTTTGAAATTTAAAGTTTTCTTTTTTTAGTCTCCCATTAACTCTTCATTTTGAGGTATAATCTAAGGCTTTGGATTATTACTGTGTTGGTTGAATTGTTTTTCTGATAAAGAGATTATTATCTAGAAATATTTATTACTTGCCTAGTATATGTTAGCAATGCTGCCTTCTCTTTAAAACTCATCAATTTGAGTGCATTGTAGTACATAATGACGATCACCACATTACAACTTTTACACGCATATTTATATTTTATGTAATTAAAGGTATTTTCTTTTGGATTTTATTTTTAGAGACTGTCATGGAGTTCCTTGAGAAACTATCTGACAAACTTTCCGAAAGGTTAGTTTTTGTTCTACTCTTTAAAAAAATCGATACCGTTTGTCTTCTGGGCTTTTCTTTTGAGGACTTGATTCACCCACGTGTCAGGGCGTGGCCTGTGAAGTGCGTTCGCGCCGGAACAGGGGCTCGGTCCCAGGACTGCGGCAGGACACCGGCGGTGCGCCGCAGCGCCCCGGGCGCACACGGCCACGGCCTCCCGGGGCGGCGGCCAGCCCCTCTGATTACCTGTCTTTAGGAGGTCATCTCTGATGGGCAGTGGAAAAACTTCCCAGGTGGTTTTGAAACTGCGTATTTTCACTTGTGCCATGAATTTTATGACAAGCCCAGAAAATAGTGTTTTCCTCCCGTTGGCCTAAATGTCCGCCGTCCACAGAAGTGGTCACGGCCTGTGTTTTGATCTCGTGTGTCTCGAGGATGCTATGCTGCATGGTCTGCGATTTCAGGCGGAAGCGTGCGCCTCTGCACAGCGGGTCCCTGCGCAGCATCCACGCCGCCCCACCCCCGCGACGCCCGGCCTGCGTCATCCCCGTCCTTCCCCAGCGCCCCTCCCATGCTGCGCAGAGGGCTGGGCTCTGCCGGGGTGCACTCCTCGGTCCCCGGAAGGGGCGTGTCATGGTTTGTCTGAGGGGGTCCTGTTCCGGAGAAAGTCAGAGGCCGTATGACTTCACTCGCTTGTGGGACATAAAGCTGCAAATAGACAAACAAACAAGACAAACAAAAAAACTCAAAGACACAGACTACGGTGTGGTGGTGACCAGAGGGAAGGGGGTGGGAGGAGGAAGTCAAGGGTGAGGGGGGGCAAGTCCATGGAGACAGAGGGATCTGACCTGGGGTGGCAGACCCCGAGTACACAGATGATGTGTGATAGAGCCGTGCACTTGAAACCTACACAATTTTATTACCCAGTGTTGCCCGATAAATTTAGTAAAAGAGAAAGAGGATCAAGTTTTCTGATTTCTTAAAGTGCTGTCTAAAATTTTGTTTGCTTTTTGGACTATGCCACCATGTTGAATTTTAGCTCAAATTTCCATTTTCTATTGTAAACTCATGCCTCTCCAGTCCTCTCTAATTTGGATTTTATTTATAAATTCTAAACTTCTGTTTTAAATCTGGCAAATAACTATGGCTCTGATCCAATGAAGAGGAAGTGTTAATTATGCAGTTATTTGAGAAATTATTGTACTTTGCTTTGTTGGTTAAGTGTTAGTATTCTTTCTCTACTTGTATGTAGTTTACATTTTGAGCAAACACCTGCGGATTTTTACAGTTGTATATAGTATAGTTAATTCTAATAGAAACTTCGTATTCCACAAATATTAAGCATGCATTTGATTATTGTGCAGCTGGTGTTTTTCTGTAGGGGAAAATTATGAACAGTAGTCTTAAATATAATCTATGTTAATATTCCTTTATAGGAAGTAACATGCTAGATTTTTACCTTTTTAAGATATAGCAAAAAGTAGGAATTTAAAGTTTGCAGATGACTGTGTTTTTTGGACCATAAGACACACCAAGGTTTTAGAGGGGGAAAATAGGGGAAAAATTTTTGAAGCAATAAATGTGGTAAATATTTAATAACATAAGTAGCATAATATTTCACTAACGTAAATGTAAACAGAACTCCACAGCAGCATTAACAACCATTATTCCTCCCAAATTTCTGGGCGGGGGGGGAGGGTGCATCTCGTAGTTCGAAAAACACGGTAATACTTCGTGTGTTTCTGTTACATCGCTAATTTTTCCAAGCTTTAGTACTTCCAAGACATGTATCTTGGGATTAATACTGGTTTCTATTTGCATTACAAATTACTTCTAATTTTATCATGAGCATTGGAAAGTAACATAAGCACCTAGTTTTTTGTAATACGATTACTCAAATTTTGTGTAACAGTTAATGACAAACCTCTTTTACAGAGCTGTAAAAGATTTTGAGATGATGCGAGGGATGAAAATGAAACTAAATCCTCAAAATTCGGTAAGTAACTGTGTTGGAGCATGTTTAGTAATAATACAGACAGCTGAGGTCATTGTGTTTGGACTCTGGGACTTTCTGGCGACACACCGGAGGTGTCTCTGGTTTTGTGTCCAGTCTCCGCTGTGGCAATAAAGGTGTGGGCGCGTTTGATCCGGACGCCTGGGTCCGACGGTCCCAGGAACATGTGCGTACACGTGCACACACATCCCAGGAAGGAACCACGGCACACTCTGCTGTCAGTCGGCGTGATACACGTGTGCACACTCACACACGTATCCCAGGATCCTCGGCACACCCTGCTGTGACTTGGCATGATGCACGTGTGCACATGCACACACATCCCAGGAAGGAACCACGGCACACCCTGCTGTCAGCACGATGCTCGTGTGCACACGTGCACACACATAAATGTGTATCGACACTGCACACTTTCACTCCTGCAGAGGCTGCTGCCTTTCTGCAGAGAGTAGGCTGCTCTGTGTGGGGCAGCCTTCATGGAGCCTCGGGGAGGCTGGCAGTTGGTGCCACCAGTGTCAGTGCCGCAGTCCACGCGTGTGTGCACCGCCTGTGGGAGCGAACACACCGAGGTGACTGGCGACGTGCGCCTGCCCTAAAGACACTTGCTGTTTCTGGTCACAAGGTCAAGTGACCGCCTGACCTGACAGCGCAGACTAACGCATCCTGAATGCCGGGGTGCTGGCCCAGGGAGTGAGGGGGCGTCCAGCGTGAGGACCCTGCGGGCACCCCAGGACTGCTGGGGCTGTGGGTCAGCGTCCCAGGTGCTGCCGCTGCGGACCAGACGAACCCGCCAAAGTCTCCCGCTCCCAGAGCAGCAGGCCACTCTCCGAACTTGAGGGAGGAGCTGTGCCCCCCTCCCCGAGTCACTAGGCGCGTGCCCGCCCACTCAGGCCCGGTAGGCGAGCCGACTTCGGAAATGGGGCGGCGGGTCAGAATTGCCTCTGAGGAAGGTCGGGAGAGGGAACGTGGAACCTGTCGCCGGAAGCTAGTCCGTTCAGAGCTCACGTGACGCGAAACGGCCCTCCCTGGACACCTCCGCGTGGCCGCCGATGCAGGCTCTCCGGCCCACAGCCTCCCCGAGTCCGCGTTCACCCCATTCCCGGATCCAGAACCGGGGCTCCCCGCACGTGTCCTCCGGGCCACAAGGGCCGGCACCCCTGGGAACTTGGCAGAAGGGCCGCCTCCGGAGCCCCGCGCCAGGCCCACTGAGTCTGGAGGCCCGTCGCCTGTGCCCCGCCCCAGCCCCATGTTCACTGCCAAGTCCGCAGGTTCTGCCCTTCTGAGCGGGCTACAGCGCCCCCCCACCATGTGCGCATGCCGCAGCCCTGCCCGAGGCCGTGGTTACTTCTCAGCCAGGCGACAGTGGCTGCCAGGTTGGTGTCCCAGCCTTCCGCCTGGCTCCCCTCGGAGCCATCCTGGACCCCCCTGCCCGCGTGTCGTGTGGAGCGCTTAGTGCCGGGTGTCAGTCGGACAGTCAGCGCCTTCGGCGGCCCTGTTTGGGGGTGCTCTTGACTGGGCACACAGCTGTGGAGGGAATGCAGAGTCTCGGGCCGCACTTGGGGTGTCACGGGGACGTAGCAGGGAACAGTGCCGCCAAGGCCCCTGTTGCCCTCGGGGGGGCTGACGTTCTAGGGCAGGGAAGCCCAGGGAACACGGGGACGCACACACGTGCCGTGTCCTGCGGTGACGGCGGCTGCAGGGAAAGCAGCCGGAGAAGGCGGCTGCGGATGCTCCCTGTTCGTGCTGGTCGGTACCTGGAGCGGAGACGCGGGAGGAGACGGAGCGGGAGGGCGCCCTGAGGGGGCAGCGGCAGGTGCAGGCAGGGACCACCAGGAGGCCTCTGTGGCCAAAGTGTGGTGACGGTGGGGGTGGGGAGAGTCCCGGGAGCTGGGCGAGGGGCCCCCTCTGGGTGAGG
Source organism: Trachops cirrhosus (assembly GCA_028533065.1). Lineage (NCBI taxonomy): Eukaryota > Metazoa > Chordata > Mammalia > Chiroptera > Phyllostomidae > Trachops > Trachops cirrhosus. Next base: position 3,486,446 of record CM052548.1, on the reverse strand, counting down.
TCTGGGCCCCCGGGAGGCACCCGGGAAAGCTCCGGTGAGCAGAAAGCACTTCCCCGAGTCCGAAAGCCGCTGCGGAGGGAAGACTGGAGCCCAGCGGGCTGACTGCGCGCCCTGCCTCTCTCCCCTCTGTGCGACAGCGGACGGTGTGTGGGGACGTGATCCTTCCGGTGTTCCGGCTTTTCCCCTGTCAGTGTTCTTTGCAGTTGTCATAAAAATTACTGTTGCAGTGTATTTCTCTATGACATATTTTCTTTGCCAAGATTAGAGTTAATTCTGCTTTAGCTACATTGTAAATGGTTGCTTTCATTTTGGGGATCCACCCTAAGCTTCTTGCTTAGGTATAGAAAGAACCTAATCTTAGCTTTAGTACACTAATCTTACCTGCAGTGTGTTTTATGAATTAGTACATGGGTCACATTTTGGGAGCAACTTCAACATGGCTGATTTAATCTATTGATGTTGACTTTCATTAGTTTACATTTCAGCATGACATTTGTTTACCTTTTCCCTGAATTCCAGGATTATGCCTCACTTAGGCCTCTCTGCGCATTGATTACAAGAAACTAAAATAAAGAGGCCGCTATGTCCTGCCCAGTCGTGAAGTCCTAGGGCATTGTAGGACTTTCCTGATTTAAAAACAGGTTTACATTTTATAAGCCAGCTAAACTATTGATGGAAAGTGTGAAATAGTGAGTAGCTTTCGTAACAGTGGATTTTTCCCTTGTAGGAATTAATGCCTTGGGACCCCCCCTACTACAGCGGCCTGCTGCGTGCAGAAAGGTAAGGTCCTTTGAGGAGGAAGACGCTAATGTTCGCCGAGCACTCAGCACATTGATCACACAGCTCGTCCCCTCCCTCCGCTGCCCATGCTGCAAGCCTGTGTCTCCTCCAGGTCAGCCCCTCGGCCAGCGGCCGGCGCCTGCCCGCCTTCGCAGTTTGGGTCACAAAGCTGGGTTCTCAGTGAGTGAGCTTCACGTGACCTGTGGGAAGTCGCTTGTCCTCCCCGAGTCTCTTAGCAAGGCTGTCTACCAGACGGGGTTGGCCGTAGTCCCTGCGTCGTAGGTCGGGGTTAACGGAACAGTGTCTGCATTGTTAGCACTAAAATAGCATCGTTATATGGGCTTGGCCATCTGTGGGCGTTCTTCTAGAACAGGATGTCAAACTCATTTTCACCGAGGGCCACATCAGCCTCACGGTTGCCTTCAAAGGGCCACAGTGATTTTAGGACTGTATACACGTAACTGCTCCTTAACAGTTCAGTTGAAATGACATTCGGACCCAGCAGCGAGCTGCTCTGTCCCGGGCCTGCACTGGCCCGCGAGCTCCTGCTTCCACCACGCTCACAGCCTGCACGCTGCACGGTTGGCCTTCCGGTTACGGGCTCTTTGGTCAGTCTGTTAGATGTGTCTTCTCGGCCAAGTCTTAAAGCTCTTAAGCACAAAGTTCGTTTGCAGTGGAATTCGGAATAAAGACTTAGGGCTCTCAGCAACTACGTATTGGTTGTGTCAACTGAAGGCTGCTGTTGCTGCAGGCCCAACGTCAGCAGGAGTTCCCAGCACGGGGTGAGGTAAGAGGAGAAAGTTCATTCGGGTGAGCAGTTTGCAAACCTCAGAAACAGCCTCCAAAAGTGTGTACCCCCACCCCTGAAAAAGGGGGAGCCTACTTATATAGAGAAAGTGCCTGCCCTGGTCTCTGATTGGTCCACTTTTATGCAGATGAGGAATCCAAACTTACAGTTTGGTTGGTCCACATAGTACTGTACTGATTGGTCGTTATGGAGCCCCTCTGGTTGGTAAAGATGCAGATGAGGCTATAGCTGCGCAGGGGGCGGGTCTTAGCCCACCAGTTAAAGCACAGTCCCCAGACTCCTGTATGAAGCTTGGCCCAGACGGTGGGAAGGTAGGTGGGAAGGTAGGTGGGAAGGTAGTGCAGCAGGCACGGCGGCCATCTGTGGTCCCCCGTGCACGAGACGCCCTGCAAGCAAGGGCTCTGGACTCTGATTATGAGTTTGGGCCCCGTTAACCACAAGGAGTCCGTTTTGGCAGGTATATTCCTTCTTGGGGTCAGTGGTTGGTAGCCCTTGTTCAAGCCTGTGTCTAAGCTAGTGATTAGAAGTTCTTACTAAGTAAAAGCAATCCAGTGATATATTTTTGTAACAAGAATATCACATTTTGTGAACGACACCTTTCATTGGTCGGATTCGGTGAAAGCAGTGTGACCGTCCGGAGGTCTGTGTGACGCTCCCTGGCTGACGGGGGTTCCGTCAGGCGTGGTGCTTGGACTAGGAAGGCAGCAGCTCTTCCGGGAGCTGTGTGACATGGCCGGCCCGATACCCACTGGGGGCTTCACTTGTGCAGTTAGGGTCTCGATGCTCGTTGCTTTATTTCGCTATTAACGCAGTGAAAGAACCAGGAAAAGGGACGCCGCCATGCTTGAGAAGGGACTGTAAGAACTGGGGGTTTAAACCCTCTATTGGAAGTAGCTTAAAAGGCAGCTGCTTGAGTTTGGTTTGAAGCTGCAGTAATCTTGATGGACACGCGTATTCTGAGAAGCGCAGGTAAGGGGTGAGGACGGAAAGAGAAAACAGTCTGGGTGTGAGGTGAGAAGAGGGGGACAGAGTGAAGGTTCCTAAATCCTTGTTAATTGAATTCCTCTCGTCTCCACTGCAGACCTGAGGGTGCGGTTTGACAGGCACCAACGTGGAAGGGGCTTTCCTGGGCTTGCGCTGTTCTCGGAGTTAACCCCGGGACTTTCTTCTTTCTCTTTTCTTTTTTTTTTTTTTTTTTTTTTGGTTTATATTAAATACCTCAGGTTTATTTCAGGTTTCTTAAATGTCTGCCTAAAGAAAAGAAAGAGCCTGTTAGAAGTAAGACAAGAAACTGATACGCTGTAAAACTGCCAGAGGTTGGCTTGATGGTAAATCTTAAAGAGCTGCTCATTTTCTTCTTTTTCAAGTTACAGTGGTCGGTTCTTCCTGGAAAAGTAAAAGCACTTCTTTCCATTATAAAAAGTGCAGCCCTTGCCGGGCGGCCCAGTCGGTCAGAGCTTCGCTGGCCCTGAACCGCCCAGGCTGTGGGACAAGACCCAGTCTGGGTACGTGCGAGAACCGAGCCGTGGCTGCGTGACTAAGTGGAGCCCACAGTGATGTTTTTCTCTCCCTCTCTCTCCCTCTCTTCCTGTTTCTCCAATAAATAAAGTATCAAAAGCATACTGAAGTTATTTTACTTAAAGTTACATTTTATCTTTGAACAGGCAGAACATTAACAAGGTCCAAACACTCAAAACCACGTTGAGAAGCGTTCACGTGGAGAAACCCCATCTCGTCCTGCCCCTGCTCCCAGCAGCCCTCCGAGCCTCTGGCCCCGAGGTCACCGTTTTAGAGCCATTTTCTGTCTGCTCGCCTGTGGTTCTTGTTTTTAGTGCTTGGAGACTTCATTTCTTTCCTGCCACTAGTGAGTTTCAGGGAGCTGTGTTTTTTTATATTTGGGGGCTTAGTGTAACCACATCGCTGGGAAGTAGAATTCAGTGTTGTCTGCTCCTTGCTAAGGTATGCTCGCTGAATCTCCAGAACGTTCACGTCATGCGACAGGAATGTGTTGCGCTTTGAACTATTCAAAAGCCATTGCACTCCCGCGGCAGGACGGGCTGGCGGCATTTCAGAAGAATGAAGACTTCTATTTGGCCGTGAAACCGTATACTCTGTCAGTGTGTGTGGTGAGCTTGGTGCCCTCAGCTAAAAAATAGCCTTCACTGTGGAAACTTTCCAAGTAAACAAGAGGGAACAACATCAGTCACCTCCATACGTTCATCTCGCAGACACAGTCACTGTCGCGATTTTGCCGTATTTGCCTCCCCTTTCTTTGTCTCTTCCTTTGATCTCTTGCCTCTTCTTGTTCCTGGAGTATTTGGAGCACGTCCTGGAGCTCACCGAACCTCGCTCTCACATCGTGATTATATGTGTGTCTACAGACATGATGTTTCTGCGTGACTCCCGCACCTACCTCAGTTCACGGCAGTTTGCTGGCGTTATCTGATAGGCAGTCTGTGTTCGTGTTTCCCTGGTGGCGTCAGATGCGTGTTTTCCCCGTGGGCTTGTTGGGCCAGGGCCGCAGCAAGGCCTGCCGTCCCGTTGCCGCCTCTGTGCCCGGAGCCTCCTGCGCCAGGGCCGGCCTCGGCGCCGCAGGCCCTGCCGCGCCCCCAACTCTCTGAGTCCCGGGCTTGTCGGAGGGACCGGCTGCTTCTCCTGCGAGCTCCCGGCTCTCTGGGGTGCGCCTGGTCGCTGGCTTCTGGCGTTTCATTGGTTCCTCGCTCCCCGTAGTTCTGTGAGCTGGTGCTGTTCCCCTCCGCCTCCTCGTTTCTGTGGTTCTCCTGTTTTGCTCTTGTATCTCAGCCCTGGCTCTGTAACCTCACGTGCTGGTGTTGTTCAAGAGGCTGGTGGAGAGACGGTGCCGGGCCAGGGGGGAGGTCCCAGCGCTGTGCTGAGACTTGGCGCGAGCCTCTGTGAACAGGTCTGTCACCTGGTGCCACCTCACCACCTCACTGTCCTAGGGCCCTGAAGGGCCCACGGGCTAGCCCTCCTGCTTCGCCAGGGCGAGGAGGACGTCGTGGTGTGCTTGTTAACTCTGTGTTGATTTGTGTGAACTCTGGTTTCACGCAAACCTTGTAGCTGATCGACTGTCACGGGAAATCGCTGCCCGATTACCAGGCAGTGTGGGTGGAGCAGTTTCCTTGCCTCAGACTTTAGAGGTCAAGATGGAACCAAACTGGCAACGGCTGATTTTTTACAAAACAGAGAGGAGAAAGATCTTTCTTTCATTTTTTTTCATTGATTGATTTTAGAGCAAGAGAGAGAAACATTGATTTGTTGTTCCACTCATTTATGCACTCAGTGGCTGCTTCTTGTCTGAGCCCTGACCGGGGATCAAACCCACAACCTTGGCGCATCGAGAGGACGCTCCAACCAGCCGACCTGCCTGGCCAGGGCCAGTCTCTATTTTCAGTGTAATTACCTGAAGGATAAACAGGCTTCTAGCCTCATTCAGTTCTTTCAATGCTCCTTTACCTTTCTGTAACCAGATGAAACAGTAGCTTTCCCTGCGGCTTTGCAGACTGAATACTGCAAAATGCCACCCAGTGATCACATTATCATCACGCTTAGATAATCGTTTCTGATGCCAAAAACAGTCCTTCTTGTTTTATTTAGATAAAGTTGAAATAGCGTCTCTGCCAGTCTTGTCCCACGTGCAGCTCTTTGCAGGTCTGGTTCTCCCTCCTGCGCACGTGCCCTCCGTCTGGCAGGCCGCGTGCGCCCGCCCTCTCCCCGGCCGCCCTCACGGACGGACGGGACTGGGAAAGAGAGGCCGTGCAACCTGGGTTCGCGCACTGGACGCAGCTGCACTGCGTGTGCTCACCGAGCCCAGAGCCCAGTGCCAGCGTTTCTGGAAGCCGCGCCCAAGGCTGGCCTTTGCCTTCACTCCTGGTGCGTCAGGAGTTGGAACGAGTCTCCCGGCGTGTGGTCCGGCACGATGCACTGACTTAGGAGAAAAACAAAACTCGAGTTACAACAAAGAATCCTTTAGCTGAAAGTCTTCCCTTGATTATTTCTGTACTTACTTCCCTGATAGTTAGTGTTCCTCCCGAGGATTTTGAGATCTTGCTAAATTCTGTTGTTTTTAATGAGACGTGGTTATACCACTTGACCACGTTGATTACAATGTATCTACTTGTTTGAAATTGAAAGTTTGTAAACCTGTATGTAGCACATCATTAAGCAGAACGAAGAGCAGAGCCTTTATTAAACTTCCTTCAGCAACAGTGGTGGGTAACAGTGATTCTCTTCCTGTTTCTCTCTGAGGAAGAGTAATCCGAGGGTTCTTTCCAGACTCACATCAGTGCAGCGTATTTACAGAAACAGCAGAGCTCTGTTGTGAAACTACAGAAGAGTTTGAGGCAGGGACGGGACGGCGATGAGATGAAACCCTGAAAACACACGGAAGCGTTCTCCTTCCGTTGGGCTCAGAGCTTCTTCGTCTGTCGTTTCTCGGGGTGACAGATAGAGTGGGGGGGCTTTGACATCTGCATTCTGTGCAGGTGAGAAAGTGGTGGATGAAGGAGCTGCAGGCCGGTCTTCACAGGTGACCTGGGAAGCGTCCCGGGCCAGAGCTGCAGGCCCAGGCTTTTGCCCAGGGGGTGGGGGGGTGGGGTATGGGGGGGCGGTGAAGACTGTCCCAGCGCTCATCAGCTCCCACACCAGGTGGGGAGCAGCTGTGTCCTGAGCTCGGGTGGCCACTGGCGAGCGTCCTCGTGGGGCTCCGGGCCCTGTGACCACTGAAACAGCCCGTGGATCACTCCACACTGTGCTGAAGATGCCCCTGGAGGTGAAAAGGCAGGGACCCCGGGCCGGGTGCTGCCTCCTGCCTGGCGTGTCGTAAGGGACTGCCCTGCAGGGGTCTCAGGCCCACCCGGTCGCTGCCAGCCGGAACTTCATGCTCTTTGAATCTCTTGCAGCCTCTGAGCTTTTTCCCGTTCTGGCTGCTCTTCGGGAAGGGAAGTACTTCCCCTCCGTGAGAGCCTCTGAGGGCGTGGTGGGGCGTGCAGGTGTGTGTGACCGCCTCCTTGCTGTGAGCTGGCGGAGTCAGGTAGCAGGCGATCTACTGGAGTGAGCTCGTGTGTCCTGCTCGCTCTCAGGCCCACGAGCCTTTGCCGGTGCTCGCTCTTCTCAAACGCCCATCCCTCAGCCAGGGAACTCACCTTCCCTGTCCGCCTCAGGTGCCCCCTCCTCCGAGCGGCTCTCCCTGATCCTCACGTTCGTACCCTGGGCCTTGCGGCAGGTGGGATCGGCCACAACCTCACGTTGCTCCCCCGCGCGCTGTGCCCTGCCCTCCACTCCCTGACTTCTGGCTGAACCGTTTTCTCTGGCTGCAGCGCCTCCCGTCCAGGAGTGGTCAGGCGCCCGGGGGTGAGGGCTCGCTGCGGGGGCTCCAGCCCCTTCACAGAGTCGGGGTGGTTTGCGGAGCTCCTGCCTTTCTCCCGGCACGGGGCCAGCTGCTTTGTACGCATTCATCTGTTCACCAGTCGAGTCTGGGAAGTGTTATCCCCATTATCCTGGCGAGGAGATGGAGACCCCCGCAGGCCAAGCACTGGTTCAAAGCACAGAGCCAGTGAGAGAGGCCTCGAGGAGTTTTACGGCAGAGGCGGGTCTCCCCCCCAGGCTGCTCCGCACTGTCCTGAGCCTCTTCCAGCCTCAGTTTCCTCGGTAAAATCAGGTAATGGTTTGTGTTCCGCCCATCTCACAGAACCACGTAAGGAACGTGAAAGCCTCTGGATGTGAAAGTGCTTTGCATTTAGAAAGCACTGAGCAAATGTAAGATAATATTATCTCAAACCCTGCCAGGGCTTGTTCCGTCGACTCTTTGTAATGTGCCATTAATCTCCCCCTTTCTGTTAACTTCTTCCCGTTTCCTGCAAAGGACCCGAGATATCCCTTATCTTAAAGCACAAATAATTACCCCTCAAAGGACTAGGAGAGATTGCAGTGCTGTTTTTTTTTTGTTTTTGCCAAACCTTCCCCAGCAGGGGTCTGGACCCCAGTCTCTGTAGATTTGTGGCCTGCCAGTCTCTCAGGCTGGTCTTTCCGAGCCGTCAGCCACCTGCCAGTAACAAAACCTGCGTCAGCGCTCCGCACCCTCACCTCTGCGGGCTTCGGCACTGCTCCCGTTTCCCGGTTTTCCTGTTCGGTGCACAGCATCCACTTCCTGTTCTCCACCTTCTCGTGGCCCACGCGCTGCCTGCCCCTCGGGCGCTGCTCCATCTCCTTTGCCTTGTGAAGGCTTAGCGGTGAGCCCAGGTTTCCTCGGTGCTCGCTCTCACGAAGGCGCTTGCTTGGGGACCTGTGCACGAGAAGGAGGGCCCAGGGCACAGCGCCAGCTTCACCTCCAAACAAGTGTTTGTGCTGCAGGGCTCCGTGCCGAGGCCCCCTCCCCCGAAGGGGGCAGATGGCGCTGCAGGGCCCCCTTGGCGCCCAAGTCCCAGGTAACGAACGGCAAGCCCGGTGTCCGCTGTGTTTTTCCCGTCGCACGCGCCTGTGATAAAGGGGAGCTACCTCCTGGTCACTGGAAGCTCACAGGCTACTGCGTGTCTTCATGCTGTTGTCTCCTTGCTGCTTCCTCCCGGAATTCCCTTCTCCCACCTCCCACCCTTCACCCCTCCCCCCGCACCCTGTGAATGTCTTTCCGTGGGCCCCTCCCTGCTTCTAGCCCCCACTCCACAGCTCACGTCACCACGCCCAGTTCCCTGCCGTCCACTCCCTCCGTCCACAGTGTCCACTGAGCGCCTGGCCCACCCACCCCACCCCGCCCGCTGCACTGGGCGTGGGGGACAGTGGTCAGCTCTCGTCTCTGCCTCGTTCACCGCGAGCCGCTGGGAGGCAGACTCGCCCGCTCCTTCCCTGCAGCGCCCGGCTGGTTTGTGGGCCGCCTGCGTGAGGCAGTGGATCTGAGGGCAGCGGCCCCCTGCGTGTCTTTCAACAGGGATTCCGTTTTTTTTTTTTTTAAATCGATGGAAACTAAGTCGTACATTTGTGGATTTCTATAGCTGGAATCTCATTTGTGATGCAGTTTACGCTCGCTCACTAAATCCAGTCACCCATTTAGCGATGAGCGTGAGTCCGTGTATGTTTGAGTTGCGTGTCTAGTTGTTAATCCCAGAAAGTGGAGTTGGAACAGGTATGCACTATTATTCTGGAGCCACCCTTTCTGGCCTTGGTTCTACAGTTTGGCTTGATTTAGTGACTCAGAAGTGAGTATTCATGTCACACATTATAGATGCACCCTGGTTTATAACTGTAAAACAAGTAAATTAAGATCCAATTGTTTATATTACAGATTTTTCCATTAGAAATATTTTATCAGGCATAAAATTTCAGTTGACTTTGTATGTGTCAGGATTTGTATTTGTGTAATACGTGATTTAAGTCACAACTCTTTAGACTGTCACACATTTCATAGTCAGGTTTACCGTCGGAGCTCACATGGGTGAGACCTCGTGTGTAAGTATGTGTAGAACAGGAACTGTGTTCAGTGTGGTTAGTTGAGGCCGACAGACTGCTTGACTGGGCCAGGGACACACTGAACCTGCAGGGATGGTGTGCCTGCCTTCCTACGAGTGTCACCTACGACTAGTGACACTTACGCTGCTCTTCGGCAGAAAACGGAGTCTGACGATCCCTCAAAAGATAGAAACGTACCTTTATGTTTTAACTCGTTTTACATCGCTGGTACCATTCTAAATTTTAAATGAAAAGGTCTCTGAACTTACCTTAAGAAATTGAAGGAGACAAAAATGCTTTTAACTTTCGCTCTTTCTCTTAGGTATAATATCGAGCCCAGCATCTACTGCCCGTTTTTCTCCCTCGGCGCCTGCATGGAAGGCCTGAACGTTTTGTTTAACAGGCTGTTTGGGATTTCGTTGTACGCGGAGCCGCCTGCGAAGGGAGAGGTGTGGTGTGAAGATGTTCGGAAGCTGGTGAGCACCCCGTCCGTGACGGCCTTCTCGCTCTGTCTGGGAGGCTCGGTCACCCGCCGGGGAACAGCACCCGCGTCCTCGGGTAGCTCCGCCCGGGTGGAGGGGGACAACGGCCTTGTTCCTGTTTCACGAGAAACCCGGACGACCGCTCCGACGCCCGGCACTGGATGAACGCAGGCACGCAGCTGCAGGGGCAGTTCCCGGGGAGAGCGTCCAGGGGCCTGTGGGGAGTCGAGTCTACGCTGACAAGCTGTGGCTGAAGGAAAACTGGTCCTCTCTCCTCCGTCCGGCCGCGCTGCATGTCCCCCGGTTCTTCCCCGCATGCACTGCATCGGTCACCTGTCCTTCCAACGTCTGCCCCTTCTGTGGGAGCTTCCTTTGTATCAGACATTGATTCAGCCCTGGGTCTGATGTGACTTCGTGGGTGATACCATCCTGGCCTGGGATCCACCCACCTCCTACTCGGGCCCGCTGTGTTGGGGCTTGAGTGCGTCTACGTTTTCCCGTGAGGTTTTGAGGACCGTCAACCCGTGGGCTATCACGAAGACTTCGTGTTGTCACGCGTTTCACGTGCTGTTTCTGTGCCCACCACGCTGTGCGCTCGCCACTCTGTTTCAAGAAACGGAAACGGTCTCTTTGTCCCTGGCTCTGTCCGCATGGAATCAGTGTGGCGGAGGGACTGGAAGCACGAGTGGGAACACGGTGCTCCCCACCCAGGGCTTTCTCTATTTGCATGTAACGCACCTCAGAAACGACAGCGACTGACAGAGCACAGAGGTGCAGCGGGAAGAAAAGCCAGTGACAGATGGGAGAGGGCAGCGTGCAGGGGCCAGGGGAGGCCCCCCCCACAAGATGCGAGCCCCATCCAGGCCGCTGCATCACCCGCTGTTCGCAGCTGTCCCCCTGATACGGGACGGCCCCGGGCACCCGGGCCTGTTAACAGGCGTGTGTTGCATTCGTGAGCACAGGCTTGCAGGAAGTTTCAAACCATAAAACCACGGTTCTCTCTGGCAGAGGTTCTCCACTTGGGAAAGGACAAAGAGGCAAGACTAGAGGGGCAGCCCCCTCCTGATGGAAGCGGTGCCTCTTTTATAGGCTCAGTTTTGAGGGCGGGTGTCGATGACGATTGTACCGATCGTCACCCGAAGCCGGAAGCTACGTTTTGGTCTCTCCGTGTCCAAGGGTTACAATTTGTATGGACGTGTATTGGTACCTTCAGCCACTTGAGGGGGAAACCTTTTTGCTGCGCGTGTTTGCAGCTCGCTCCGGTGGTTTGTGAACAGTGTGGAGAGCCGGGTTTGGGGGAGGCGTTGTGGGGAATGGGCGGTCCGGGCGAAGGGCCCGAGCAAGGAGGGCGGGCCTCCTCCCCAGCACGGAATTGCCCCCCAAACCCCTGGAGAGCTGAGGAGAAAGGAGGGCCTGTCTCCAGACAGCTCAGGAGGGGGAAAGCGCTGAAATGTCGGTGTCCGCCGCTGTGCAAGACTCGGGGGGCGGGGCGCACGCAGGCCGCAGTCGCTTGTATGGGAAGTAACACAGCCGTTAATGCATAGTGGTACGCAGAAAACACTGTGTCGGGTAGTCACGGCTGCCAGCTCCCTTTGCCACGCCGCGGGCAGACGCTGGAGTTGGGGCTGTTCTCACACGTGCGGAGTCTCTCCTGGACCCGCACGGTTAGCTCGCAGCCGTCTCTTCGTCTCTTCCAGGCCGTGGTGCACGACGCGGAGGGACTGCTGGGCCACATCTACTGCGACTTCTTCCAGCGGGCAGGCAAGCCGCACCAGGTGACGCGTCGCCCGTGACCGGGTCTCCCGGAGGTGGTCAGCAGCTCATTCGTGTTGTGTGGGCCTCAGGTCGCACTGCGGTGCGGTCCCCTGATTGGAGGGCTTTTAGCGATAGTTACTAAAGACATGAATTTGAAGTTAGCGTAGGATTTAAGAAGAAGCAGTATGAACACCATCACACGCGTCTGTACGTGTCTGTTTTATCCGGGTCACGGAAATGGTGGCAGTAATGGTGCTAGCCGGCACTTCATTGGCCTCTTTATGTCATTTCCTGATTTTGAACATTCACCCCACCCTTGTGAACCAGACACTAACGTTATGAGGAAACTGAGGCCAGAGAGGTTAAGTTCCTCGCCCTGCATCACACAGCCGGAAGTGCTAGGATTTGAACCCAAACACTCTGACCAGAGCCCCAGCTCTTGGTCACTGCCCACACTGGTCAGTGGGCCTGGTTGGACATTGCAGAAGATACAGTAGCCCCCTTATCTGTGGGGGGCACATCAGGACCCCAGCGGGTGCCTGAAACCACAGATGGTACGGAACCCTATCGGTGCTGCATCTGTGCTGTGCATACTTGCCTAGGATGGAGTTCCATTCATTGTGAGAGATTGACGCCAACCAGCAGATCGGGTCAGTAAACCGTGTGCTGTAACAAACCTCAGGTGGACGTGGTCTCTCTCTCCCTCTGACCACCGAGCTGACCCCTGGGATGCTGCTGAGTGACTGGGGGCCGTGGTGGGACCCTGGAGACTCCGCCAGGGGCAGCTCCCACCCCGGGAGGCTGGGGCAGGGCAGTGGGCGGGGCGTCGTGGTGCCCGGACTGCACGCTGTGCAGAACTGAGGAATCCTTTGCTTCCGGAGTTCCCATCTGGTGCTTTCGGACAGTGGCTGTGCTGACAGCTGAAACTGTGGGAGGTGACACTGCGGCTCGGGGGGAGCTGCTTACCGTGTGTCTGCGTGTCCCTCACCCACCGCCAGTGCACTTCCCGTGTGGAGCGCGTGAGGCTCCTTCCTCTGCTGCAGGGCGCAGGGCGTGCTGGCCGGTTGGGCGTCTTCCACAGTGTCCGCGCATTTGACGGGCAGCGTGAGGAGCTCGGGTTATAGGTTGTAATGGAAGTAATGGCCCCTTGCATTTGAATAGTGATGCACTGTGTCAAAGCATTCTCATAGACGGAGTCCACGACACCTGTGCAGCTACTGTGGGGTCCGACGAGGTAGCGATGAAGCTCGTACAGGCACGCCAGCCAGTGTGCAAGGTGGGCCCAGGGTCTGGGTCACCCGATGCTGAGTCCTGGGCTCTCTCTCTCCGCCTGACCAGCTGGTAGAGTGCAGGGCAGTGATCAGGAACGCTGGCTCCTGGAGTCCGCCTGGGTTCCTGTCCAGGAGGCAGCCAGCCTAGCCGAGGGTCCTTGGGTGCATGGCAGCGTCCCCAGTCTTGTGACCTGCTCTGTGTGTTGTCGCGAAGGACAAGTGACAAATGTGGGTGGATCTCAGCCCGTTCCAGAAGCTGCGCAGACCCCTTGCTTTGTGCGAGTTGAGAGCGCCCGGCTTCCAAGCGATGAAGACGAGGGGCGTGGGGGGCGTCTCCTCACTCCGTGAAGGAAGGGCTCAGTGCTCCTTAGTCCTCTGCCCTCAGGAGCCCAGTGTCTGTCGCTTCCCGTCGGCTTGTGACCGCCCAGGGGCGTGGGCCTCAGCTCCGTAAGGACAGGTCCTCTCGGCGCAGGATTCTGGAGTGCTTGAACTAATCAACATGAGCCCAATTTTGTTGGCGGTTCTAAAAGATAACGTTTCAGCACCACAAAGCGTTGAGAAAAATGTGTCTGTCACTAAGTAGAGGAAGAGCAGAGTCGAGTGAAAACTTGGGTACAGTGTCACGTCCGTTGAGCCTGCCCTGCCCTTTACGCTGCCTCATGCCGCCCTCCTTCTGTCCCCTGACTCTGCAGGACTGCCACTTCACGATCCGCGGGGGCAGGGTGAAGGAGGATGGGGACTATCAGCTCCCCGTGGTGGTCCTCATGCTGAACCTTCCCCAGTCCTCGAGGAGCTCGCCGACCCTGCTGACGCCGGGGATGATGGAGAACCTGTTCCACGAAATGGGGCACGCCATGCACTCCATGCTGGGGCGGACTCGCTACCAGCACGTCACCGGTGAGCCCGGGGCGGCCCTTCCGTGCAGCGCGGTTCTCTGAAAGCTTGCGTTTTGAGTGGGAAGAAAGCCCTTTCTGTGGGGAGTCTGACCCTGCGGTACATTGTCCCGTGATCGCTGCCCTGGGGTCGCCACATCCTGTCCTTCCGACTGTTGTGCAGCCCAGTCCCTCACGCTTCTTTTCCTCTCGCTGACCCTTCTCGCTGAGGGGTAAGCCCAGCTGTCTGTCTGCTGAGTTTGTGCCGTTTTACATTTTGTACGTCATCAGCCTCAGTTGGAGGCTCTGTGTGTATGCGAATACAAGGGGGGACCCAGGAAAACCCAGAATCATCTTCTGGAGGGCGGCCCCTTGGAGTACAAGCTTCCCCTGCTAGGCGAGTGTTCTAGGACCCCATCTGGATCAGTGGACCGGCTGGCGATGTTGTGAGAGGCTGTGTTCGGCTTCGGTGAATTGTTTTTGAAGACTTAATGCACTTGCCTGTTTCACGGTGGGTGGTTTACGAGCATGCCTGCCCACACCACGCCGAGTGTTCAGCAGTTTTTGACCAAAAACGGCAAGACCCCTGTGCCCCACCCTCCCTGTTCATCTAACGTCACCCTGGGTGACTTTTGTTTCCCTGATGAAAAAAGTCCTTAAAAGGAAGTGTTCTGCCCATGTGGAAGAGGTGAAAACAAAATAACAGCAGAAGCACTAAAAGGTATCAAAATCGGTGCGTTCAAAGCATGCTTTGAGCAGTGGAAAAAGGGGTCCACAGGTGCACCGCATCCAGTTGAGAGCCTGTGAAGCTGACTGGAGTTTAAACACGTGAGAACGAACACGTGATTTTTTATACATAAATTCCAGGTTTTCGGGGTCCCCCTCATAAATGTGTTTCCCCTTAGTGCCTAGCACAGAGTGAGTGAATGCATGTTGCCTTTTTCCCCAACGTCACTGAGAAAACGTAGTAAAAGCATGTTGAAGAAGTGTGACACACTGCTTTTTACTCTTCTTGTGCTTCCCCGTGTAAGACCCGTCTTTCGTGCCGACCTGCGGCTGCGCTTGGTGACACCACGGGCTTCTCTCTCGGTCCTCCCGTCCGTGCAACGCGCTGTCCGTCAGCCGTCAGCCCTTGGCCTGTTGATCCTGTCCCCTCCTTGCTAACTAGCTTCGTCCACACAGTAGGTGGGGGGAGGAGAAGATAAGCGAGAAGATTGTGGAAGGGCCAGACAGAAGCATAAAGTGTCACCGAGAGGGTTCTCACAGGATTTGTTGCTCTGAGTACTCTTGCTTTCTCTCTGCACTGAGGATTGACTTTGCTGCAAGAAACAACCAGTGGATAAAACGAAGTTCTTTCAGAAGAAATGACGGGTGAAAGGTTTCGGTGGTGGAGCCCAGTGAATTCAATACAAATGCTGCACAAAACGTCAGAGCGGTTTAATGTGCACTTCATGCATAGCCCGGCGTAGCCGAAGACAGACTTGTTTGTAGAGGGTTTGAGTAACTGCTTTACAAGGTGTTTTATCCAGCTGTGCAAATATTTTCTTTTACTTTCGATATACAGAAAATGTGTAGGATTATAATAAACTTTTATGCAAATACGTGCATTGATTTTATAGAAATAAAATATTGATTTAATGAATTAAAACTTATAGTTCATCAGAAGTACAAATAAAAATTTTAAAAGAGCACATAAAAAGTAAGATAAATATGTTGATTTGGTTCTTGCCGACTTTTTCTTTCTTTTCCCCTCGTTTCAGGGACCAGGTGCCCCACCGACTTCGCCGAGGTCCCTTCTGTCCTGATGGAGTACTTTGCCAACGACTACCGCGTGGTCAGCCAGTTCGCCCGGCACTACCGGACGGGGCAGGTAGGGGCTGGTGGGTCCCGCCGGCCTGTGGGGCCTGCCGGCTGACACTGTGCTCCACGCGGCTTCACCCTGTCACCCTCGCTCGGTTCCAGAATCTTTCTCTGTGTGTTTATTTTTTCTGATGCTCTTTTCCTTTCCGAGGGTGAGGGGAGGGGTTAGCCTGTAGAATCACCGTCGCGGCGCACACCGTGTGGACAGGTAGCTGCCCGCGGTTGTACACGCCCGGTGACATCCTCCTTCGTCCCCGGCGCCATTTCCTGGGGAGCTGCTTTCCCCAGTTCCCCAGAGGCGGCAGCCGGCTTTCCAGCCGCGGAGGCCGCCAGCCTGCCCCCTTCCCGAGGCCGGTCCTCCCCTCCTCTCCTCCGTGCTTTCCGAAGTGCGTGCTCCCGGTCTGAGCGTCTCGTGTTTCGTACAACAGAACTGTGTTGCCGTATTTCCCCAGTATGCTTAGCGTCTATGTGAGGATCGAGTTTTGGGTGTAAATAGTGCGTTTTCATCTTAAGTATTTTACAATTCCGTGAAGTCGGACCCGAATGGGAAATGCCGTACAGCGAGGCAGCCGTGAGCCCAGCCGTGCGCACTGTGGGCGAGGCCGCACCCACGCCCGCGGCGGGGAGGGGCTCTTTCCCTGCTGAGCGAGCTGTGCATGCGGACACTGTGCCAGCCGGTGACGGCCCCGCAGGCCGTGCCGCTCCGAGCGCGGGTGTGAGAGCACGCTCGGCTTCCATCGTCAGCCTTCAGGGGCGTGCCTCGCACGTGAAAAGCACGAGAAGAAATTAAGTGAAGGAATGAACGGAATCAGAAAAAAGGGCCCAGACCACCTCTGTTTGTGACTCTTTGCTGGTGACCTCCCCAGATGCGTAACGTGGTTTGGTCGTGTCTTTCTTTTTTGGAGGAATTGATTTTTATCGAACCGTTATTGTCAAGTGTAGAATAATGGGTGAGTTTCTGGATAATTCATCTGGGTTAATCTTCCTCATAATCCATTTCAGTGACTGGATGACCAAATTGAATATCTGTGATCCAATTAGCTACCTGTTGACCTGCAAAGGATTACTCTGGAAATTATGTAGATTCAGCCGGTAACACAGGTGCCCACACAGCCCGTCACAGAACAGCTGAACCCATCCACGGCTCCACATCTGGGGACTGAGGACACCTGGGTAAATTCCTCCTTGGTAGTGATTTGGTCCCTGCGGGTGTCCACGGCAGCAGAGTGGGAGACATGGGGAGCAGAGCCGCAGGCACAGGCCCAGGGCCAGGACGGAGGGCGCGCTCACCGGGGGCGGCTGGAGGGGCTTTGTCGGGGGACTGTCGGCGGTAGGGACTTCGTGCGGGGAGTGCTGGAGGGGCGAGCTCTTGAAAAAGTTCTGCATGGGGGGCAGTTTGCCCGTCAGCCCGTCTCATAAACAGTGTTTGTTGAGAAGACCCTGAGGACACTTCCAGTCAGGAAATATTTACTGAGTTTTTATTGTGTGCCCGGCACTGTTCTGAGCATATAAGAAACAGCCAAAAATAAGACACAGTCCAGTGCTCATTGGGCTTTCAGGCTCAGGGGAGCTGGGCAGAGCGGCTTACCAGGGGATTCCAGCCCAGGGGACCAGCGGTAGAGGGGTGGGGGGACCCCAGGGGGTGGCGAGATGCTGGCAGAGGCAAGGGCAGGGGAGGGGCAGGAAAGAGGTCCAGAGTGGCCTTGTTCTAGAACTTGCTCCCAGCCTCAGCGTGCCTCTTCCCCGACGCCCCCACCTTTCCATCCCAGCCCCTCACCAGACCGCCCTTGGTGAGGCCGCGAGCTTTCCGGGCCTTGTTCCCACTGGGCTTTGCTGCCGCTTCCCCTTGTGGGAGCTGCGTTTACTCCTTCTGCCCCCACCCATCTTCTCACTAGCCTCGGGGCGGCTTCTCTGGGTTCCCCTTCGACCTTGCAGCTTTCAGAGGCCCTTAGTTAGCATCAGGGTGTCAGGGAGGGGGTGAGGGCGGGCGGGGCGGCAGTGTCTCAGGAGCAGCAGAGTCCGGGGCTTTGGAAGCGTGACTGCAGGCCCTGGGCCTGGTTAGGGGGCAGGGAGCGGGCAGGGAGGTCCAGCCGCAGAGAACTCGGGGGAGGCCCAGCTCGAGGTGGGCAGACGCGGCCCTGTGTCTGGATGTGCGGGTGGTCGTCCGTGCAGTCGTGGGTGGGACGAGTCTGACATCCGGAGCCCACTGGGCACCGCAGACGTGTGGGGATAGTTGTCATGGAGATGGCGGTGGAGGCCCGGAGGGGTGAGACTTGCCCGTGAAAGCAGCAGCGGGTGTTTAAAGACACCGAGTGGTCACCGGAAAGCGGCCGTCTGAGCTCAGGCCATGCGTGGGACCACGTGGTGACAGGGACCGCACGCAGCCCCGGAGCCCTCGGAGCCGTGGGGACCGGACGTGCAGCGGGGGCGGGCCCTGCGTGCGCAGGCGCAGAGACCAGTGCCTGAGACGTCTGCCTGCAGGGCGGAGGGCTGGAGGGGGGGAGGGGGGGGCCAGGGGCCGTGGGGCGTCCCACGGGGGCGGTTTCTGTTTCGTTCCTAAACCCTTCGGGAAGAAGAACCGTTCAGAACAAGACAGCTTCATGAAAACAATCCAAAAACGTTCTTCAAAGCAGATGAGATAGGAAGAAAGCTGTAAACTGCTTTGAATTACTTCAAGTTCCCAACTCAGAAGACATAGCCAGGGGGCCGGTGGGCTTGCAGACAGTCGCTGAGGAATTTAAAAATCGCGTGATTCCTTGGAGAGTGGAAAGGCTGCCGAAGGCCAGGGACAGGTAATGCCTGGAGTTCCACAGGGCGCTTGCCTCTGCTTGCCGCTAATTCGGGTGCCAGGTCGCTTGATCTTTTCATTTTAAGGGCAGTTCTAGCCTTAAGGACGAGGAGCTAATTCCCTGAAATTCAAGTCTTGCGAATAAATTACCCACATGAAGAATAACAGGATTGCATTTCTGTGCCTCATTTCCTATCCTGCTGCACATGGGAAAGGTTTTTTTGGTTTGTTTGTTTTCGAACCATCCTGTGGCACATTCCAGAGAGCTGCCAGCAGGGAAAATGTATGGGTGACTTATTAACACCTACAAGTGTTTTATCTGAGCGACAGCACGGCACAGCCAGTGAAGCCCCGCGGTGGAGGAATTGGAAGTACACTCACCAGATCTGCCCTGTGTCACAGCTGTCAGAGATGACAGGTGCCTGGGTGCTCGCTGGAGGTGCCGGGCTGTCTTGACAAGCTGCGACATCAAAGCCAAAACGGGTTGTTGTGAACTAATCTTAAAATCTCTACCACAGGTACGGAAGGAGTATAGATTGGGGAGCGGTTCGTGTGAAAAAAATGCCTGTCTTTAGACATAGCAGACTCGGCGTGAATCAGCACTCTGATGGCGCTTCCCCACAAACCGGCGGTCTCGGGCGGCTCTGGGGGACAGGCCGTGTCCAGGGAACTAGAGGCTGTTGTCTGTCTGCTTGGTGCTTACGGGCTCTGGCCTCCAGCCTCACTCACCCCTGTTAGCCAGAGAGGCCCGGGCTGTCGTGAGGAACAGAAGGCGCTCACCCGGGCAAAACGGGAGAGCCGTGTCCGGGTACCAGCCCGCACTGCGCTGCGGCGGGAGCAGAGAGGTAGGGTCTATGAAGGCACGAACCACACCACGTAGTTCTCTCATGCCGAGGAAGAATCGCTGGCTAGGGTGCCAGGGACTGGCCGGTTCTCATGTGCAAAGGAAGGGGGGTCATGTCCACTCCGAAATTTTTCCCCGGTGTTGATGGCTGAGCCTTGCCCTGAGTTTAACAGCAGGCCGGCAACTGGGCAGCAGCGTGGAGCACTGAGGCACAAGGTCTCCCTTTGTGGCCCCCGGATGGCTGACCTGACTCTCACAGCAGCGCCGATTCCTTTACTTTTCCTACGAACGCCCCTTCCAGCCACTCCCAGAGAGCCGGGAATCCCCTCCAGGGCGCCGCACTCCGCTCACTCCCGGGCGCGTGACCCTGGTCCTCCCCTAAACACCCAAAGTGCAGCAT
Source organism: Trachops cirrhosus (assembly GCA_028533065.1). Lineage (NCBI taxonomy): Eukaryota > Metazoa > Chordata > Mammalia > Chiroptera > Phyllostomidae > Trachops > Trachops cirrhosus. The sequence continues at coordinate 3,467,128 of CM052548.1, read as the reverse complement.
GTGTGTAGCTGGGGCGCAGCACACGCAGCATGGGATTTACCACCCGGACCACGTGTAAGCATCCGTGTAAGCATCCCGACCAGCAGGCCTGAGTGCCTTCCGGCCCTGCTGCCTCACCGCCGTTTGTCCACAGACTCTTCCCGTCTCGCAAGCTGAAAACTGTTTCTGTGAAACACCGGCTCCCCTTCGCCTCCCTCCCGGCCCCTGGCAGCCCCCGTGCGCTCGCCGTCTCCGACTTCGGCCTCTCTGGGCACCTTGCGTAAGTGGAACCGGACAGTGTTGGTCCTTTGCCACTGGCGTAGTCACTTAGTGTCGTGTTTTTAAGGCTGATCCCTGTTGCAACACATGTCAGAATTTCCTTTCTTTTTAAGGCTAAATCGTATTCCATTGTATGTATGAGGGGGGCCCAGAATAAAACCAGAATTTAATGATAAGAAATTGTGTATTCTTACATGTTGAAATGTCAGCCAGCTTCAAAGGACTCTTCATTGGATGCAGTACACCTGTCGAGACATTTTTTTACACTGCTCAAAACACTTTTCAGACTCATTGGTTTTGATGCCTTTTAGTGCTGCTGCCGTTTTTTGTTTCACCTCTTCCACATCGGCCAGACATTTCCCTCTGAGGACGCTTTTCACCCAGGGAAACAAAAAGAGTCGCTCGGGTGAGATCAGGTGAACAGGGAGGGTGGGGCACAGGGGTCATGCTGGTTTGTGGTCAGAAACAGCTCAACACTCAGCGTGGTGCGGTGCACTCGTACATCCCCATCATGGAATGGGCAAACACGTTGAAAGAGTCTTCAAAAAAAATTTCACTGAAGCCGAACCCAGCCTCTCACAACCATGCCAGCTGGTCCACTGATCCAGATGGGTTCCCACAACACTCACCTGGCGGGGAAAGCCTGTCCTACCAGGGGCCTGCCCTCTGGAAGATAATTCCGGTTTTGGGGTCCCCCTGCATATGTACCTCGTTTTGTTTGTGCTCTGGTGTGGACGGGCACTTAGGTTGCTTCCACCTCTTGGTGGCCGTGAGTCACGCTGCAGCGAACGTGGCTGTACAGATACCTGTGGGGCTCCCTGCTCTCAGGGGCTCTGCCCGTGGACCCAGAAGCTGGTTGCCGGATCACGTAGTGATCCTGTCTTAGACTTTTTGAGCAACCGCCATGCTGTTCTCCCCAGTGACTCCATCTTTTCACGTGCCCACCTTGTGCACAGGGTTCTGATTTCTCCGCGTCCTCGCCAACACTTGGTACTTTCTGATGTTTTTATTTTAGCCATTCTAATGGGTGTGAGGTGGTGGTGTGTCTGTCTTTATCACTGTAGCTTTATCAGGTTTTCTTCTAGTCTTCAAAATCTTGTCTATTCTTGGCATTGTGTGTTCTTTCGTATATATTTGAGAACTAACTTATTAAAAAAAACAACTCCGATTAGAATTTAGTTGAGATTACATTAAATCCATGGATCAATTTAGGGTGAATTGATATCTTTGAATTTGGACTCTTTCAATCCTTGAATGTGACATACCTTTCCAATTGTTAAGTCTTTTTAAAAGTCTTAAAAATTTCTTTCTACAGTGACCAGAGGGGAGAGGGGCGGGGATAATGGGGGGAAAGGGTGAACGGTTTACAGGAACAATTATTTTTTTTAAATGTCTTTCTAAGGGTCTTACTCATCTTTTGTTAAACTTAGCTCTTAGGTGCCTGCCTACCTTTTTGAAGTTGTAAGTAGTATATTTTTAAGTGATAATTTATCATTGTTTGTTGCTGACATTTAAAACTGCGATTTATCCGTTTTTGTATATAGACTTTATTTTCAGCAGCCTCACTAAACGTTCTCATTGGTCGTAATAACTTGTCTATAGAATTTTTAACATTTTAACCAGACAGTTACTTCTGCAGATAATGACCGTTCCACTGTTTTGAATTTTTATTGTCTCTTTTTTTCTTGCCCTGCTCAGCTTACTAGAAGAAGCTGTGAGGTGAGCGTTACTTGCCTTTACTTTGGTTTTAAAGGAAGAGTCTCCACTGTTTTGTCATAAAGAAAGATGTTTCTTGTAGATTTGGTGGATCTCAGGAAAAGGAAATTCCTTCCTTTTTCAAGTTTGCTAATTTTCTAAATTTAATTATTAATAGGTATCACAATTTATCAGATTGTGTATGCATCTTTGAAGGTGATTGGCTTGTTCTCTTGATCTCTTAAAGTAGGGAATGTTGGCGTTAAATGTTAAGCGGCCTTTGCGTTCTACAGTCAGCGACCTTGGCCCTGACTTCCCGAGTTACAGTGCAGTGCTGGCTTTGGTATGTTGTGCACAGAGGGTTTGCATCCGCACTTGTGGGAGACATGGGCTCGTGGCTTTTCTTGGCCGTCTTGCTCATGGCTGGTGTTAGGACTGAGCACACACCGTTGATAAAAGGCGCTCTTGAGGGCTCCTTCTCTGTCTTTTCCGTACCGGCACTTTTATGAAAACGTAATGATCTGTTCCTTGAAACTTTGTCAGAATTCATCTATAAAACCACCCAGAGTCTGTTATTTTCTCTGTGGGAACATTTTTTAAGTGACTGATTCCCTAATAGTCAGGAGTTTTTGTGCCTTCTTTTCTAATTAAGTAAGCTTTGCTAAATTGTAATTTTCTAGAAGTTTACCCTTTGAATCCAAGTTTTCAAGTTTATTGGCATGAAGTTATTTGTAGCATTCTTTTATCCCTCAAGTCCTGCTCAACGTGTCGTTATGTGCTTTTGTGCTTTTCATTCCTAATATCATTATTTCATTTTCTTCTCTGTTGGTCTTGGCAGAAGCTTGTCTGTTTTCTTAGTATTTTCATCAAACTAATGTTAACTTTGTTTATCCTTTCTGTTTTGTTTGTTTTAGTTCATTAGTTTCTGTGTTATTATTCCCTCCTTCCTCTCCTTCTGTTTTTTCTCTCCCCAATTCATTAAGGCGGACACTTGGCTAATTAAGTTTGTCCTGTCTAACACGTGCATTCAGGTCTTTATGCCGTGATTTTACATTTGCAGCGCTGAGCTGCGGCTGCATTCCGTGACTTTCATGCAGCATATTGATAACGTAGCTAATTTCCATCGTCACTTTGTCTTTGACTGCTAGTTAGAAGTGTAGTTCAAAAGTTTTAAGGCTTTGCAAGGGAGTTAGTTGTCTTCCTACAATTGATACTGAATTAGTCTGTTACTGATTTGTTGCAGTGTGTTTGATATTTATTTTATGGTTTTGTGTGTCATCACTTTTTGGAAATGTTTTATTTGTTCTTGAGTACACTGTGTATTTTCTAATTGGTCTGAATTTTTGTATAAATCTCTTAAGTCAATTTTAAATTGTATTGTTTAGATTTTTGTTATATAACCAATTTGTTTGACCAGCAATAGTTGATGGCTGAAAATCTTCCTCCAAGATCATAGCTCATTTTTCCCCTCCTAATTTTTTTAATTAGTAGGACCATTTAGGGCAGTATTTGGTTTGCAGAAGAATGAAGGAGAAGGTACCAAGATTTCCTTCCCCACACCTGTGCACCCCCCCGCATTACCCACATCCCGCACCCGAGTGGTGCCCCTGTCACCACTGCAGCGCCGACCTCACCTGTCCTTGTCGCCCGAAGCCCATCATTCCCGCCACAGTTCCCGCCCCCCTCCCCCACCCAGGGTGCCAGAGTGGGCGCGGGTGACCCTTGAACCACACGGGTTTGCACCACGTGGGCCACTTACGTGCACTGTTTCCATAGACCTGTACGGCGCGCTTTCTCTTCCTCGGGGTCTTCACGACGTCCCCTTGCCTGGAGCTCACTGCAATGTGAGAATGTAGTGCCCTGTACTCAAAACACACAAAATGCATACTGCCTGACTAACTGTTGTGTCATTGCCAAGGCTCCTCGGCAACAGTAAGCCGTTTAGTGGCTGGGATTTGGGGGCGGTTAAAAGTCATGCCTGGGCGTTGACTGGGGTCGGGGCTGCGCCCCATGTTGTTGGAGAGTCAGCTGTGTTTCCACCACACGGGAACCGTCCCACCCGCTCTGCTGTATGTGTCTTCAAAATGCTTATGTGCGTGAACATACAGAGCACTTACATCTTCCTGGTGCGCGTCTGATCGTCTTGAGTTTCACAGTGCTTTGTCTTGAAGTGTGTTTTTCAAGAATAACTTTGCAGCCTTAACTACATCACCACCAAACACGGTCACTGTGTTTTTGAGGCAGCCTGCACTTCCTGTACAGTTCTGTCCATGAGTCTCCTCCAAAGTGCTGCTCCAGTCGCCCAGCTGTTGGTTACATAACAGATAATAACAGAAATTAGCACTGTTTTATACGTTTTGTTTCATGTTGTTGTGTCTAGGGGTGCATGCAGTAGGTACATAGTTACCCGTACTTAACAGAAACTGAGTCAGACAGGCTGAGTGACGTGCCAGAGTCCACACAGTAATAGCACAGGGGTTGTCTGTTAGTTTGTTAGTGATGTTTAAGGATGTCCAGTAGTTTCACATCAGAATTTCCTTAAAGGTCTGTCAGACTTGCTGAAATCAATATTATAACATTGTGGCTGTTTTCTTTTTTCAGTCTTAGCTACTTAAAAATTCCTTGACATGGTAGGAAATGGCTATTCTTCTCATATAGCATGTCTCACAAAGCAACAGACCCATTTCTACAGTGGTATTTTTAGAAAAATTCTAGTGCTTTCATTTTAGAACTGTTCTGTGCTGAATGGTTATAAGATTCATCTGTTGCCTTCATGTGTGAAAGTCAGCCCAAGGCTACAGTCGCTTAAGATCTATTTCCAAGGAGACACAGAGACCTGTAATAAATCTTCCCCTGTCATTCTCTTCCAGGAGATGTGAATGAGGATTGAAGGTAAAAATTACAGTGTGACGAGAACTAGATTGGCTTTGGCAGGTTTAACTTGTTTTGAAACTTTTCTAATTTTCCGTTTTAATGCTTCTCAATTAAGTCTAGACAAGAGCTTTGAACTGGGAAGCAGAGGCAGGCCCGACCTTGGCCCCAGCGCACACTCGGGTGGGCCAGATCAGTCACCGCGCCTGGCTGAGGCTCCTCTGCCCTTTTCGGTAAAATCGAAGTTTCAGAAATTAAAAATTAGCACCTTCATACTTACCTCAAAAATCTTAGTCAAAGTTAATAATGTGTGCGCACTGTGAACGTGGCGTTGTTGGAATTTTTAGAGAAGCAATGGAACCTGAACCTCTCTCACGCTATAAAATGTTCGTGTTGAGCCCTGCAAAACTCAAAGCGCTCTGCCCCTTTGAGCCGTGGGGGCGTTCGTGGTGATGTGGAGGCACCTCTAAAGGTTCCTTATACCATCTCAGTTCGCTAGAAAACAACACTGAAAGTCAGGCAACTGAAAAGTAACGTTGTTTCCTACGGACTGAGCTATGAGAGTCGGTCTCGTTTTCATTGTATCCATTACACGCCAGCTGGATCGCTGGCCCCCAGCAGACAGATCAGCCGAGGCTGCTGCAGGCCCACTGCGGACGTGTGCGGCCGGCGCTCCCCCGTCCGTCCCCGGGGCGGGCCGGGCAGCTGCCCACTGGGAGCCTGGGCAGCGTTAGGCTTGGCTCTCTGCCACCGAAGCCCTTTCTTGTGTTGGGTGACGACGTCTCCGCCATTTCTGTCATTAGATCCAGCGTGCTCCCAAGGGGTGTCAGTGGGAGGAGGTCTTTGCTTCGGGAAGGGTTGAATTATTGCCATAACAAGGTTTGTACCAGAGACTGTCTTAACCGTGAATATTGATGCAGCTTCCGCCATAGTACATTTCCTCAGTGGCCATAAGTGAAACAACACATTCTATCACAGTGACTTGGCTCTGTCAGAATTTGCTGCCAAAAATTTTAACGAAACTTCACTTAAATTGGACTGGTGAGATTGCGAAGTGATGGAGAATACCTGACAGATGTACGGAGCTCACCTGATGGTGAGATAAGCTCAGCGGCAACATTCAGAGAACTTAGTCATGCCACGTTTGCTAAAGCATTCGCATTTCCGATGATGTTCCTAAAATATTCCGAAAGTGTTATGCTTTCTTAATATGATAGAAAAGCTGTTACTCCAAGTTTTTGTCCCTGTGCATCGCCAGCAGTGTGTCAGCCCGTGTTTGCCCCAGAAGGCAGGGAACAACCGCCTCCGTCAGGCGAGGGAGTGTGTGGGAGTGTGCGTGGGCTCCGCCCGCCCTCGCGCAGGTGGACGGGATCTGCCGTCCGGGCCACAGCACCTTTACGAGGGAAGAGGGGTGCCGCTGATCGTCACACCGCGGCCGACCCGGTCCCGTCGGGCCGGCCCGCGTGGGGGGCCGCCCTCGCTGTGAGCGAGTCCAGAGGCGGCGTGTCGGACGCAGGGCCTGAGTTTCCTCCCGTCGGGCCCTGCTTGTCGCGGGCCCACTGAGAAGCTGCTGCCGCACTGATGCTTCGTGCCTCCTGCCGCTTTCCGGTGCTGCTCTGCCCTCCCCTCGCAGTCTGGACCTCGGTGCTGGGAGGCGCGCCTGCTCACACAGGCACGTGAGGGCCAGCAGGGGGCGCCAGCCCGGCCGCAGACACAGCCGAGCCCGGGTGGGCTCCAGAAATGCGAGATGGAGCGGTCGGGTGTGTCAGTGGATACAGCGCGGATGAAAATCTGCCTTCCAGAGCTGGGAGCTGCTGCTCAACACGCAGTGGAGCTGCGGAGCCGCGGAGGGGGCGGTGGGGCCGGCGACCACTGCGGCTTACGTCGGCTTACGTCGGGTCTCGGCAGCTGGCAGGGAGCTCGGCCTCTGTCGTTAGAAAGGCCGCGTCGTCAGAGGCAGACGAAGCCAGGCCCTGACTCCTCAGACATGAGCGCAAGTGCGTTCGTTTTTGTATAAAGAACAGAGTCGTCGTGGAAAACTTAGATTGAATTATTAAAATAAACTACGTGAAGGTAGGTCACCCGAGTTCATTATTGGCATGTTATGTTTCGGGGTGGAAACAGCAGCCCCACCATTTCCTGTTCAGGGGGGCACGTTTCCCAACGCGCCGTCCTGCACTCCGTAGCCAGCGCGAACCTCGGAAGCGGAGACACCATCGCTGTCAGAGCACAAGGGGCACGTTGCATCCTCAGGGCCTCTCACATGCTTGTTGCTGCGAATGCCTCCATTGCTTCACCTGTACCTCTCGTGTGGTATTCGGGGCACGTCCCCTGCAGTGTTACTTTCCACACACATCCTCTTCTCCTTCCTGGTCAGCAAGACCAAGAAGGATCCGCCGTGGCTCGGGCTGCTCGGCGAAGATGAGACAGCTGGGCCAGCCCGGCCTGCCCTCATCGCTCCGCTGCCCCATGGGCGGGGCCGCCGCTCAGCCCTCGGGAGTCGGCGTCGGAGCGTCAGAGCGTCGGAGCGTCGGAGCGTCAGAGCGGGGCTGCTCCGGCTGCAAAGCCCGGCAGGCTTCTAGAGAGGGCGAACTGCAGGCGCTTCCGCAGAAGACCCTCAGGCAGGGGCACGGAGGGTCTGAAGGGCTCACAGCAGTTGGAAGGAGACACACCGTTGGTGCCTCTCTGGCTGGAGCCGGATTTATGGCCCAAATGCGTCCTGGAATGAGGCCGAGAGACACACGTGCTCACGTGCCTAACTCCCATTCCGACCTCGTGTTGTATCTTGCTGTCCCCTAACATCCTCGTCTATTAACTATAGGCTCGTTGCTTATTCAGTACAGGCATTTGATATTACTATCGACTGAGGTCATCATTGCCATTCCTGAGCCCTTTTGGGGAGACTCTTGTGGAGCATCAATGGAACTAAATTTGCAGAGGGTCACTTTTACTGTCAGGTGATAGGACATCTCAGCGGCAGCACCGAGTTTTGAGGGTTCTGCAGCCACTTCTCCACGCGAGGCAGGCGTCAGAGCTGTACCCCTTTCGAGGGCAGGAGGTGGTGTTTGTCCCTCTTTTTCCCACGGTGCCTAGAAAGCTGCCTTCTGCTAGGAGTTTGTTGGTTGGTGCTTTTTGCTCATATTGAGATTTACCACTTGTGTATCGTACTATTTAATTTCCTTTGGAATATGTGAATGTGAATTATATGTTCAGCAGACCCTCACTCACTATTTGTCTATGGCCTGCTTAAGCATAAGAGGCAGAAAAGCTCACAAATGAGCTCACCCCAATGAAGGTTGCACGCGGGGCCCGCAGTGTAACTAGCTGGGTGGGAGCCTGTGGCCAGTGCAGAAGGGCGGGTGCTGCGGATCTCTGCCTTTACTCCTGGGGCCTGCCGGGGGCGCAGTAGTGAAACGTGCCTATTTTCTTCTCAGTGGTAATTTTAAAAAAGTAAGGTCTAGAATACAAGTTCCTGGGAAACTGGGTTTTTTTTCATCTGCTTTGCTCATTGATGCATCAGCTGTGCCTGTCACATAATCGGCAGTCGGTGAATGTTTGTTGAGTGGACTGCCCTTTGACTGAAACCCACTGGGACCCACAGACGTGGGCCGGACAGCAGTCAGACAGACCGCAGGCTGCATCACGCCCGCCGCTGCTCTGCCGCTTTCCTCCTCCGATCCCCGGCTGCGGGGAGCAGCCCGCCCTTTGCAGAGCTTTCCCACCTGCGTTTCCTATGGAAGCCAAAAGCCGGATGAACAGCACGAGTGACAAGGCCGAATGCCGGGGACGTGGAAAGCTGGAAAGGGTGCTGCTCCCACGCCAACTCCAGGGAAAAGATCAAACCCTGGCTTCTCTCGCGCTCACGCAAGAGCCGAGGTCTTCATCCTTTGTTGTCTCGTCAACGAAAATATTTAAGAGTTGTTAGTTTTAAATCACAGTGAAATTCTACTCTTTTCTCATTTGATGTTGTTCCTAACTTTCCTGCCCCGTAAGCAGCACAGTGCAATGACTCGCTAATCAAGCAGCTCACTGGCACGTGTCTTTGTCGTTCCAGGCGATGCCCAAAAACATGGTGTCCCGCCTCTGCGAGTCCAAGAAGGTGTGCGCGGCAGCGGACCTGCAGCTCCAGGTACGCGGGCGCCGGCGTTCCGGGGCTTCCCGGGCCTTCTCAGAACGCGCGCATGCTTTACATTCTTGCCAACGCCGCACGTTTATTACAATAATTATGCTTCTGAAACATCTTTCATCTGAGTTCAAAGAACTTGACCAAAATTGACTCGTTTAATCCTCACACTGTCCTTACGCAGTAGGTGTGAAATTAGGTTATTTTCTGTATGCAGTCTGGAAAATCAAAGCTTGGAAAAGTTACAACATTTTTTCTAAATCGTACATTTTAGCAACAGAATTATATATTGTTCGTTTTGTATCTTCTTTAAAATGTTGTGTTTTTAGATGTGAGGTTTCAAGAGTAATGACTGTTAGTTTTCGATGATACTCAAACCCCGTTTCCCAGGTTTCCAGAGAGAGACCAGAGAGGCCTGGAGCACAGGGGTGTCAGGGCTGCCCGACCCCTGGCCTTCGGTCGCTGGGCATCCCTGAGCTGGCCGAGGCAGTCTCACTGTCTCTCCCTCAGACCCGAGAGTTATGTAGCCGACACACCTGTCTTTCATCTGAAGCACCTCAAAATCGTCACTTCCCAGTGGCCCAGTTCCTGTGTACAGGAGTAGCCGCCCGTGACTGCTTCGTAGGTTTGTAGAGTTCAGTCCCCGGAAAGGAGAGCATGAGCTCTGTGTTCGTGGTGCCTCAAAGTACATTTCGGTGGAGAAAAGGCCCACTGCCGACAGACAGAATCACGCATTACATTCGACGTACATTATTTACTATGTATTTACATCAATATAATTTAAAATGGATTTCTGAGTTGTTTAAAAAAGTTAGCATTACTTGGAAAAAGCCTTTTGATTTGCTGATCATTGTAGTAGAAGTCTTCATTTAAAAGCCTTTTATTCTGAACAGTTGTTTCAATGTTACACTGGAAAACCAAGCTCTCCCTCCTCCTGCTCTCCAAAACAGAATAACCCCCTGAGAGGGGAGAGCGAAACAGAATAACCCCCTGAGAGGGGAGAGCGGGAGAGGGAAAAAGAGAGAGAGACATTCTCATTGCCTGCCTTCACGACACACCATAGTCCCCTTGTACGGAGACCAGCAGGAGTGGGAGGAAGTGAATTGTTCCAGATCTCTAAGGGGTATAAGCAGTGTTTTAACATTTGGGAGCAACTCTTTTTCTTTTTGCAGTGCACTGCTTTGCAAATAGGCTCTTATTTTTCTGTGGCCCTGAGGGTCATGGTCCCAGGCATCTACAAATCCCCGACTGAGCAAAGAGGCTCCTCACTTCAGAACTGTTTCATCAGCAAGTGAGCGTGAAATACACGCATGTATTTTATTTTGCTCTGTTTTCATAATTTAAAAATAGAAGTCTTCCATACTTATGCCTTTTTATGTGTGTGAAAGGTATAATCAAAAGAAGGAAACTCTTGAATTTTTATTTGTTTATAGATTGTGGGGAAAGAATGCCTACCTCAGTTGAGGTTGGAGTTTAAGAGTTTTAATTCATAATAATTTATTCTGTTAGACTACAGACAAGTATGAGTAATTTTGGCTCCTCTGACTGCTTTATGCATTGTTATTCATTATAGAATATAGAATTGAGAGAGCTATGTTTAGCTATATGTTTAGATTACAAGTTAGAGTAAGGCAATATTTATATTTAGGGAATGTCTGTATTTTTCTAGGGAAGGTTGAAACTTGACTTTGTCATTTAGAACCACAATTCTATATCTAGATGAAGCCAGAAGCTAGAAGTCATTTAAATTTTTTCTTTTATCCAAACTAATCCTCATTTCTTTCAAGTCAACAGCTGCACAGTCTCTGCAAATTCCATTTTTGAGTCAGAAAGACACATATCAGAACCAGAATTGTGTATCAGAGTTTTTCCTTTAAAATAAAGCATTTACTCTCTTAGTTCAGGTGAATTCCAAATAGTGCTAATGGCCAACTCAAAAAGCATTTTATCTTTACTCTAGATTTTATGCAAAATCTAGTTTTCAGAGCTGTATACCTGTATTTTTCCAACCATAAGACGCACCTAGGTTTTAGAGGAGGAAAATAGGAGAAAAATTTTGAAGCAAAAAATGTGGTAAAATATTTAATAACATAGTTAACATAATATTTCACCAACCTAAATGTAAACAGAACTCAGCAGCAGCATTAACAACCATTACGCCTCCGAAATTTGGTGTGGAGGGTGCATCTTACTGTCTGAAAAATGCGGTAAGCAGCAGGTTTCTCGTTTGAACTTTTGCTAATGGCTTCTTCTCCTGGTCTGTTTCCACGGCCTGTATTCTCTGCTCAGCAGTGAGCGGTCCCTCCCTCCCGGTCACCTCCTCAGGCCAGCGCCGCCCCTGCGTAGCAGCTGCCGCCTTGAGCTCCTGGCACCAGGTGTGGGGCTGGCTTGGCCCTGGCTGCAGACCCCGGCAGCTTCACCAGAATGTTCTGTGCCATCTGTCTCCTCCAGACGCAGAGCGCTGCTCCTGTGTCCACCCTCTCCACCTCGCCCTCTTGTCCCGCCTCTCCTCCCAGAGCTAGGGTTCTGGCCGTGTCATCTCTCTCACGTGAGCCGTACGGCGCTCCAGGAACAACCCAACAGGATTTGTTAGGTCCTAGGCTCACGGCGGCTACTTTATTTTTTTTGTATTTCCAACCATATTTCTTGCCTGTTGAGAGAGAGGCAAAATTTCAGTTTTGTAGTCACAGACTTAACTTACTACATTATTATATTTAAAGAGTACCTTACAGATAAGATTTAAAATTCTTTAATATCTTTAATCGTGAAAGGCTGAGAGCTTTCCTTTTCATCGTTGACATAGTCTCAAATGTTGGACAAAAACACCTCTGAAGCCACACGTATGTATCTGTGTCCGGGGATGTTTTCAACCGCGATGTAAAACTACGGCTCTGGAGCCCCGGGACCCCTCCGGTGGAGCCCGTGGCGGTGCAGGGGCGGCAGCCCGCACCGCACAGGCGTCCTCCCGCGTCTCTGTCCTCCTCCAGGTCTTCTACGCGGCGCTGGACCAGACCTACCACGGGCGGCACCCGCTGCGCAGCTCGACCACGGCCCTCCTGCAGGAGGCCCAGGAGCGGCTTTACGGCCTGCCCTACGTCCCCAACACCGTGAGTGCCGCGCTTCGACCCTGCCCCGCCGCTGAGCGGCTCTGCCGGTGTGCCGGTCGGGTGGGTGGGCCCTGCGGCCTTGACTCCTGTCGAGGCCTCACACGGGACAAGTGCCCCAACCGGCCTGGCCCCTCAGCGGCGCCTGCCCTGCGTTCACGGGTGCCCATCCTCCTCCCGCTCGCAGCGCTGGTCCGGCTTCCTGAGCAGCGGGCGCGGCAGAGGGCTGGTGTCAGTGTGCGCTCTGGTCCGTGACTCTCCGTGGTGAGAGAAACGGTGGCCGTGCGAGGCGACGTGATTGTCAGTCCCGAGTCGTTCCGTCCCAAAGAGAACCGGCATTCCCTGAGCGCCCGGTTTATATCAGTGGCCGCAGTGGGTGCTTTGCACATCGTATCTCGGCGCCCCGTCGGGACAGGATAGAAGCGCCCTGGTATTGCTGTCATTTATGGAATACTAGGTGCCAGGCTCTAACCGCCGCCTAAGAAAACAATCTAATTCAACTCTCAGATCAGCCCAGAAATTAGGTAACGTCGCCACGCCTGGGGCTCAGGTTGCAGCTCACACACATTGGATGTCTTGCCCCAGACCATTTCGTTGGCAAGCGACGGCTAGGGCACCGAATGCAGCCTCCACAGCCACGCTTTCCCGGCCTCGGGTGTCCTGTGAAGAAACGGGTGTGGTGGGCAGGGTGTGGGCCGGGGCGGTCAGCACGGTAACGGACGTCCGCACGTTGCTCGGGCTCTCAGGTGTGAGCGGTAGCAGCCCAGCCCCAGTCGGCCGAAGCGGAGGTGCGGACCATGGCGTCTCATCAGTGGGAGGGCGGGTGCGCCCCTGGCTTCAGCCAGGCTGGATCTGGTCAGTCCCACAAAGCGCTGTTAGGGATGGATGGTCCTCTACTTTCCTCAGCTCAGCTCTGCTCCCACCCTTGCTTCGGTCCCAGGCCGGCTGCGCTGACCAGGGGGCGTGGCAGCTGCCGGTGGGTCCAGGGTGAGCCCGGACTCAGCCGGTGTCATAGAAGAAGGGGCGCTCTGAAAGTCGTCTGGCTGCTGCAAAATGCCAGCAAGTGACCTTTTACTTCTTACAGTGCTGGGCGCCAGCACATGTGGTGCTGAGGGGACGGTGAACCGGTGACCTCTGAGTGCCCTTGATCTTCAGGTCCGCACCCTCAGACCTGCATGGGAACCGTCCCGTGCACCCGACACGACACACAGCAGCTGACCCCCGCCGCACTCCCACCAGCAGTTGTTCCCTGTCTGGAAAGCCTGGCCCCTCCCGCTGTGCGCTGCTGACCACGCTGCGTGCCTCTCTGACCTTCCCTGTGGTTCGTCGTTCCCACGACCTGAGCCGAAGCTCTGGGTTACCTGTGCTAGTGGAAGCCGGTAGTTAAGAGTATGCTGACTGTTCATTTGTGGAATAAGTCAGAACGGTTGCCTAGATTTTAATGTAATAGCATTTCCTGTTTAGGGAACATCGCACGGTTCACATGCGTGCGATGCTTACGTGCTTACGTGTTTTTGTGCTTATGTTGTAGTTTTCTTTGCTTCTCTGCTTAGCTTTGAAATGGGTGTGACTTCTAAAGCAATTATTAATGGACACAAAGGGAGAATTCCATAGTAATAAAATAATATAGTAGAGGATTAAAATAATAGTAGGGGATTTTAGTACCTACTCACATTAATGGGGATAGATTATCCAGATCAACTAGACAGAAAATTAATAAGGAAATAATGGCCTTAAATGTCAAATTAGACCACATTGACTTAATAGACTTTTTAAGAACGTTTCATTCAAAAACTGCCAAGTACATTTTTTTCACATACATGTGGAATGTTTTCTAGTATAGATTATATATTAGGACAAAATAGAAGCTCAATAAATCCAAGAATGTTGCAGTCATATTAGCATCTTTTCCAGCCACAATGGCATGAAACTAGACATCAACTACAGGAAGAAAACTGGCAAAAAAACAAATACATGGAGACTAAATAACATGCCACTCAACAACCGACAGATCAAACAGAAACTCAAACTATCTTGAAACAAATTAAATGACACAACTTTTCAAAATTTATGGAGTGCAACAAGAGCAGTTCTGTGAGGGAAATTCACAGGCAGACCTCAAGAAACAAGGAAAGTTCCAAATAAACAATCTAACCCTGTACCTAAAGGAACTAGAAAGAGTAGAATAAACAAACCCCAAAATAAACAGAAGGAAGGAAATAATGAAGATCAAAGTGAAAATAAATGAAATAGAAATTTAAAAAACAATAGAGGGCATTAATAAAACTAAGAACTTGGTCTTTGACTAGATAAACATATTGACAGAACTTCAGCCAAACTCATTGAGAAAAAAAGAGAGTGACTAAATAAATAAAATTGTAAATGAAGGAGAAGTTGTAACTGATAGCACAGAACTACAAAGAATGATTGAAGAATACTCCTAACAATTATATGCCAACAGTGTGACTATCTAGAAGAAAGGGATGAATTTCTAGAAGCATATAAACTTCCAAAACTGAATTGGGAAGGAATAGAAATTCTAAATAGACTGATTACTAGCAATAAAATTGAACCAGTAATTGAAAACTCCCAACAAATTGAAGTCCAGTACCAGATGACTTCACAGGTGAATTCTGCCAAACATTCAGAGAATTAATGCCTGTCCTTCTTAAACTATTTCAAAATATTGAAGAGGAAGGAATACTCCTAAACTCATTCTACAAAGCCTGGGTTACCCTGATACCAAAACTAGACAAAGAAATTGAAAAAAAATGTACAGGTCAATATCATTGATGAACATAGAGACAAAAATTCTCAGCCCAATATTAGCAAATCAGGTTTAACAGTACAATAAGAAAATGACACACTGTGACCTAGTGGAATTCACCCCAGGGTGCACGATGGTTCAACATCTGTAAATCCGTGAGACTCATAGTAACACAACAAGGGTAAAACCTTACGATCATCTCAGTACCTCCAGAAATAGCATTTGACAAAATCCAGCGTTCTTCTATGATTTAAAAAAATCTCAACAAAGTGGATCTGGAAGTAACATCTCAACAAGTTAAGGTTATTTATGAGAAACCCCCCGCTCATATACTCAATGGTGAGAAGCTGAAAGCTTTGTCTCTAAGATCAGGAACAAGACAAGGATGCCCACTCTCACCACCTCTGTTCAACATATTATTAGAAGTGCTAGCCTTAGAAGTGCTCTTATTAGAAGAGAAGAAAAAGAAATAAATGGCATCCACATTGGAAAGGAAGAGCTCTTACTATTTGCAGATGACATGACACTATATGTGGAAAACCCTGAACACTCTACCAAACACTGTTTCAGAACTAATCAGTCATGGTGCAGGCTTCAGAATCAGGTACAGGAATCTGTTGTATTCCAATAATGAACAACCAGACAGAGAATTAAGAAAACAATCCTATTTAATATTGCCTCAAAAAGCATGCATCACCTAGGAAAAAATTTAGCCAAAGAGGTAAGAAAGACCTGTAGTGTGAAAATTATGAGATAGTGAAGAAATTGAAGATGATACAAATAAATGAAAGGATATACCTTGCTCTTTGATTGGAAAAACTAATATTGTTAAAATATCCTTACTATTTAATGCAGTATACAGATTAAATGCAATCCCTGTTAAAATACCAGTGGCATTCTTCTCAGAATTAGAACAACTGACATTAAAATGTATATGAACCACAACAGGCCCCAGCTAGCTAAAGAAATCTTAAACGAGAGCAGGTGGGAGGTGTCACGCATGCTCCCTGACACACAGACTGATGGGGAGAGTCGGGAGCCGAGATGTAAATCCATACGTGGTCAGTTAATGCACGAGAAGGAAGCAGGGCCATACGGTGGGGCACAGACAGTCTCTTCAGTATGTGGGAGCAGGAAAACTGTACAGACACATGCAAAAAAAGTGAAGTTGGACCACTTTCTTACACCATATACAAAAACAAACTCAAAACGGATTAAAGACTTAAATGCAAGACCAGAAACCATAACTCCACAGGCGAAGACACAGGCAGTAAATTCTTTGATATGGACATTGCTCTTGGCAGTATCTTTTTGGGTATGTTTGCTTGGGCAGGGGCAACAAAAGCAGAAATAAACAAATGGAACTCCTTCAGACTGAAAGATTTTGCACAGCAAAGGAAACCATCAACAAAATGAAAAGATAACCTACTAAACTTGGCAAGATATTCACAAATGATACATCTGATAAGGGGCTGATACCCCATATACATAAGGAACTCAGACAACATAACCCCCCCAAAAATCCAATTAAAAAATGGGCAGCAGATGTGAACAGACATTTCTCTAAAGAGGACACACAGATGGCCACCAGACATACAGAAAGATGCTCAACATCAGTAGGCGTGAGGGAAATGCAAATTAAAACCACGAGTTAGTGCCTGACGCCTGTCAGAATGACTTTCATTAATAAGTCAAAAAATAACAAATGTTGGCGAGGGTGTGGAGAAAAAGGAACCTCACACGCTGTTGGTAGGATTGCAAATTAGTGCAGCCTCTATGGAAAACAGTATTGAGATTCCTCAAAAAATTAAAAATAGAGCTGCCATATGCAATTCCAGCAGTTCCACCTCTGGGTGTTTATTTGAAGAAAACAAAATCACTAATTCAAAAAGATGTACGCACCCACAGCAAACGGTCATTGCGTTCCTCGTATTTAGCCAAGATGTGGAAGCAAGCTAGATGTCCCGGCAGCAGGTGAGTGCCTGAAGCGGATGTGGTGTGTCTGTGGGTGGAGCAGTATTCGTCAGTAAAGAATCCTGTAATCCAGCCACGTACAGCAGCACAGATAGATGTGGAAGGTACTGTGCTCGGTGAAATGAGACAGAGAAAGGCAGATGCACACTGTGTGATATCACTATGTGTGGAATCTAAAGAAAATGAAACGAAACAAAGCAAACAGGTAGAGGAGAGAGAGACCCACAGAGAGCGAGTCTGTGGTCGTCAAAGCTGGGGGTCGGGGAATGGAAACGTATAAACAGACACAAACAAGAAATGAAATGGCTGTGACTTGAGCTCCGTGAGCAGGAAGGAAGTAGCAAAGTCACCCGGACCAAACCGGGGGGCCAGGATGCGTCCTACAGCCCCAGCACTTCAGCTTCGGGGAGCGGCCTGCGCCCCGCTTTCTTTGTCGTAAGTCTTACAACCATTCATCTGTTCCTTTTTTTAGAAGAGAAGTAAAACTTCTTTGCTATCCAGGTTTCTTCATCAAAATAATTAAATATATGAAAATAAGGTAACAGTGGCAACCGAACTCTAAATCAACATCAGTAAATTATTTTGCATTTAAAAGCATTGTCTTATTATTATGTTCACTAGTTTCTTCTCCTAGTTCTTTTTTTTTTTAAGACTTTATTTATTTCCAGACAGAGGAGGAGGGAAGGAGAAATAGCGGCAGAGAAACATCATGGGTGGTTCCCTCTCGCACCCCGCCCCCCACGGGGACCTGGCCTGCAACCCAGGCACGTGCCCTGACTGGGAACCGAACGGGCGGCCCTTTCACTTGCAGGCTGGCGCTCAACCCGCTGACCCACACCCGCCAGGGCTGTTTTTGAGAAAATACAAACATTTATCTTCTTACCGGGATCATCTTCCCCATTTCTGGTCAGTACCCGTAGCTCTGTACAGTTTGTTTCCAGAGGTCTTTCCAAGAAGCTTGGTTACATTTAGAGAAGAAGGACCTTCTAAGGCTTTTAATGCCTGAGAGTTGTTTAGATTTACATAGATACTCTGTTTTTCCTATTTGTGTACATTAATTCCGTTGTACTATTTGTATTCTAGATGAGATCAGTTTCAATAACGAATGTATGTCGTGTGTAACACGCACTTCATCAGCACATACCCCGCGCTGTGCACCCCCTGGGACATGGGGGCAGGGCAGGGCAGGGAGTGGGACGCCCACGGTCCTGGCCCTCACGGGGCCTACGTTGCAGACGGCCTGTCCGGGAGGGCGGTGCATGATTACCATCAGAGCCAGCTGTCTGTGAAGGGTCTCGTTACTGAGCCAGCTGGCCCTGGAGCCACGCGCAGTGCTTGAGCTGGGCGCACGTGGCCTGACCAGGAAGTCGGAGAGTTCTGGGGCCTAACGCAGCCCGTGCACGCGTGGGCTGGAGCCTGGGCTTCAATGGCCGGAGGGAGTCTTCCCTGGAGAACTCGGGAGGGGCAGAGGCGCCCCTGTGTTCTCGCCTGGCCCCTGCCCTCTCCCTTCTCCCTCGTCCTCGGGGACTTGGCCTCAGGGCACTGGCCAGATGGCCGGAGGTGAGGTGCGAGCATGGGAAGATGGCTGGGTGGGATGAGAGGGGCCGGAGGTGCTAAGGGAGGAAGGGGGGATCCCACAGTTTGTAGGGGGCCATGCGTGGGGGTGGGGGAGGGGAGGCATTCAGTGAAGAGTGGAATACAGAGGGGCCGAGGCTTCATGGGGAGAGGGCTGCAAAAGTGGATGAGTGTGGTTCGAGGTGATGGCAGGCTGTCGGTGAGCACCCTTGCTGGGTCGGTGGCCAGCAGCCGAGGAAACAGACCGAGGCCAGAGCTACGGGCCTGGGGAGCTGCTGGCCTAGAGAGGGACGCCCGGCGAGCATTGAACAGGACACAGCGGGGGTGTCTGGGATGCGGCCGCAGGACTGCGTGGGCAGCGAGGACGCGCTCCTAGTCGGTCAGTGTGGTCGCAGAGCGGGTCGCTGGAACAGCGTTTTTCAGGCGCCTGCAGAGAACACGCTCTACGTACTCTTTTCTGTCTCTGCGGCTTCAGTCACGCAGAACACTGCCCCGCGCCCATCTGTTGTGTGAGGGCTCCACTGGCTGTGGGGTGGCTCGGAACGCGTGTCCGCAGCATTTATTCTGGGTGTGTGTTCCGAGTCCCCAGATAGCGGGCTAGTGAGTGAACTTGGAGCACACGATCACCTAGGCGTCAATGGAGAGCTGCTCACGCTGAAGTTGCGCACATTTTAGAGCCGATTCTCAGACTTGATCTTGCTCTTTCATGATTGTGCGAACAAAGAAAAGTGACCGCGGATTCAGGGGCTGGGAGAGGGCCGTGGCCAGCGGTGAAGCCCCTTGTTTTGAGAGTGTGCGTCCCGGACGGCATCCCAGCAGACCTCTGGCTGAGTGCAGGTGGAGGTGGGGAGCGGTGGGGAGTGGTGGGAGCAGAAGCCAGAGCCCCGAGAGAGTGCGCAGGGGGCCGGGAGAGCGCTTTCCCCGTGTGTGCCGTACTCTTCTTGTGTGCGTGGGGTCTTCTCTTCAGCAGTCGGAAGAGAAGAAAAATAAGACACACAACACCCGCCGCGAGACCGTGCGGTGCTGCCCACGGTGCGGGTGCTGTGGCTTTGACTTGCTGCTGGAGCCTACTTTCTCCCCTGCCGACTTGACGGTCAGCTTCGCCTCCTTTCTTCAGAACACGTGTGTGGGTGCCCGTCTGTGAATCCATGTATATCTGGCGTTAGTGCACGAAGCAGATTGAGTGTTATGTTTTCATACTTCCGAAGTGTGTTTCAAAGCTCTTCATCGGCTATCTGATCATTGTAGTTCGCTGATTAATAGACGACTGTATCACAGCTTACTGACCTTATGTAGCATCCTGCTGATTTTATTTTAAAAGCTTTAATTCTAGCATAATTTATAAAACACTAAGATAAGAAATACATATCTATAAAATGATTTCTACCATCAAGATCAAAATGGCAGTCAGAGTTTTTCCTCATTAGTTACTGCGTTTAAAGTGAGGCGAGGGAGAGAAACCAGGAGAGAAACCAGGATCCCGGGAGTCTGTGTACGGAAACCTGAGGTCTGCTTCGGGCCTGGGCTGCCGCACCCCGCGCTGGGTCAGATGTTGGTTTAGTAGTTTGGAGGTTGGCATGAAGGTCTCTTTTTTGTAATACGTGAAGGAGATACCATCCGTTACATAATAGAACCCGAGCTCCAGCATCGTTAGAAGTTCACCATCCTCTCCCCAGATGATTCAGTTCAAATTATTTGTTAACAATCCTCGTCCCTTCTATTTGGTCAGTTTCTTTTTTCGTTTCATTGTTCTTCCTGGGGAAGAAGGTACATTTCCTGCCATTCTCCAGCCCCCGCGCTTGCAGGAACGGAAACCCTCGCCTCAGAGGTAGAGGTGCTGCCCGGGTTGGGCTAATGGGATGTTGCTAAGCAAATGTTAGATTAAACAAAACAATACTTTTTCTTTATCTTAAATACAACCATATGGTGACGATCTCAAAAACCCTAAGTGGTTAATTGCATGTTAAATTCCTTTCCTCTCTGGCTACATAAACAACTGAGAAAATATTTACCTTCTCTGTCATGGTAGATTTATTTACGACTTTGTAACTAAAACACAGAAGTGTTATAAATTGAAACTTTAATCTCAGGATTGACTCATTTTCTAAAAATTTATATGGTTTCAGTTTGTGGGACAGCTGCAGCTCTAGATCTGGCTGGTTTAGAACGTGAGGACGTTACCAGATTCCCCGGGCAGTTTTTATATGCACGTCTTTGCACCAGGCCACCCTCTGCCCTTTTGTCTTGGTTTTCATGAATCGTGCAATTCTTTTTTTTTTTTTTTTTTTGCCTGCAAAGTCACATGGGCTAGATACAATAAGACGAAACTCCAGGATATTAGAAGCTCTTTCTTTACCAAGTAAACTGTGTATTTTAAGTGATATGCATGTGTCTCTCAGATTTTAAGCTGTTTCTATTTTAGGAAACCTTTTCTCTGGCAGTTCTCTAAGGCACCGGTTTTCAACCTTGTTCATCTCACGGCATACATGCAGTACTTACTAAAACCTGTGACACGCCAAAAACATATGTCTGCCAATCTGAAAAAAAAGCGTCATTTCGATTCATTCACGCCGGGCAGCTGCTGTTGCGTTGGCTGCTGCCATTTTCCACCCGGCAGCCCGAGGGGAGAGAGGCCCGCACCCCTGACTCCGCAGTCGGGGGTCCAGCGTCGTGCAGACCCTCGAGGTGCTCGGCGCGGAGGCTGGGGCTCTGGGGTGAGTCATGTTCTTGTCCCAGGTGAGTGTGAGCGGGAAGCGGGATGGGGACCGCCCTGGCCCTCACGGAGCGGTGGCACCCAGCGGGGCTCGTGACCGCGTCCTCTGGGCCTTTGAGACCGCGGGGCAACACGAGGAGGCCTGCAGTTTGTCTCTGTTGTGTTTGGGCTAGGAGGGGCACGTGCGTGACTGAACACCGTTAGGGCCAGCAGGTTTGTGGTGTGCAAGGCCCCCCCTCCTCGGGGCCCTGCGCCCCTTCCCTGCCTGCACCCTGCGCTGCTGTTGCTTCTCACACTCTGACGTGAAGGTAGAGTTGCTTCCGCCAGCCCTGGAGAGACGTCAGGCCCGCCGTTCTCTCCCACCCCTTCCCTCATGTTCCTCCTGCCTCTTCTCGCAGACGAGGGAGCTCTGGACTGGACGATCACAATCGTCCCTAATGGAGTGTCCCCTACCGCCTTTTCCTCTCTCAGATCCACGCAGCTGTCTGCGACATCCTGTCTAAATACAGACTTGGCAGTGACAGCCCTCCCCTTAAAACCCTCCACAGCTCTCATTGCTCCCCAACTGAAGGCCAAAGCCCCTGGCACCCCAAGTTCCCCTGTGGTCTGGCCGCTCCGGCGTCATCCGGCCGAGTGCGCCTCGCTCCCCTTGGCCCCGAGTGCTGAGCCCGTGCCTCCCTCTTCCCGGAGCAGCCTCTCTTTCCCCTCACTTGGCCTGCTGGGAATGCCCCCTCTGCCACACGTCCCCAGCTCTGTGGACTGGCATCTGCTTCCCATCAGTCACCCCAGGCCGTGGTTTCCGTCTCCATCTCCCCAGTGGGCGTGCCCTGCACGCAGAGCAAGGCCCAGTTCTGATTTGGACATCAGTTCTTCCGGGCCTCACAATTACTTACGAGGGGTAGGTGCCTAAGACATATTTACAGCTTCTTTTTTGTAACCTTTTTGTGGAGGCATAACTTACATAAAATGCACAGATTCTAATCCGCAGCCCCATGAAGGTATATGTGTGTTTATACTCGTGTAACCGCTGGTCAGATCCGGATATAAAACATTTCCAGTACCTTGGGAGGTCCCTGCCCCTCTCCCCCCCTTGGTTGGTGCACCTCCCACAGGTGCTATGCTGGCTGGGGGGCATTCAGTGAGAGGAATGACAAGGTCTGGGCTGTGACCATGGAAACGGGACAGAGTTCGAAGAGAAGGTCTGGGGGTCAGGAAAGCAGAGTATCCTAGTTTTAGGTCATCGCTGTAACAAACTAGTGGTTTAAACCAGCACAACAATGTATCCTCTGGCGGTTCCGGAGGTCAGAAGTCCGAGCGGAGTCTGAGGGGGCTAAACGAGCGTGTTCACAGGGCCTGTCCCTTGGGGAGGCTCCCGGGAGAGGCCCTCCCTCACGTCCTCCGGTTGCTGGAGGCTGCAGGCTGCAGGCAGCCCTCAGCTCCGGGCCCCGTCTCCCCGATTGGCCTCCTGCTCAGAGCCTTCCAGCCTCTTTGACGTTCTTGCCTTTGTCTTCTAAGGACCCTTGAGATCACGTTTAGGGCCCCCGGATGATCCCCAATAATCTCATCTCAGAATCCTTCATTTAATCGCATCTGCCAAACCCCTTTCACTACGTGAAGTGACGATCACAGATTTGGCGATCAGGGCAGGGCCATTGGCGGGGGTGAGGGGGTGTCGTTCTTTCTGCCACTCAGGGGTTACCCGTGGGGGGGCGTGGGTTTCGTTGGGATGGGGAAGGAGTGGCGGGCGAAAGTGGAAGTGAGGCCGGAGTAAGAAATCGGGGAGGGCGGAGGGGCGGCAGCAGCTTCCCACTCACCGAAGGCCCCTCCCGGGAAGATGGAAGGTGGCGGCGGGTCCTCACCTTAAGAGGGAGGAAGGGGGATGGCCTAGGACAGCCATGGAGAGCAGAGAAAACTGCCTCACCTCCCAGGCCAGGGATAGGAGAGATTTGAAAAGATTTCGAGGGAGGTAGGATTCTCCGGAGACACCGGTTTCTGTTAGGATAGAAAGGGAAGGGAACGTGCAGAGAAGGCAGATGGAAGTGAGGTGATGTTGCTGGGGGCTGAATTTCGGGCAACTCGGTGGCAGATGGGGAGGGAGAAGAAGAGGGCAGAGCAGGAGACCCATGGAGCGTCCTTGGTGACTGGGAGAAGCAAAGCAGGTGGTGGCAGCAGAGCCGTGAGTGGTGGCCCTCGGGATGTGGGAGACCCGGGCGGGGCACACCGTGTTCTGGGCCCCACTGGATGCTGGCAGAGGGAAGCCGGTGCAGGGTTGGTCTCCCTCAAGGCCAAGGGCGGCAGGAGGAGGAGAGCTCAGAACCAGTCATGCTAGAGACACGGGGAGGTGAAGAGAAGAGTGTGGAAAAGGAGACGTATTTTCCTGTTCATTTGCAAAGGACAAATACAGAATTCCTGTTTGCTTATTAGTTCCCGATACTCTGGCTGTGGCCGAGGCCAGGTGGCCCATTCCGCCTTGCAGCAAAAGCTCAGAAGCTTTCCAAACAAAGTGGGTGAGGATTAAGTGGTTTACCTAAGGTGGCGCAGGCAGAATTAGTAGACGGGTTGCCTGACTCTTGGACTGGAGTTCTGTTGCACTAATTCACTGTCGTGAAATAAATTCCAGATGGAGAGAACACTTAAAGAGAAAAAATACACCATTAGAAATGGCATCTATTTGCAAATATGTTTTACATTTAGAGAAAGATAGTAAGTTAAAAAGAAATGGAAGAAATCACAAATGAGAACAGTTAAGAATTTGATCACAAAAATTTGAATCTTAGAAAACGTGGATAAAATTCACAGGCAGCAAACTAGTTTTTAACAATTGTAACGTGACAAATGGTCTACATTGTTGCCACATAACTAACTTATACAAACAGAACAAAAGCAACAGAACAACAATAAAATAAGTTCACTTGCTTGGGATACAAAGATAGGCAAGTGGAAATAACAGTGAAATGTCGTAAGTACTGACCAAACTGGCAAACATTTTATAAAAAGACAATATCCTAGCACCAGTATTGATACGCTGAGATAAAGATTTTTATGTCTGTTTGTAGGCAGATAAGCGGGAAGGCATCAAGAACAGAAAGAGCTTATGGACCTCTTGAGCCAATAATGTAACATTTAGCAATTTAGTCTAAAGAAAGAAATAGAAAACCAAACAAAGCTTTTTGCCTGATAATCACCGCATTTACCAAAAAAAAAAAAACGCACAGGGTCCAGCACTCAAAGACCGGCCACGCTGGTGCCTGGTGCGGACGCGCCTCCCTGCTTGCCCCCTGCAGTCGCTGAGGCCGTGTGACCTAACTGGACCCCCAGGATGGAGCAGGGGTGGCGCCTGTGGGAGCTCCTGGGCCGTCGTGCACACCCCCTTTCCCTGGCCTGGCAGCCAGGGGCGTCCCGGGGCAGAGGCCCTGAGTCGTGAGCGCCCACAGGCTGGTGACAGGAGCAGAGCGGGCGGGGCGCCTGCTGGGGGCACGGATCCCTCCTGTGCAGCCACAGGGAGTTCAGGGCTTGTGTCCCTGCGCTGTAACCTGGGGAGTCCTGAGGGACGTAGTCCGCACGATGGAGTCACGTGCGGCTGTTAATGTCTGCGAGAATTCTGAAAATCGGGTTAGTGAAAAACGGATGGAAAATTGTGGGTGGCGCGACCAGGTCTTTTGAAAGGAGAATGAAGAGAGCTTTTAACATAAATGCTTGTCACGCAGTCCTGGACTGCGGGTGAGTTTCATTTTCCTCTCACTATTATTCGTTACATTCCAATTTTCGGTACTAAGCCTGTATTCCTTACGTAATAGAGGGGCGAGCACGCACTCCCACACACGCACACCCCTTCAGTTGGCTCCCAGTAACGGGGGCGCTGAGCGCTCTGTGTTCCGAGGAGGAATTACAGGTAGTTGAAAGGACAGTGGTCGCGTGGACCCCGGGCAGCCCCGCGTGGGCGGAGAGTCAGGGCTGAGCCCGACTGAGGGTCAGAGTAGACATTCCCTCCCCGAGGTGTGAGCTCTAGAGCCAAAATCCCTTCTTGGAGGGATCTCGAAGGTCGAGGATGCAAACTCTCTTGCCTCCGTAGAGGTGCGCTGAACACGGGCCTTTGCAGTGATAACCAGCCTTTTTCCCACACTGGGCGGGCTTTCCCCGCGGCAGCGCCGTGGCGGGGAATGCGAAAGAAAGGGAACGTGCGTTCTTGGCCTGGACAAAACTGGCACATATACTCAGGGCTGCAACTGACGAGCCTGTTTGAAGCTGCGCGCGTGAGCCCCTCGCTTGCCCAGGTCCTGCTGGAGTCTCAGCTGTCCCTCGCTGGGACGAGGTGGGGTTCAGACGCCGTTCACCGCATGAACAGTCTCCGAGGGCTTCGCTCGCTGTGGGCCAGGCCCGCCGCGGGGCTGGTACTTCGTGAGCAGTGGGCCGTGTGCCCGACGCTTCCCTGCGTGCAGAGCTCTGGCCTGCGCTCGTCCCCTGGAGTGCGTCCCCGGCCGCGTGGCCCTCACGTTCCCTCCTCTTGCTCTGAAGCACCGCCCCAGCTCTCGCTCCACGTTCTGACCCCGCCCTCCCACATCACGACGGGACTTCCGGCCGCCCACGGGGGCGTGTCCCCTGGTGCACGGGGGCAGGGCCGCCGTTCAGCTCCCGGGTGGGACTGCTCCGCTGAAGCCGTGTGCCCTCGTGGGCCAGTGCTCGCTGCAAAGTCAGAGTCCAGGGTGTGGTCCCGCGACAACCTGAGTTTTTGTTTGACTCTAGTTGTTGCCGGTTTGACAGACCACAAACACTGCAGCTCATTTCTGCTTGCGTTCTTTCATTACTAGTAAAGTCAGCATTTTCCCCCGTGGCATTTCACAGTATCTGTGGAGAATAGGGGATGAACTGCCTGTATTTGTCATTTTCCCGTGTGCATGTTATGTTATATTTTTTGTTACTAGTTTTTGTAGGCATGTTGGCCTTTTATGATTTTTTAACATTCAGACGGTTTTATTTTTATTAGTTTGCTTGGTGGTTGGAGCGATTATATTTCAGTTAAATCTGCCAGACTTTCAATTTCTTGCAGTGCTTAAAAGGAACTTCCTAAGAGTGTCTAAATGTTTGCCCATATTTTCTTCTAGTACCCTCATGGTTTTATTGTTACCTTTTAGTCTTTGACTATTTCCGTTCATGGTGGTATGAGGTGTGAGATTTAGAACCAGCTTCGGCTTTCTGGTTGGCATTTGAGTAGCCCATTCCCCCACTACTCCGAAGACGCCGTCTTTGCGAGCGGGTGTTTTCACGTGCGACAACACTTGCGCCTGAGCTCTCCGCCGTCGCGGTTCTCGCCCGGCCTGGACGCTCGTTGGCTGATTGTTGGTTTTGTGGTGCAGGTGTGTGCTTCTGCTCCGCTATTCATGTCTTTCCGTTCTCCTGTCACACTCTCTGTGTTTAGGATGTTTTAGAAGTCTCTGCCACGTCCTATTCAGTGTCTTCCTGTAGATGAGGACGAGGAGGATGACGATGGCTGTTGGGAATGGGACGTATATGCCTCTGCCCCTTTTGCTAGCTGATTGTCATTGGTACACAGAAAGTACTTTAGTTGTTGATTTTGTGGCTAGCGTTCTTAAAGTTCATTTACTGTGTTTGATATTTATTCACCAGATGTAAGGGGTTTTCCAGGCATATCTATGTGTTAACAATGTATCTCACAACCTGTCTACTTACATTTTTCTGCTCTCTTCCTATACTTACATGTGTTCAGCTGGGTCGGTGGTTTGACACTTCCAGCATCCTTGTTTCGTCTGTAGTTGTACTAGAAGTTTCTGGCCGGCCTGTGGTTTGACAGGGGTCTGGCTGGTGCGAGTGTCGGAGAAAAGAGAACTCTGCAGAGCTCTAGAATCGGGCGGCCAAGACTGCCGCGTCTGAAGCCCCAGCCCTTTGTCTGAGGCGGCGACACCTGACCCGGAGGGTCGCTGGGGGGCTGAATGAACACGTGCCCGTCAGCAGCACCGCCCGCAGTGAACGGGAAGCAAGTGGGAGGTGTTGTTGTCACCGTCGTCGGCAGGATAAAGATCATCCAAGGGGGCGTTTGAGTGGCAGGAACTGTGTGCAGGAACCGTGACTTGGTCGGCTGCAGGTGAGATGGGGAAGCGAGGAGAAGCCGAGGAGCTGTTCGTCTAAAATGGACAGGAGCCTCCCTGGCTGTTGTGCACGATTCTGCCGTGGCTTTTGAGGGGGCCCCCTGCTCCTGACGGACGGCGACCCCCAGGCTCCCCGGGGCCGTGCCGGCGCGCAGCCAGCTGCTCCAGCCCACCGTGGCGGGTCGGTGCCTTCTGCCCGCTCTCCGTGACCATATGTGGTCAACACGGGGCGGGATAGTTTATCTCGGTGTCTTTCACACGTCCTGCTTTGTACTGTGTACTTTCAATCTCTGTAAGGGGGGCGCCCCGTTCGCCGCTGCCTTTGAAGTCCCTCCTCCTCAGATGCTCAGCTTGGCGATGAGGCCATCGCTCTTCCACGTGTGTGTATTTTTCTGTGTCTCAGGGAAGCTTTGAAACGCGTGCTGATTTATGGGGAGTAAAAAGGGAACCAAGCTTTCTCAGAGCATTTAGAAAAACGCAGACACTTAAAAGCTAAAATCAAACAATATTTGAAGTGATTTACACAATTTCAGCCATCGCTTTTTTCACTTGAGCCAAAGTACAGTCTAAGCAGCCTTTCTCGGCACTCGCCCTTTGAAGGGAAGCCGAGGAGCTCCATAAATCAAGTGCAGCTTACACTTAGTTCATAACCCCTCTTTTAGACTCGGTTTCCCTCGTAAAACTCGGGATGGCCTCTGAAAGGGTTAGCCAATTCTATATGGACTTTAAAGTGAGTGAAGAAATGGTTGAAAAGATGTTGGGGAGTAATAGGCAGCCACGCTTAGTGTGGCGAAGCACGGACCCGACAGGAAGGGGTGTGACACCAGCGCAGCAAAGCCGGCCCCCTCGAGAGGCGAGCAGTCAGCTGCGAACCAGTCCAGCGCAGTGGTGACTCGGTGAGACGCAGTCTCCGTGGCAGAGTGACCTCAGTTTTGCCTGTTGGCACCGATCCGGGAGTGCCACAAGCACTTCATTCCTGGTTATTCTTAATAACCTCTTATTCTGAGTAATAGATGAAAACAAATATAAAAGTACAGTGATTTTGCCACAGAAATAAAAAACATTAATTTTCATTTTTTAAAAATTACCTGCTTGATCATTTTGACTGTATTTTATTCTCTCCTGCCTTAGCAATGCATTTACATTTTTTTACAAAAAAGTGTCTTTTGCCCTGGCCGGGTTGCTCAGTTGGTCAGAACGCCGTCCAGAAGCTACCGAAGTCGCAGGTTCGAATCCCGGTCGGGGCACACACAGGAACTGATCGGTGAGCACATCAGTCAGTGGGACCGCAAATCCATGCCTCTCTCCCTACCTCCCCCTCCCTTCTTTCTCTCAAGCAAACAAACGGAAAGTCTCTCCTGCCCAGCATTTCAGGTGTTCCGTGCGGGAGGTGCCTGTGGGCTGGCCGTCCTCGGCCCCTCCTTCAGTTACTCCTGTCACGCTTCCGCTCTGCTCTGCTCTGCCCTGGGAAATGGCCGTGGCTTTTTCTTCTTCCGACTCTCCCCATGGTTTCGGTACTAGTTAACTTTAGTTTTGGCTTTTGTTTTCAATAACAATTGCATATTTTACTGCCAGTAGCTGCTTTTTCTCTTCCGTGGCATCTTGACCTTGTTTCATAAGTGCAGCATTTCTGCTACAAAAATAGGTGTGCGCCTAGATCCTGCCCCGGAGGCCTTACAGTCCAGACAAAAGACGACTGGGGCCTAAGTGGGGCCCCGGGAAGAGGCACGGGCATAAGGGGGGAAGTACAAGAAGCGCATTGCGACAGGATCGTCAGGACTTGAGAGCTGATCCGCAGAACTGGGTGAGGAGTCCAAGGCCAGTGACTGCGCCCTGTGACCTCGTAACGAGCATCGGGAGGAGCCTCAGCTGTGTCGTGGTCGGTGGTGGGACTGGAAGCCCTCCCCTGCAATGGGAATAAGGCCACATTTCCTGCTAAATGCGGTACTGTGGTTCTTACCTGGAGCCATCATCAGGCAGAAGAAATCAAACGCATCCAGCCTGGAAAGGGGCAAGTGAAATGATCTCCAGTGTAGATGACATCGTCTTATATATAGAACACCCTCAGGAACCCACAGCAAACCCTTAGGACTAACAAACAGGTCCAGCAAGACTGCAGGATGTGAGAGCAATAACAGGAATCGTTGTATTTTATACTATAGCAATAAACAATCCAAAACTGAAATGAAGAAAACAACTCTATTGTAATAGCATCAAAAAATAAAATACTTAGGAATAAATTTAACAAAAAGTTTAACGCTTGTACACTGAAAACCATAAAATATTATTGAAAAAATTTAAAGAAGACCTACAGAAATGGAAAACTTTCTCACTTTCGTGGACTGGAAGACCGTTAAAGGTGGCAGTACTCCCCAAATTGACTTACAGATTCAGTACAATCCTTGAAATCTCAGCTGCCCTTTGGTAGAGCTGACAAGCTATAATATTCATGGGGAAGTCCAAGGGACCCAAAATAGCCAAAACCAATTTGAAAAAGAAAGAAGAAGTTAGAGGGGTCACACTACCCGATTTCAAAACTTACTACCAATCTCCTGTGTAATCAAGACCCTGTGGAATTCCGAGTATCGTCACCCAATTGGGAACGTAGGGGACCCCAGTCTCCACCCTCCAACAGAGATCAACAGTTAGACCGCTACCCCCAGACAAAAGCAGACCCCGAGAGCCTTGGAGCTTATTCAGGGAGCTTCAGCAACACCGACCGTGGGCCAGAGGGGAAAGCTCGCACGAGCAGGGAGACAGCCTCGTGTTGCCTCCTCGCGCCACGCTTGTATGTGACCGGCAGTGCCCAGTGACGGGTCAGCTTTCCAGAGGGGACAGTGTCCACTTCGGGGACAGAATCCACCACACCTGCTAGGACAGGAGGAGCAGTGGGGTGACCAGCTTCCTCGGCTGTCGGGGTCCCTGCACAGAGGCCCCACGGACTGGCAGAGCTGAGATGTTGGTGACCTTGTGCATAATAGCCCCCAAATGAAAACATCCCACATGTCCTTCCATCAACATTTAGATGAGTGGGTAAACAAAATGTTGCCGATCCACCCAGTGGAATATTATTCAGCCAAAAAAGAATTCCAGTACCGATTCAGGGTACAACATAAATGACCTTTATCTAAGGGAGAGAAGATCACCTATTGTATGATTCCACTTACTTGAAACGCCCAGAACCGGAAAATCTGTGGACTCCAGCAGGAGATCAGTTGTTGGGGGCTGGGGGAAGGTGGCGTGCGGGCTGACTGTGAGTGGGTGAGAGAGTTCCCCCAGGTGATGACTGGGTGTTGGGATTATAGACAGTGGGGAGGGTCGCAGGACTTTGTGAGTGCACTCGGAGCCACTGGATCGTACACTTCCAAAGAGGGGGTCTCGTGGTGTGGGAGTTCCATCGATGCCTGTAGAAGAGGACACGACACCTTGGGGCAGGAGGGGTGTGCAGGGCCTGGGATGGGCTGTTTCCTTGAAGGAGGAGGCCGAGCTGCTTGCTGTGCCAGGCGGACACCAGCTCCCCTGCCCAGGGCGTCCGGGCTGCCCGCCTGTGCGGTCAGCTCTAGCTCAGTCGCCTGCAGATCGGAGGGAAACGCAAGCCCGGCCCTGCAGGGCGGCCTCCTGCAGCCCTCCATCACGGCCGACCCCCTTGAAGATACCGCCTTCAACTTCCACATTAGGAGATGCGGGAATAAGACGGCCAGTACAGAGCTCCAAGTATTACAACTTTGCAAAATACTGCGAGTTGATATTTCTTCACAGAAAGAGTTACACTAATACTTAGGTGCTGCGCTTTGTAGTGACTACAAATTTCAACTAATGCTGCTGCGTTTGACATTCGGTTTGAATTGCGGGAATATGTCCTGTTTGGCATTGTCCAGGTCCTCCATACGGTTCAATCATAACTATAGCACTTTCTCCCCCACCCCCACCCTCTCTCGTAAGAAATCGCTAAAAGCTGTTGCACCAGGAATGTTGGACATTGTTCAGACGAGGTAGTCAGGGAGGATTGAAGACTTGTTGACAGAGAGCAGGCACCCCTGGTAATTTCGGTGGATCAGTCACGTATTTCATTTCGGTCAGTCACCTCATACGAAACGCAGGCAGTGACGTGCCCGGCCGGTGACACCCTCCCCCAGGCCCTGGGTGCACTTCAGAAGAGGCCATTCCCCCTTGAGCGGCAGGAGCCTCCGCAGAGGTCCGGGGGGCGGGTCTGAGCCCTCCCCGGAGGCAGAGGTGGTCCCTCAGCTCTCTCACCGGGGGCGCAGCCGCGACCAGACAGACTTCTGGTGGCACGTGGGTGACTTTCCTACGACTCAGGCAGCACAAGTGAATGTTGACAGGGTGTACTTTTCAGTGATCTGGAGGGATCCTGTGCCGCACAAATGAGAAAATAAGCTTGAAAGCGGCGGTTACTCAAACCAGGGGAGCAGTGTAACTATCGAAGTCGTTCGGTAAGGGTCGGTGGGTGAAACCGGTGAGGAGAGGGTGTCGTGCAGGCACCAGATTTCACGGAGAATATGACTGTTAGGGTCTGCCTTCTTCAGTATCGCCAGTCGGTGTACCTTGGCCTGATTCAGTGAGAAGTGAGTAACAGTAACAATCGTGTCTTAGTTTTGTTGTGTCATCCCAGAAACTCGGGTGTGTGTACAGTCAGCAAGTTAATCGGGCATTTTTTTTACCTGCATGTTGACATCTTTACAGTTTTAGTGATTATTGAAACAAGTCAAGTATGGAAAGAGAATTTGAATTTACACATGTCAATTGTGTCTAAATCATAGTAATTTGATTCTAATTTTTCTACCCTGTTTATCACCTTCTCGGAACCGGGGCAGGGCCACTGCAGAGTTTGAAGGGCTTCAGTGCCAGGGGAGAAGGAGGAGGGGTCCTGCCAGGTGAGCGCCCCCATCCCACGGCCATAGGGGTTCAGATCCCTGAGCACACTCCTGCCTGCACCTCCCCCACCCCGGGGTCTCACCTGCACAGGTGGCCTGAGGGGGTGCCGGGAGGGGAGGAAGGGGCGCATCTCTTCCCTTCAGGGACACAACTCGCAAGGTGCCCACCTCACTCCCAGTCACGTCCTCGCTGCGAAGGGGTGGTGGGTATGGGGACAGTGTTCGCCCTGCGCCGGTGCCCTCCCGGGTGCCCCCGGGTCTGCCTGCCCAGCGCGGCTTCCTTGGGAGCAGCCCCTGCCCGGACTGTGCGGGGCCACGCCTCCTCCGCACAGCCCCCCGAGGGGCGGGGCTAGGACTGGGACTGGGTCTTGAAATCACCGCGCGCCGCGGCCTCCGGAGCATCTGTTTTGTCAGGCTCAATTCCTTAATGTGTTGGGTGGCGCCTGCCTGTGCGGTTTACAGGTTCGTGGCGAGGACTATACTTTGTACGGTGTTCTCTAGGGAGTTAAAGACTGATGGAGTAGTGAGTGTCTTAGTTAAAAACTTAGGTTTCAACTTACTTTCACGAGTCTGAGTATCGATCAAGCATGTGTTAGAAGGCCGTGGGTCCCTGCACGTCAGGGTTGTTTGATTCAGAAAAGTAAAAGTGTTTAAGTCCTGAACGTCGCTCAGGCCGTTTCTGGAGCCCCGGCTTCTGCCGCAGCAGGTGCCACCAGGAACACGTGCGCTCCGGCGTTTGCCCTTGGAGGGCCCCCCTCCCCCCACCCCCACCCACGGTCGGAATGCACAGCAGGCGTCTGCGGCCTGTAGGTACAGAGAAGAAGCGCTCACAGGAAAGGGGCTTTCCAGGGAAGGGCCTTCGGGCAGGAACACCCGCGTGGCCTTTCTTAGCTGCACCGTTGTCCTCAGAAAGGACACGGCACGCGGTGCCGGCCCGCCATGTCCCCTGCTGCAGACCACCAGGTGCTCCCAGCAGGCCGAGCGGTGGGAAGCGGCAGCCCTGCTCCGCCTGCCGGTCTGTGCTCCCTGCATTCCTGCCGCGGGGACGCATCCCAGCCGCCGCCCACGTGGGCAGAACTGCTAGGCGTTGGGCCTGGCCCCCCAGGGCCTTCCTCCTTGACCTGCAGACAGCCTCCCCCCTGCTGTGTCCCCCTCTGGCCTCTCCCCTGGCGCCCTCCCCTGATGTGTCACCCTCTGACACCAGTCCCGCGGGGCGGGCCACCCGAAGTTCCTTTCTCACTGAATCACCATCTTCAAGGCCCCTTCTCCAAACTCGGTTACCCTTTGAGGTACCAGGGTTGGGGCTTCAATGCAAGAATGTGGAGGGTCCCGGTCCGACCCCTATCGTTGTATAAAATGTGAAAAAGTTACTGCCGTGAGGGACGTGGCCCGTCAGGGTGAGCGGTAAGGGAGACATCCGCAGATGCCCGGGGTGCTGGCTTTGCGTCCTCACCCACGGTGTCTGCGGCGCGGAGGCTGACCCGTCCCCGGCGCTGTGCTGCTGTCTTCGCAGGCCTGGCAGCTGCGGTTCAGCCACCTCGTGGGCTACGGAGCCAAGTACTACTCTTACCTGATGTCCAGGGCTGTCGCCTCCATGGTTTGGAAGGAGTGCTTCCTACAGGATCCTTTCGACAGGTAAGAAGGGGGCAGGGCCAGAGACGCTCCCTTCCACGCCGCCACCCGTCCGGCCCTGCGGAACCCAGCCCGAGCCCACGGGGAAGCGTCTCCGGGGGCATTCCCGTCACAGGGCCTGGACCTCTCAGGCCCTTCCCTCCGGCCCGAGCCTTCTCCTGCTTCCAGAGCCTTGTGCCCCACTGCCAGCCCTGGGTGGCGGCCACCTGCGGGTGGTGGCCTGGCGCCCTGTCCCCAAGCCCACAGGGACCCACTGTGTGAGCACTCCGAGCTCCTGCCCCAGGGGCCTCCCTGACACATTCACCCGCTCCCTGCAGGCCTGCTCAGCTCCAGCCCGTGCTGTGGGCGGTGCCCATTGCTCTCAGCACCCCCTCACTGAGCCAGGAGTCCTTGTTTCCACACGAGCATCCCCCTGTCCTGTCTCCTTTGTTGCCTAAGGGAGGACTTGGCACTTCCTCCAGCCGGGAGCAGCGCCGCCGGAACCTTGAGTGATGGCCCTTGGCATCCCATTTGTTCTGGAAAGCTCGCCCTCTGCCGGGCTTTGGAGCACTTTCCCTTCCCCTTGAAAGACAGTGGAGTCCCCAGACGGGACTGCTCCACCTGCCACCACTCAGCAGGCTCCCGCCCAGCGTGGCTTCCTGCTGCCCTGGCTCAGCGTCCTCATGGGACGCGCCAGGGTGCAGAGGACACAGCCCAGGGCTCTGGGTCGGATCGGGCAGAGCACAGGCCTCAGGTCAGCCAGCGCAGATGGCGAGCTCTCGTGAGCCCACGAGGAGAGCTCAGCTAGGGACAAGGATGCCCACGCCTGTCCCCACGACAGGCAGGCCAGGGGGCTGGGGGCAGGGCCGCAGGCATGAGAGGGTGGGAAGCACAGGAGAGCGCCCGCTGCTCCCCAGCCAGGCAGCCTCCTGCCTCGGAGGGCAGGAAGCAGGGGAAGCCAGTGCAGGCTTCTGAGCCCTTGGAAGGAGCTTCCTTTGAAAGCAAACCGTTCACGGTGATCTGGTCTGATGGGCGGTGCAAGCGTTTTATCCCCTCACCACACAAACAGACGGGTCCCCAACAGTCGGGCAGCCACCTCGGGGGGGCTGTTCCACGACCGCCTTCACGTGGCTTCAGACCGTGTCACCTTAAAGATGTCCAGGGCCCTCGAGCTTTCCTGGCCTGCTGTCTCACGCCCAGTGGCCGTGGCTAAGCCCGTGCATTTTCTCCCAGGAGACTGAGGCCCGGGGAGGGCCGGGGACTTGCTGAAGGCTCCGTGGTCCGCAGGGCGGAGCGAGCTGAGAGTCCAGGTCTGCTGGTTCCGAGCCCCTCCCGCCGCCCACTCCTGCACCCCCTCGGCTTCCCGTGCAGCCGACACAGGCTTGGGTTTCCTCGGCAGTTAGTAATCGCCTTCAGTCCCCAGGCTCTTGAACTTGGATCTGATGTAACAAGATTTTCAAATGTTTCGCAGCTTGGTGCCCACATGCTATTTCGTCCTCAGCCCGTTGCATGAGCATTTGGTCTGCTTCTCAGATTTTACTGTTTTCAAAGGACCTAGAGCCAAAACTGACTGCAGTTTGCGGGATTACATTTTTTACGGGAGACTTTTATAAAACGGACAAAATATCTTGTTTAAAGGAACTACACTTTACTAGAAAACCACATAATATTAAATACACATATTTTCAAGTATTTATATCTTGTTTATATACGCACTCTTGCCTAGACACGTACTGGCCAGAGTTTTGTAGACGTGTAAAATGTGAGCTCGGAAAAAGGCACACTGACCAGAACAGTTCTAGTCCCCGTCAGCGGGTCCTTTTGGACCCCACTTCTGAAAGTGTCCAGGCTGGAAGCTGACATCAGGGGCCAGGCGGCCCCGAGCTGAGCAGGCGGGGAACCTCGATGTGACTCAGGCCAGAGGCGAAGCTGGGAGGGGGCACCACACCCGCGCCGGGGTCAGGCTGGGCCTCTCCGCCACTGTCCCCTGAGGAGCCCAGGCCTCGCCCACGTTTCCTGCTGCAGGACACCCCCTGTCTGGGCTCTCCCTGCCGGAGGCGGCGGCCCGGTGTCTGGGATGAGCCCGGGTCTGACGGGTCCCGCTGCCGGAAGTCCTGATCAGAGGTCCCACTCCAGAATCGCCGTGTGTGGAGCTGCTGCAGAACCGTGGGCGGAAACAGCGGGATTTATGCTGTCACAGGGCGTGGTCATTTGCAGTAAAAGAATTGCATTTTTCATAAAATAGCAGAGCCACACCACATAGCTTGTCTCCAGGCACCCCTGATCTGCAGAATTTCTGTCTATAGAAATTCCTCAACATGTGCCTCCCCGAGGTACAGACCGTGTTCCCCACGGACCCCCGCCGGCCGGGAGCACCTGCAGGTGAAAACGGCTGCTCCGTCCCCGGCCGCTGCCGCCTGCCCCTCCAGAGCCGGTTTTCTGTCCCCTGAGCAGGTCCCCTCAGCCCAGGGAGTGAATTGTCCCCTGCCAGCCCTCTCTTCGCTTTCACTTCAGAATGTTACTTTTCTCTGTGCTGGTGTCATCTCCGGTCCTGTTGTGAAAGTCCAGCCTGGCATAGATCATTTCAGACCTCACGGTAAGCTAACGCCAGAGGTGATGGAGGCCCGAGTGTGACCCTGCATAGCCTGCAATACGCAGATGAAGTGATCCTTTCCTCGAAGGGGTTGCTTGCTGCGTACAAACCAGCTAAACAGGCGGGTAGCTTTTTATAGTGAACCTATGACTTTGCTCATTAGAATAATTTAAAAATCAGGACTAGATTTTTAGAAGCAAGAAAGTAAAGAGCTGAATGGTCTCACGGTAGCAGCTTCCGGACTGTGACATCAGTGCGGCTTCTTTTGAGAAACTCGGGACAGATGTGAGTGGGGCCCAGCAGGCTGCGCACGCAGGGCCCCCAACAGCCTCTTGTCTCCCCAGGGCGACCGGGGAGCGCTACCGGCGGGAGATGCTGGCGCACGGCGGGGGCCGGGAGCCCATGCTCTTGGTGCAAGGTAAGCCAGACGGGGGCTGGGCCTCTCGGAAGGGTCTGTGGGTCATGCGTTTGAGTATCGGCAGGGTAAGTTGGCTTTTTAAAGAGGAGATGTTCAGCTCTGCTGGTTTTCTGAGAATCTATTTCATTGTATCCCAAGTAACAGTCTTATTGTATCTCTGTCCTAATGTTCATTTCTATTTCATCATACCTGAAATAACATTAATCTGTAGTTACTGTGTTTTATTTAGGTGCCAGGATACAATTTCAGGCTTTAGCTTTCAAAACCTTACTAGCAGTCTAATGGGAAATTGTTAAATTCGTCATAAATTTGTATATTTGTCATCAATTCTCAGAAAATCTGCCCTTAGATTTTAATAGATCACACTGTATTTCTTTAGCCACCAGAATTCACTCTTTTATTTCTGACTCTGAAAGTTTAGCTACACATTGGCTAGAAATTTAAGACATCAGGTTGGACTTTTTACGCGTTGAAAACTTAGAACCTAATTAACTGTCCGTGGGCATCACCACGCTTGTTTACCTGTGTGACTGTTCTTCGAGGAAGGTGTGAGCTGGCGGGTGCCACCACGTGCCAGCAGCCGTCCTGCGGCCGCCCGTCTGGCTGTGGATGGAAGTGGCACCTGGGGCTGACTCCCGGGCTGGGGATGTCATTGTCTCTGTCACCGCTGAGTGGGTCCTGAGAGGCCTGGTTCTGGCGTCAGCGTTTTCTGGCCTAGATCTCTCCAGTCGGACGCCCAAACCCTCTCCTTCGGCGGTGCGTTTACGGAACAGGAGAGCAGGCGTGTGCTGAGTGCTGGCTGCGTGTCAGGTCACTCAGTGCGGGAGGCGGAGTGGCGACAGACAAGCGAGACAGGGACCCGGCTCCGGCGGACTCCTGCCCGGCCAGCGCCACGCAGGTTTCTCCAACAGCCCAGCCGGCCCGGGTCCCACGTCTGGGGTCACACAGCGCGGCTGTGCCGGACCGGTAGCACTTCGGCCCTCAAGGTAGAGAAGGCAGGTGACCCACCTCCCTTGTCCCGTGGCCCCTTCCTGAACCCCGCTCGACCCGGGAACTGTTTCAGATGTCCTTTGTGCACTGATTCACGTCTGGCAGCCCCTGAGGCTGCAGTGAGTAGGGACCCGGGTGAGGCCTGGGCCTGGGCCTCCCGGCGGCCGAGGCGGGGCTGTCTGTCGGCTCTGCGGCTCCCCCTGTGTGTGGGGCAGAACGCCCAGCGAGGGTCGCGTATGGGCTCCCGTGAAGACGATAGTGAGCCACAGACGGGCGGACCCGAGTGCCTTTGAGCGGGAGCATC
This sequence comes from Trachops cirrhosus, assembly GCA_028533065.1. Taxonomy (NCBI): domain Eukaryota; kingdom Metazoa; phylum Chordata; class Mammalia; order Chiroptera; family Phyllostomidae; genus Trachops; species Trachops cirrhosus. Next base: position 3,429,136 of record CM052548.1, on the reverse strand, counting down.
GGTGCTGGGCGGACAGCCGTCGGAGAGCGCCGCACCGCGCTGCCCCCCAGGGGCCGGGTCTGCCCTCGCGCGGCCGTGCTGGCCTTGTGCTGCCCGCACCGGCCTGGGTGCGCCCTGCCCGTAGATGTCGGCGTGCACGTGCATCCCGCGGGAGGACAGAAGTGGCACCTTCTCAGCGTTTGCCTTTCACTTCGTGTGTTCTACTCTGCTTCTAAGAATGTTGTTTTAAAAAAAAACCTCTCTAAAAACTTTGATGTTTGTATGAAACCTTTCACGTTAAGAAATTTAATATTTTAGAACTAAAATTCCCACGAGAGAGGAAAAGAAGAGCATGGTTCAGAGCAGAGACGATAAAGCATCCAGGTCCCAGTTCACACCAACAGTGGACGGCTTGGCTTGAAACGCTCGTGCCCGCCTCGCTGCTGTCCAGTCCCGCGCGTTAGCTCACGTGATGTGCCCGTTAACGCATGTGATGTGCCTGTTAACGCACGTGATGCGCCCCGTGTCAGACATGAGTGGGGGCCGCCTCATCCATGCCCCATTCGCACGGCGGTGTGACTCTGTCCGAGTTCACACCCTTGCTGTGCTGACTGTCCTCCAACGACCACGGCTGCCCCAGGTCTTCAAGTCCTGACCCGAGGGTGGCCGGGCCTTTCGGACCACGGAAGGCATAAGTGACATGAGCTTGAGGACCCCACGCCCCCCAGGTCTGCAGTCTGCTCCCCTCAACCCGGGAGCGGCCGCCTGCCCTCCGCTGACCCACAGTGAACTTATCCTTAAGCCGTGTTCCTGGGAGCACTTTGAGACTTCCGTGGCTAAGCTGCCGACGTCTTCCACGGTCCCTTTCTGTCCTGGTGGTTCTGACAGAAGGGTTCCCGCCACCGCAGGACGCGTGTGGCGCTCGGCAGGTCTCGCGTCCTAAAGCTTTCCTGCGCGCTCCCCTCAGCCTCTGCACAGCGACTTGGGTGAGGGAAACGGATGGTTACGGCCCAAGATGTTAGCATTCCAGAGATGATTTTCAAACATCGAACAGCTTCATTTCTCTGCTCCTTTCTGGAGAAAAAGAAACTCTCAGCTTCATTTTTATGGCTCTCTAACCAAAAGCAGTGTGCAAGTAGAGGTACAAAGTAGGAACTTGACAGAATTTAAAAAGGAGCCAGCATCAGATCAAAGAGCAGATAAGTGAGTCAGTTCGCTGGAAACTCCCTCCGTTTTCTCTGTTGCCAAAATGACTCTTGGACCTGAAGTCGGGGAGCCCCAGGGCGCTCGCTACCAAAAGCCAATCAGAATCGTCACACCTCACCTTTCCGACGAGCATGCTGGTTTCAGACACATTGAGTTTTGCCACACTCGTCTTATCTTATATTCCAGATCATCTCGCACAACTTCTTACACATTGTTTTTGTCCAAGAAAGAAACCAGGGAATTGTGGTTTATATTCCAGAAGGTCCCCAAGGCAATTAATACAATCTACAACTACTCTTCTTTTTTTTTTTAAATCCTCACCTGAGGATATTTTTTCATTGCTTTGAGAGAGAGAAGCATCGATGTGAGAGAGAAACATCGATTGGTTGCCTCCCGTATGTGCCCAACCAAGGATCAAACCCATCGCCTGCATGTGGGCCCTCGACCAGGAATTGAACCCATGACCTTCTGGTCCACAGGACGATGCCCCAACCCAGGGAGCCACACGGCCAGGGCGCCACTCTTCTCTTTCGAGCACGTGCTGGGTTCTGCGTCCTGTGAGCCGTCGGCACAGCCAGTGCCCAGTCGTGGCTTCCCGCCATCCCGTGCTGAAAGCAGCCAGGGCTCCTGGAAGAACGGCCGGATCCGGGGCGAAGTGCCGGCCCGAGCGGGGGCGTCCGGCAGGAGCAGAAAGAAGAAACGCACAGCGACGGGGTCTGTGCCAGGGAGTCCAGCGTCCTCGGAACAGGAGAGCTCCTGGTGGCCAGAGCCGCAGCAGTGTGAGGAACCAGGACAATAAGGTGGTATCGGAATCTGACACGAGTAGAGAATACGCACCCACGAGCCCGTCCTGATGTATGTGGTTGGTCGGAGAGATGAATAAGTAAAGAAGTGGGGAGAGCAGGCAGATCCCCCTTGCAGGAGAATCTCAGGTGGTCGGTGTCCTGTAGGTGCTCCTCCCTTGAGGAGCTGGAGCCTAGCTCCCCACCCCGAAGGGTGGGTGCCGCAGTGACTTCCTCCCCAAGAGGGCGGTGTGGGAAGGGGGCTAAACCGACACACAGGCCCCCTCCAGGGGCCCAGGGTACATCCGCAGTGGGCGGCCCCATCGGCGAGGAGTGCCTGTGCTGAGAAGCGCGCTACAGCCCTGTGCCCCTCCTTCCCGAACCCGTAACCCCGTCCCGTCGTGAGGAGACCACCAGACAAACCCACACCGAGGGTGCAGTGCCGCCCGGCCCGGCTCACAGCTGTCAGGGTCACTGAGCAGCGGACTCGGCAGGTGAGCGCGGTGTGGCTCCCGGGGCCCGGGGGCAGAGGAGGACGCTGGGTGAGGCGAAGGCGGCCCAGACACAGGGTGGCGTTCGGAGCCCCGCTGGGCCAGCGCTGGCTGATGGGCTGCGGTGCGTGGCCGGGCGATGCAGGATGATGGAGGAAGTGGGCCGGGGGCCGCTCTGCACTGTCTTCGCTTTTTCAGTGAGTACAAAGCTATCTTAGAACCCAAAGTATAGAAACAAAAAAGCCACTGGGAAATTTTCAGTGATGATGACACTACCACTCTCATTTCTGGCCACTTGGGAACTCCATCGGCCACATCCCCTATGTCCCGGCCGCTGTTTCTGGGGCTCCGGCCCCTCCCCATGGCGGGGGGCATGCAGAGGCATGTAAGGAGAGAAGGGCGATGTGGCACAGAATGCGCTGGAGAGGCGGACAGCGTCGGGCCACAGGGCACACTGTGGGCGGACGCGGGGAGGGACTCCCGGCCTTTGTCCCGGGGACCACGGGGAAGCGCCGACAGTGTCTGCGAGGCGGGCAGTGACAAGGCCAGACAGCCTCCCGTGGGGGCCAGGCAGGTCTGGTCGGAAGGGGCCCCATGCTGCTGGCAGTCGCCCGGGGGAGAGGAGGCCACTGGGCCGGGCGAGCGAGCCGCTGGGGGGAAGAGAGGTTGCGTGACCTAAGAAGTACTTGTGAACAAAAGCAGCGGGTCGTGGAATTGGCTCAGCATGGAAATGAGTGAGAAGGCCCTGAAGGACGGGTGCCAGCTCCCTGCCGTCACAGCCGGGAGCGCAGCGCACGGTGGGACTCTCCCCCACCCCCTCCCCAGACGGTGCCGCAGCCTGTGGCGCTGCACTCGCTGTGTCAGTGAGACGGCCCTCCTCCACAGTGGGGGTAGCCCGCCGAAGTCCAGTCTCTGGGTGCGACCTTATCTGAGGAGACACCTTTCCAGGTGTGTTCTGTCTCGCAGTAGATTCATTCCAAGAAGTAAACCAACGATTGCGTGTTTAGATTATGTCAGCATTTGCTACTTTCTAAAAGGAGTTTAGATAATATTCTTCCAGCTCTTCTGACTGCTTGAGGAAAACACCATAAAATCTTCTTTTAAAATGCATCCTTAGCATGTGGTTACAGGTGTGGGCTGTGAGCATTGGGTTGCAAACGGGCTAGAAGAGCAAGTCATTCCTCCAGGACTCCTGGTCGACATTCTTAGCTTCACCCGCTGAGGCATGGAGCTCCAGGGGCAGGGGGTGCAGGGAGCTGTCAGGGTCTGGGGCAGGACCAGTGCTGGGAGCCGCCGATGAATTGCGTTCCCAAACTGCACCAACGGAAGTAAAACGATGACCGTGGTTGTGGGGAGCTAGAGCCACTCTCAGTGGAAGAACTGAATCGAGTTGAAGACACGTGGTTACTAAGTCTTATTTGAAATGTTGCCGGAGAGCGTAGACACAGGGAAGTTGCTCTTGGTTTGACGGGATCAGTTCCTAGAAGATAACTTCACAAGATTCCTTCTCTGTTTGAGTCTTTCAACTGTCTCCAAAGGAAATGTTTCCTTTTGGCTAACATGTAACTTTGCTAGTAATTAAACTAGATTTAGATCAGGCCTAAACCTAATTTTCTTTTTTACTTAATAGTTTATCTTTACATTAAAGTTTTTAATAGAATAATTCCTCCTTCCTCTCAGAGTTTGCACGTCTCAGACATTTGAAGAACACTAGCAGGTTCTTTTCCTGCCATCACATCATGTGTGGGACATCGAGTAACACACGTTTGGTTTCTAGTCTCTTTCTCACAGCTCTGAATGTATGTGTAGTTTGATTAAGCTGTAGGGTCAGGGGCGCAGCTAAGCTCCATTTACATTTTTCCTAAAAGCAGTTTAAACAAAACAGTTTTTAAAAACTTTTAAAATCTTAAACCACACACTCAGTCATTGAACTGCCAGCACCACGTCCGTTTGCTCCTTCCTCGTGCGCAAGCTCTGTTCCCTTCAGGGTCTGAGCTTTATTAAAATGCTGCTGTAGCCTGTGCACTTGTTTTCCTAAGGGGACTGACACTTGGTTGGATATTAACCAGTAAGAATAATTTCTGCTGCTTTTATTTTTATTTTTTTAGTTTTTTTAAGATTTTATTTTTAGAGAGAGGGGAAGGAAGGGACAAAGAAATGGAGAGAAACATCAAAATGTGGTTGCCTCTCGAGCACCCCCTACTGGGGACCTGGCCCGCAATCCAGGCATGTGCCCTTACTGGGAATCAAACCAGCAACCCTTTGGTCTGCAGGCTGGCACTCAGTCCACTGAGCCACACCAGCCAGGGCTCATTTCTGCAGCTTTTATATGTGCCGTGTGGAACAGGCAGGAGAGAATAACAGGAGCAGCAGCAACAGCAGTCACGAGAATGCTCGCAAGGACCCTGCTGAGACCTGCAGTGCATGCTCTGGATGGTCCAGACAGGCGCCGGCACCTTGCAGGCTTCGCCCCGCTGAGCCCTCTCAGCGGGCCAGGGGGTGCATTTGGTACCTGCCCCTGAGGTCCCTCAGTAGCAAGAGGTAGAACTAGAGCCTCAGGGCAGGCGACCTGCCGTCTGCTGGGACTGGTGGGTAGCCTCAGCCCCTCTGTCAAGGGTCACAGGCCCCTTTCGCTTTGGAAGTTGTCGTGTGCACGTTCCACCGCACATTCCCCGCTCACTCTCAGTTTTCTGTAACTGAGTTGCCTTGTCTAGGTCACACCGAAGCCCAGAGAAACCATTTTTGAGTTCAGGGAGCAAAATGTCATGAGGACAGGCCCGGGGTGGGGCGCATGGGAACCAGAACTAAGCAGGTGTCCGTTGCCGTCCGTGCACCGAAGTGTCTTTGCAGCCAAGTGTGCTCGTTGAGTGAGCGCGGGAGCACGGAGTCGGCCGTGGGTCTTGGCGACGCCCGTGGGCAGAGCCCGGGCTTTCCTGCACGGCGTGACCGGAGTACGTAAGGGAAGCCCTCCATGCAGTCGGGCTCGGCGTTCAGGGGCTGGAGGAGCACGGCGCGGTTTCTGTCGCAGAGGTAGATGGCGGCCCACAGGAGCAGCCAAGCAAACAGAACCCTAATCCTGGGCCTGCCGGGCTGTTCACTCAGCGTAGCCTCTGACAGCCCAGAGCTTTCTGGAAGGCGGGAGTGGAAGAGAGCACCTGCGTTCTCAAGGCTGGGCCGCCCTTCTGAGAACGCCCTGAATCTGTAAGAGGGTGTGTGCCTGTTTAATGGGTGGGTGTGTTTGTTTAAGGAAGACATGGAACTTCAAAAGGCACAATGTTTTGGAGCCCAGAAATGCAGTGGTAACTGGAGTTACTCAATCGGACAATGAAATTAAAATAAACTAATTTGTAAACAGAGCACGTCCGAGACCCCCACTGGGTGGGCCCGCCCAGCCCCGTCCAGCCCCGTCCAGCCCAGCCCAGCCCCGTCCAGCAGGAAGCCCAGATGCTCTGCTTGGGTCGCCGTCAGCAGCACCAGGTGCGGCGGCTGCTGTGTGAAGGGCGGCAGGGCCCGGCCCAGCCCAGGGGCCGGCCATTCTTCAGTTCAGAGGAGGAGAGGAGCTTCGCTTTCTGGCTGGCACCCTCATTCTCTCAGGAACCGATGGCAGGTAGTGGGAGTCCACCCCAGGAGCTGGTGTGGGCAGCCACGGCCCAGCAGCAGAGAACTTCAAAGCAGAAAGGGCGAGCCTTGCAGTTGCCCTGGGCGTGGGAGGGGCGGGTCTGGAGCGCGGCTTCTCAGGCAGTGGGGCCAGCCCTTGTACTGGGGTTTTTGACCGGTCTGAGCTGGGATCCACACGTGTAATTGTTTCAGCAGCCGTGAACTCCGAGATGGGCTTCGAGAACCGTATGCCGGGCACGCCCAGGTCCTCCTCCCCCTGCCCCCCACCCGCGCGCCCCACCCCTGCAGAGAGGCGCCCAGCTGGACGTCTGGGTGTGCCGAGGCTCTCTCGTGCCGCTTTGGTCTCTTACAATGTTGTGGTGCAGCACACGCAACGTGCAGCTCGGCGCTCCCACCTCTTCCGAGCGGGCGGTTCAGCGGCACTCGCCGTTCCGTGCGTTCACGGTCCGTGGAGTCGCCACTTGCGCCCTCCACCTCCAGGGCTTTCCCGTCACCCATGGTCTCTTCTCTGTGGCCTTTCCGCACAGCTGCTGGCAGGCAGAAAACTGGGTTCCTGTTGTAACTCATCTCGTTTCCTTTCCGTAGATGGACGGTTGCCCGTAAGAAGCAGACGGCAGATCAGGGGAAATGAAGCAAACAGTGACGTGTTAGTTAGCTGGATACTTGGGACCGGGAGTGGGGCGTGCGATGATAAGGCCCCAGACACTCAGTGGCCGGCCAGTGTTCAGGAGCTCAGCTTGGGGGGTGGGAGGCAGCCTCGTCCCTCAGCTCCTGACCTGGGGCAGCTTTTCACAGGCTCCCGGCCCTGGTGTGCACCAGCTAGGGAGCATTTTCTGCGTGTCAAATGCACGCTTTCATTTACTCCCCGTAATAGTCTGGCACAGTGGATGCCCTTGTGCCATTTTGTGAGCTCCCGACGCGGCACGTCACTCTGATGCGTGGCCTGCCCTCGGGAAGGTCCGCGGCCACTCTGCGCAGCCTCGGGTGGACCTGGGGCCTGGCTGCCTGGCCCCTCGCTGCCTGGCCCCCTGGCCTGAGCACAGAGCGCCTTCTGCAGAGGCATGCGAACCTCAGCTTCGCAGAGGAAGGATTTATCTTCCTCTCTTCCTCCTTGGCGGTCCTTCAGAGGAAACTTTCATGTGGTCACAAGAGGAGAACTAGACTGATATTTTAAGTTACTGAAATGCTGTGCTGAGCCAGATGGTTTCCATTCTACCTGAAATTCTGACCTGCCCCGGACCGCGAGGCTGTTTCTCCAGCCGCAGGCGGTTCGTCTGCCAGGTCCCACCACCCCTGGCCGCGGTGCCCCAGGACACTTGCCCTTTGAAGCCTGAGGCTCTCCCAGGCCCACCACGCTGTCCCCTGAGTAAATGCCTGTAGGCCTGCAGCGTCAGAGTGTGGCGGGCCTTTAGTGTAACTTCCAAAGAACCGGCGCCTTACCTGCTCCAGGCCACCCTGGGCTCTGAACGCCTGGCTCCAGCCTACGGAGCCCTCGGGCCTTGGCCCTCCTGCGAGCCTGGGGTGCACACCCCGCTGTGGACTTCCACTGAGCCGTCACTGTCCCACTTCTCCTCCGAGACCTAAGTTAATTCTGCTGTTTTTAGTGGTAACCCCCGTGTCCTCAACATTGAATGGCATGCAGACGTGCCACCCCAGCGCTGAGTGAAGGGTGGGACGAGATTCCCTCTCGGCCGGGTCGGCTTAGAGACTTAACCACACTGCCGACCAGCGGTTCTCGACCAGGTTTTCAGAGGGCCGTGTGAGCCGTGCATCCCAACAGGTACGTGAGAGGTTGAAGAGTTCGTGCCAAATGTGTGCGGTCTGCTTAGTCTCATCGCACGTTACGGGATAACAGGGTGCGAACCTGCAGCTGCACGCGCGCAGTGAGGCCGTCCCGGGCTGACGGGACTTCTCGGTGAAAGCGCAGAAATGGTGTGCAGGGTCCGAGTCCCTCCAACACGTCAGGGCCTCTGCGCGCCCAGGGTGCCGCAGACACTCGGAGGCCAGCCAGAAAGCGCCCTTCGGCGCCGGACTCCTCGGCACTTCCTTCTCCCAGCGCTGCCCGGAGAAGGACGCCACCTCAGCCGGGCGTAGCGAGTATCGTGCCCTGACAGGACGAGGCTGTGGTCACGGCCGGGCAAGATGTGTCTCCAGCGCCGGCCCACGACCTTCTCGGCCGGGGCTGCTCCCAGTCCGCTGTGCGCCCGCCTCCAGGTGGCGGGGCACGGAAGTGGGGTGCACTGTGAGCTCCCATCGCCCGAAGGGCGGGGCGCGGTTGGCTGTGTCTTCAGGGCAGTAAGGGACAGGTAATGAGTTGGGTCCCTGCAGCCACGGGTGGCATCTGCAAACTCCACACGTTTGGCGTTTGGCGTGTTCCGGATGCTGGTGTGTAATCACGGGCCTCTGACCGTGTGCTGTTGTGCAGAACCCCAGTGCGCCCCCGCTCTGCGGGCACGGGCTGCGGGGCCGGACAAAGGGGCTTCGTGGTCCCGTGGCCTCTTTTTGCTCCCTGGTCTCACCTGTGAGGTGGGCTCCTCACAGGCATGTGGTAAGGATTGCGTCCTCGTCCCCAGGCGGCAGCCCCCGTCACAGCTGCCCGTTCTGTCCCACAGCCCTGTCTGGAGCGGCTGCCGGTGGCCAGGCCCTCACCCTTGCAGCTTTGTCCCCACTCTGTTCCCGGCTCGATGTCAACAGTCACTAGAGAGACAAGCCCGTACACAACTTGAAGCCTTCACTGCTTCAGAACTCTGCCCGGGAAGCCTGTGACAGCGTCACTTACTGTCCCCAGGCCTCGGACGGTCACTCGGACCAGAGCTGTCAGTAAAAACGCCCCGGGCACCCCCCGGCCTTTGCAGGCCCTTTTGCCTCTTGGGTAAGAAGAGGAGAAAAGTGCATGGAATCACCATTCTTGGCCTGCTCATTACATGTCCGCCACGCTAGGGGGAACAGGTGGACGGGACCTCAAGACCAGCCTCCGTCCACATGGACAGGCAGGTGCAGCGGGCCCTGTGCCTCTGAGCTCCCGCCACGGCGCTGCTCGCCCTTTTCCGCTCCGAGCTGTGCCGTCGTCCTTCGTCTGTTTCCATCCTTTTGGAAACATTAACCCAGAACCCCCCACCCCAATTTAGGTGATTTCCACAGTGAAATGCATCTGTGAGCCCCGCCCACTCACGGACTGAACAGCCCGGCCCCCTCCCGGGGCCCCACGGAATGGCGAGTCTAGTCTTCACCCTGCTGAGATTAAAGCTTGAAGACAAAGGGGGCATTTTTGTTAACCTCGAAAAAAAAATCAAAGAGTTTTCGGAGTTTTTTGACTGCGCACACACAAGAGCCGACTTCAGTTTCTCTTATTTGCTGAGCTGCTCTAAGACACTGCGCTTCCCTTTAACTCCGTGCCGACGCTGGTTCATGTTGGCACTTGCAGCACGTTCAGATCTGACTGAAGCGAGGACACCGCGCCAACGCGCCGAGCTAACCATTCTTTCACCCCCTCGGCTCCGATTCCCTCTCTTCCGAGCCTTCGTCTTTAGCGACCGCGTCCCAGGAAAAATGACCAAACCAGTGCGCTCTGCCCAGGTGTTATTTTAAAGTGCCCCGAGTGTGTGTTTTTCTTTCACTGCGGCCACGGTCGCCCTTCTCCAAGAGGCAGCAGCGCCCGCGGGCGGGGAGCCGGGGGAGGCGGAGAGCGGCCGGGCGGTCTGCCCAGAGGGACAGAGCGAGGTAACGTTGGCCTTGGCAGCCGGCGGAGTCGCAGCGAGCCACATCAAAGGCACAGGGGGGCCACGCGGAGCCGAGCACATGTGCTCTGAACAAAGTGGTTTTGACTCCTGGCGGTGCTCGCCACTTAATTACAGAACGGCTCACACGCCGAAGGGGCACGGCGTGGTGCTGGGCCACGCCGCGGGACGGCAAGGCGCGCGCTGCCCACAGCTGGCCTGCGTGCCCAGGAACCTGGCACCTCGGACGGGCCGCAGCCCCAGGGGCTCGGCAGACCGCGTCCACTCAAGTGACGGCGGGGAGCGGGCCGCGCTGCCCGTCAGCGGGGCTCGCCGTTTCGGCCACCTGCACGGCCAGGCCAAGGACAGGCCTTCTCCCGTCCACAGAGATGGTTTGACGGTAAAAAGGAGATTGCGTTTTGGACTTCAGCGTCGCAAATACAGGCAGAGCGATGGGATTTTCTTTCAGCAGCTGCTCTCTCTCTCAGACACGTCCTGAGATGCAGACACCAGCACCGGGCGCTCCCCAGCCTTCTGCCTTTCCCGTGTCCTCTCCCCCCTCCCCCCGCCAGCCCCTGATTCGAGCCTCAGGCTTCCCCGTCTATCAGGGTCCCACCCAGGCCCCAGCCGCTCCGCCCGGCCTCTGAATCTCCCGTCAGGGTTCCTCCTGCTGCTCCCCCGACTGCACTGTGTGTGCCTCACGCCCACAGTTTATCGTCTGCGTGTTCGGTGCTGAGAACTTCCCGCCGCCCCCAGACGTGCCATCCAGGTCCCACATGCACGTTCTGCTGCTTGCTTCCTCGCACATGCAGCCCCCTCTTCCCGCCCAGCAGGCTGGCCTGCTCACGCTCGGGGTCGCTCGGGGTCGTGCGTACCTGGCTGTTCTTCAGAGCAGGTGGCAGGCGGGAGTACGCTTTACCCCTGGACACTTTGACACATATGGCATCACCTAGAGCTGAGTGTCGCCCTCACACCAGAAAGCCCCCATGTCCCTTCCCTGTCACTCGCCATCTCTGCTCTCCAAGGCAGCCGCTGTTCTGGTTTTTCCCCCTCAGACTAGTCGGCCCGTTTTTGAACTCCGCGCAAACGAAAACACTCGGTACGTCCTCCCTTGCGTGAGGCTCCCCGCACTCAGCGCGCCGTCCGAGGCCCGTCCACGTCCGCACCAGCATCACCGAGTCGTGCGCTGGGGCTCGAATCCACCCGTGTTCAGCCGAGTCCTGTGCCCCGAAGCCCGTGGGCTCCCGGTTTGGGAGGCGAAGCCCTTCCTCCTGTCGGCTCGCTCTCACTGCCTCGGGGTCCCTGCCTCGGAGGGCCCCCCGGGTTGCAGGGCAGGTCCGTGCTTAGCCGTGCACGGAGCCGTCCGACCGTTCCCAGAGGAGGGTCAGTTCAGCGCCGACGCGAGACAGTCCGGGCGCCCGCAGCCTGGTCGGTGTGGGCCGTGGCCGCCCGTGTCCTTCGGCCGTGCCCGCGGGTGCCGCGCGGTGTGCCCCCGTGACGGTGACCTCCGTCCGCTCGGTGCCTGTCAGACTTGTGTGTTCGGTGGGTGTCTTCTCGTGTGGAGAGCCGCTTCACTCTTCTGTCCATATTAGTGTTTTTCAATGTATCTTAATGGTGAGTTTAAAGACTCCTTTATATATTCCGGATACCAGTGTTCTGGGAGATGTCTTTAAAGAGTGGGCGTTCTTAATTCTGATAAAATACGTCAGTTTTTGGTGGCTATTTCTTTGTGTCCTAAGAAATCATTGCTTCCTTAAAAGCCACAAGGCGGTTCTGTATTTCCTTTTAGATACTTCGCAGTCCAGCTTCCACAGTTAGGTCTATGCCCGTCCCAAATTGATTTTCACGCGCACTGTGTGGTGGGGGCCAAGGTTAGTTTATTCCACCATCCGGGTGTGTCCAGTTCCCCAGGTTTCCTTGGTGATGTGTCCTGCTTGCCCTCTGGTGTGACTCCGACTGTTCCTCTCTGCACTTGGACCGGTCGTGACCCGGCCTGGTTCTTAACACGCAGCAAGTACTCACGACATGTTAACTGAGTGACATGAAAGACTTGGAGGGTAATCGAGGAGTCTGGCGATCTTCTCAGGCCTCCCGAGGTGTTGGACTTAGATTTACAGGCTCCACCCCCCGATTAAGTGCCGGAGTGCAGAGTCCTGTGCAGCCCTGCGTTGGCGCTACCTGCCAAGGACAGGGGTTGGGGCAGCGAGGTTGATTGACTGGGTCTGTCTCTCCGGAGTGAAACATGGAGGCAAACCAGCTTTTATTAAATGTTAGTATAGGGTAGACGTGGCGCCTCCTTGCTTTCCGCTAGGTCTTCGTGTTCTGTCCTGCAGCCACCTAGTGTATCAGATGAGGATATCTGAGCACGGGAGGTTTTAAGTGACTTCCACGTTGCACAGAGTTACTAAGTTGCAAAGCTAGGAGTTCTCCAGGAGAGGAGAGTAGGAGGAACGCCAATCACTTGACTTTGTAAGATTTCTGCCAAAAGATTAACACTCGATTGCTTTTAAATGCGCAAAACTGAATAATAAGACCTGGTGAGTCGTTAAACGTGCTAAGTTCTGGATCAGCCCAGTCCGAGATAACTGTAAAAACCCAGTCTTCCAACCTTACTGCAAGGGCACAGTAACACCTGCAAAGGAGAAACCCTCGGGAAGCATATTTGGGCCTAAATCCCTCTGCTAAGTCTTGACTAGAGAGGCGTGGAGACCGTAGCCACCTGCAGCCCCACACAGGGCTGTGACTGTGTGCAATGTCCCCGCAGTGGGTCGGGTCGGGTCAGAGGGCCGGGCTCTGACTGCCGACACTGGGTGTCCCCCCAGAGTGCGGCCACAGCCTCCCCCATCCCTCCCCTGTCCCTCCTCACAGCCCCCGGCAGGTGGCGGGGCTGGCTGACCTTGTCTCTGTCGGCAGGGATGCTGCAGAGGCGCCCCTCTGTGGACGACCTGGTGAGCGCCCTCGTGTCCGACTTGGACCCGGACTTCGAGACTTTCCTCATGGACTCCGAGTGACAGAGGCGCCCGCACCTCCCAGATCCCAGTCGCCTGGATGCTGACCTTGTTGTAAATGCTGCGGCTGCCAGCGCTGCGTCTGACTGCAGTATTCGCCTCCGTGCTGACCTCTGAAGAACCTTAGACGGGGCGGGGGGGGGGACTTGGAATAAATAGTTTGTGTTAATTACCCCGGCTGTCAGTCTGTTGGGCAGATGTCTGCACGTAGGGAAACCCGCTCCGGGAGCTAGGGGGAACTCACACGCAGGGTCTTGGGTGGCCAGTCCGGGCGCTCCCCAGTCCATCTGCGCGCAGCACCACTGTCCAAGCCTGGAAAATGCAATGAGGGGGGGCTGGGGGCAGGGCAGGTCTGTTATAAGGACCAAGAAACCAAGTGTGGCTCCCAAAGTCCCTGTCGCTGACGTCACTGGCTGTTCCCTGGCTGTTTCGGCGCACACGGTAGACTCAGAGCAGACAGGACTGAATCGCGTGCTTCTCCGGCTCGGTTACGAACGCACGAAAGTAAGTGCAGGCCCCGTCAGCCAGCGGTGCGCAGGGCGGCGCAGCAGCCGCTCCGCAGGAGGCTGAGACACGCGCACCCTGCGGGCGCTGCTCCCAGACCCACCTGCCTCCCGGACTGCGCCCGGTGCCGCTCTGTGCTCACAGCAGGGAAGCGGTGATTTCACAGGGTTTTCCCACTGTCAGAGCAAGAGTTTAATTACAGACTTTGAAATGACATCTGCTAGAAGCTCCTTCCTGCTTCTCGCTGAATAACTAGTGACGGTGGCAAAAGGCAAGATCGAAAACCCCCCAAACTAGGGCACATGTGCAGCCTATTCACAGAATCTGGAGGAATTTCTACAAGTTCAGAAACAGACGAGACCAGGTGAAGACAGGCCACTGACTGCCCGCCCCCCATGCCGGGTGCTCCTGGATCCAGGGGACTGACCCTTCCTGTCCCCCAGCCCCACTCACACCGAGAAATCCAAAGTGGGCCCCAGCCAGAAAGCAGGCCATCAGGCACCGCCCTCCCCCCACCCCGGGCCCCCGCGCCCCTTGATCCCTCTTCCAGCTGCTCCCCAGGAATCGCTCAGTCTGAAAGCCTGGAAACCACCTTGCAGAGAGTCCTCAGGCAGGACGTGGGGCAGGGCTGGCAGTGCAGCCCCCCTGCACCCTGGGGTGGGAGGGGCAGGGCTCAGGTGGTGTGCCCGGGAGGGATTGAGCTTTTGGGGCTCCCTACCCTGTTGGTTCCCAGTGTCCAGCTCAGGTGAGGAAGGCCCTCACCGGACACGCCTGCACCACACAAGTGCCGGCTCTCTTCTGAGAAGTGGGTGGGCTTGGAGAAGTCAATGGGACCCTGCCCCTCAGTGGCAGGCCCCTCTGAAAAGGTGCTTTCACCGGCTCCCAGGCGTAACAGCAGTGCCAGTGAGGAGGGAGAAAGGTCTCCACAGAGCCCGTGCACACGCCTCCTTCAGGAAAGGGGAAGGGCAGGATTGCCGGCTGGAGCAGAACTTGGAAAATGGTCTTGTAAAGGGGGTAAAAACACAACGTAGAAAACCTACTATTCTTAGTGAGATTTAAGAAAATGCAGCATTTATGAAGCTGAAAGCCAAAAAAGAGCAAGCAGGAATAAAAAGACAATAATAGCATAAACCAAAAAAGATCAGTGGAGAAAGAAAGAATGAAAGAGAAAGAGAGAGAGAGAGAGAGAAAGAAAAGAAAGAAAGAAAAAGAAAGAAAGGCAAAGAAACTAAAACACACGCAGTGTTGAAAGCAGCATCAAAGCAGGAAAGGGCAGATGTGAGAAACAGCTCAGCAGGCAGGTGGAAGGGGAGTGGGCGCTGGTGGCGGGCGAGCGGAGGGACCGCTGCCTCGCGGGACCCAGACACAGAATTCCTGGGGAGGGAGAAGGCCAGGCAGGAAGCAGGGTGATCTGGCAGATACCTGCTCTTCTGCGAACTTAAAGCTTTTTGAATTGAGAGGGGAAATGAGCGTGCCGTTTCACAGGGAATCTTTGATGGTTGCCCTATCATGTGACTACTTAATACCACTGAACTGGACACTCAAAAAATGGGTAAATCAGTAAATTCCATTATGTATATTTTACCACAACTTTCTTGGAAAAAAATGAGAGCGAGAGTCCTCCATTCCAGACCAAATCAAACAGAAAGATGAAAAGAGACCCTTGCCTAGACACTGGCCTCTTCTTTTAAGAGTTTAAATGCAAACACAGTTAAAATTATACGCCTGCATACCCCAAACTGGGCTTTGCAGCGCACTCTCCAGGATGGTACTCCACTTCCCGTGCACTCGGCAGACATTTGGGAAACGCCAAGTCCGTGTTGAAGGTTCAGTGCGCACGTTAGCGGTCCTATGCTCACGGAACACACAGAGCATCGCGTGTGCGACCCAGGGTCTCCCAGACACTCTCATCACAGGACCCGCCCCCTTTTTGGAGCATCTGCTGGTGACGTTTTCCAGGACACTGGGAAAACTGTGCTGCAGGCATTCGGCTAGGGAAAAACAGGGTTACGCGTGGAGGAACACGAATCCTGGGGCTCTCAGAATCATCGGAACAGCACAGACGGATTGCACGTGGATCCCCATGAAACGCCCAAAGGCAGCGAAAACACGCTTTGAGAGGGAAAGGCTGAGTTGCCCAAAGGCACGCCCAGGTGATATGAGGGCTCCGGAAACATCTCATGTGTGAGCCCTTTAAAAACGGCTAAAGGGACAAGTCATTTAGACAAAGCATCAAAAGCAAAGCAGATCTCTGAGGAGCTCCTCAGAATGCAGAGGGGTTACTGCCTCTCCAGACAACAGCTGGATAAATCACAGCAGCAAATGATTGTATCATGAATGCTTCTCCTGACGGCGGGAGGACTCTCAAAAGCCCACAGCAGCTCCTCTGGGGAGCGTTCTCTGCTGCAGCCCACACTCCCCACCAGCTTCCCGAACCCCGATTTACAGTCCTTAGGACTACGTAAACACGAAAGTGATAATGTGCAAAAAGAGCTGGGTGGTAAGGTAATGTTAACAAGATTGTCTTTAGTATTAACACCCGGGCTCAGCCTGATTTGGTAAAAGTGACTGCAGTGTTAGCAGCCACAGCACTCGACACTTATCGAGCACTTTTTAGTTTGCAGAGAACGGCATACAGTCATGTCATAGGATGCTCGTCACCTGTGAGATAGCGCTGTCACTGGCGAGGCGGACAGGCTGGGTTGACAGTGTCCCCAGCACTGCACCAGCCAACACCAGCTCCCTCGGCTTCTCACCCACTGCCCGCTCTCCTTGCCACCTCCTGCCAGTCCTCAGACGACCAGGCTGGTTCTCTGCAGGCCCTGGGCTGTGCGTTCAGACACAGACACAGCGTGTAAAGCGTGCACGACCCACATGGGCCCCGGGGCCTCCTGTCCTGCTCCGCCTTTCCGCCTGAGGAAGCCGAGGCCCAAGGACAGATGGAAGACGAGGTCAGACATGACGTAATGTTACATCGGACCAGGAGAGATGAGGGCTGAATGAGGATGCCATCGGGGCGGGAGGGTGGGGAGCAGCGAGCAGACACCCTGGAATGTTCCCTGGCAGAATTTGGCGTCAGACTGTGTGAACGTGCCACCTGTGTGCTCACCTAAAGCGTGGCTCAGACTGGACTTGAGAAAGGAAGCATAGGAGGTCTGTCTGGAAATGTCCAGCCATGGGCAATGCAACGAGAACGGTTTCCGCAACATCAACGTAACCTGGCAGCCAGGGAGAGGGGGCTGGAACGCGCATGTGTGAACAATGGCGACTTCACTGTACCAGTCAGTGGGGGCGGTAGACACCATTGAGTGAGCATGTGTGATGTGTGGCTGTCACATTCAAAGTGACTGAGCGAGTAGAGCAACAAACCTGTGTCAAATTTTGCGTTAAGCTTGAACACTCCTCTGTAGAAACTGCTCAGATGACTCAGAAGGCCGCAGCTATGGGCAGCTGGTGATTGGCAGCTTCATCACGACAATGTGCCGGCTTGATGCATCCCGTCTTACGTGGAGTTTTTTGGTGAAACATCACATCACCCAGGTGACTCAGCCCTGCTACAGCTCAGATTTGGTGCCCTGTGACTTCTGGCTTTTCCCAAAACTAAAATCCCCTTTGAAAGGGAAGAGATTTTAGACTGTCCATGAGATTCAGGAAAATACGACAGGGCAGCTGATGGCGGCTGGGAGAACTGTGTGAGGTCCCAAGGTGCCTACTTTGAAGGGGACTGAGGTGTCATTGTCCTGTGTACAATGCTTCATGTATCTCATATCTTCTTCAATAAATGTCTCTCTTTTTCACAGTGCATGGCTGGATGCTTTCTGGACAGACCTTGTGTGATTAAGTGGCTTTAATTTGTGACAGGCGCAGGTGGCATGCTGCGGAGACCACTGCTGTGGCCAGACACTGCCCTGCGCTCCCCACCCGACCCTCACTGTCCTCACAGCCCTCCTCCAGCAGGGCCCCTGCCCCCCACCCCGGAGCACGCCCGCTCTTCTCCCTGCAGTGTCCTGCGTGCCGTCTGGCCTCTGCCGCTCAGGGAGCCAGTGTCTCCAAGGTGACTTTCAAACTTCCCATCTGCCTGGTGCTCAGCCTCCTGTCCCCTGCTTTTCCCACCGCGTTGGGCCATTGGTGGCAGACCCACCTTCGCCCCTCGTGACACGTGTTCCCTCTGTGCTCAGGCCTGTATTTCTGGCTCGGGCACGCGAGTCGCTTGGTCCTGCTGCTCAGGGCCCCTGGGCTCAGGGAAGGAAGCAGAGCCCACTCAGCACCTCCAGCAGGAAGGGGTTAATTCAGGGTACTCACTGTGTCTGCTCCCCTAAGGAGAGACCACAGACAGGGTGGCTTACACAAGAGACATTTCTTCCTCACCATTGTGGTGCCAGATGAGGGGCCGGCAGGGTCAGGTCAGGGGTCAGGTCAGGTGCAGCCCCCGTCCCTGTGGCCCCGAGGCCCCCTCCTGTGTGCTCTCTCCCATCTGGGGGCCTCCACTCTCCTGACTTCAGGGCCCGCAAAGGCCCTGCCACCAAACCCATCCAGCACATTGGAACCGGTGGTGCGGGGACACCAGCGTGAGCAGGCCCGTGACCAGGTGCTTCCAGACCTGCAGGAAGGAGACGCTCGGCACCACTGTCTCTGACTCTGCCACCGGAGCCGTGTGATCGAGAACACAGGCCTGTGCATGGGGTCCAGAGATCACAAGCCAAACTCAGCGTTCCAGCAGTGCACAGCTGCCTCCTGACTGCTGGCGAGCGACTTGGGACCGGACAAGGTGACACCGACTGACCGACCCCGGCCACCCCTCCCCAGCACACGGCAGACACCAGGCAGGAGGGGTCCAGAAGGTGGCTTTCAGCACACTTGGCCTTCCAGACTCGCAGGCCTGTGTCTCCTCCGTGGTGCCTCGTTCACAAACCACACGAGTGGGGCTCACTCGTCCGGATTTCTACATGAAAGAGTCCGACCTCTTCCTTGAATCCACGTTTCCCAAACACACGGAGGCTTTTCGCTGCCATTTCTGGTAAAAGCAGCACCTCCTCAGCCAGCAAATTCCCAAACCGGGCACTCTCCTGACTGTCTCCCTGCCTCCACCCCGCCCCCCTCCATCCCCTCCCCTCTCTGTCCAGGCAACCCCACTTCCTGTCACCTGCCCAGGCGCCCTGCTCGGTCCTCCCGGGCCTTCCGAGTGATTGTCAGAGGACCCTTCTAAAGTGCACTGCTCCCCCCGTCACGCCACCACCCCCACCCCGGCACTGAGCCCCTGTCGAACATCTGGTGCAATGCCCGACTGTGCGGCAGGACCACGGCCCCGGCAGGCCTCCGCACCCACTGCCTGCCCCCCCCCAGGCAGGCCTGTTCCTGCAGTGGCTTCTGCCAGGGGCCGCCTCCCCTCTCCCCTCTCCCGAGGCCGATCAGGGCTCTGCAAGGCCAATGTCATTTGCCTAAGACCAAAAGGAGGTTTCCTTCCTTTGATCTTGACTTAGAGCATATAATTAGATCTTTTTAAAAGCTCCAGGACTTTCTGCTTTATAATGTATTTATTTGTGAACGTGTTTACACCCTTTAATTCCCTAAGGTGAAAGGCCACATCTTGCTTGTTTTAGGGTGGGTCCCTTTCATCATGTCTTGCTCCTTGTAGAAGCCCAGTATTTAATTAATAGACAATGCACATTTTATGGAGTTCTTGTGCAATCTGCATATCACTGCGCTTGTTCTTCGAGGCCCTGAGAGGGACGAGCCTGGGGAGCCAGAGCGGAGGAAACGAATATGGCAGTGAGGTCCGAGCCCGTCCTGTGTCCCCAGCACCATGCAGGGCCTGACCTACAGCGGTCACGAGCTGATGAACTGAACAGATGGGAAGCGGATCTTGAGGGCCAAGGGAGGGAGGGGATCCAGTGGGGGGTGGGGCTGGTGTCCGGTGCTGCCCAGGGTTGGGGAACGCTGGGCCATGCACCCACTGAACCTGGGAACTCGGAATGGTGAGGGGAGAGAGAAGCCGGACAGAAGAAGTTCAGGAAATGGAAGAAGTGAATATGGATGATTCTCTCCAGAGCCCTAACCAGACCATGAGAAGGAGGGATGGCGTAGGGGCACATCCCACCTCACGGCCGCCCGCCTCTGAGGAGCGCAGAGCTGGGAACAGTGCATGCACGACAGCAACCCCGGGGGCCAGCTCAGAGGTGTGTGAAACGTGCAAGATGGCGCAAAGCCCACTCCGCAGCCATCACAGAGCTTCCCGGTCACGCGCCCGGAGCGCTGTGTTCATGGCCACGCACCACGCCTTGTGATCGACATGAAGGTAGTTCATTTTACATGGCAACGTGGCGGGGCCACGGCACCCTGAGGCGTGGTCGAACACCGTGCTGGCTGTTTCAGTAAGAGCGTTTTTGGATGAAATCAGCATGCAACTCAGTAAATGCAGAGAGGAGCGGATCATCCTCCAGGATGAGGGCAGCCCTCGTCCAGTCCTCCAAAGCCCGGAACAGAACAGAAGACTGAGCCCCGGATCATGTGGGCGGTGGTGGGGGGGCCTGCTGCCGCCACTCGGAAAAGTCTGGACTCGCAGGCATCCATAATCGTGGGAGCTGGTGCCTTCAGATTGATCAAAATCAACCCCCCACCCTGCTCTCCCCCCACACACATCGGTTCGGTTCTCTAGAGAACCCCCGCTGTAACAGACTTGAACGGACCTCCTCCAGGGAGAAGGCCCAGACATGGCCGCCCGTTCGCCGCCCTGAGCGAACACAGTGGAAGGGCTGGGCTGAGCCTGCGGGATGGAAGATGCCACGCCCTCCCGTCCACATTCTGGAGCTGCCCCGTGGGAAGAGGACCCCACTTCCTGTGGTCCCCGGCGGGCGGACCTTCCACGACCTAGAGGCTGCCCAGCTTTGACTCCATGAAAAAGATTATAAACGGTTTACGACTGTTTTAAAAGCTTCGTGGAATGTACCAGAAACCATGAAATTATACACCTAAATGGGCGAGTTTCATGGTGTGGGAATTATATCTCAATAAAGCTGTTTTTCAAAATACATCTGTGTGTTCCTCCCTTTGTCTTCATCTTGTTAGCAAGTATGTCTGGTGTCGGGTGCCCAGCCAGCCGCGTCTTCGTCGAAGCTTCGCTGCGGTTTACACGCTCCTGCTAACCATCTCCAGCCCCAACAGCTTTCTCCCTGACTCTGGCAGGTTTGTCCGCTTCCTCCCCTAGCTCGTGTGGGGGGCAGGCTTCAAAGGAAGATGTGTCACTGGCAGTGCAATTGTTTCTGTCTCCTGAGTGCTGAAACATTTCCATTGTGTGTGCAATTATAGCTCCCGGAGAGCGTCCAGGGCATAATAAAGGCTGTGCTTCTCACTTCCCTCCCTGAACACCCTTCGATGGCTGCACCGCCCGGTGAGCGCAGTTTTACCGCCCCAGACATAGTCTGAGAAATAAATAGTCAGGTAGGGAAAGTTAAAATGAAGACTGATTTTCTCTTGTATGCAAAACAGCCCTGTGGGTGTGTCCTCTTCCTGCCTGACCTTTAATAACACGAATCTCATGTGTGTTCACACCTTTCATAGCACATCAGAGAATGCGGACTTGAACTAGCTCGAGTAAAATGGTGAATTTCTTACAGGGACACCACTAGAGCATCTCATGACCACAGAGGAATGTCAAGAGTTGTGAGGACGCTTTTGGCTGCAAATAAGATAAATCTAAAATCAAACCCTGTCAAACCACAAGGAAGAGATTGTCAAGTCACATGGTCCCAGGTGACCACTGAACAGCAGGGAGGGGCTTTAAGCGAGACCCACGGGGCACCCACATTTATATGCAGGATTCTGTGTGTGTGTGCGTTTTTCTGGGACTTCCCAGAGGGAGCTGGCAGCCCGCCTCCAAACAGGGCCGAAAGCCCAGCAGCTGCTGTCATCTCGGGGCCTGCGTCTGTCCTGAGAAGGAAAGAATGGGGACCCATCTGGGACCGTCGCTGGGAGCTTCTCAGGGCCAGTGTCTCTCAGACAGAGCCTTGTGGTTGTCACAGGTCCACCAAGGACCTCAGGTGCCACCGTGGGAGCGAGTGACAGCCACGGGGAACAGAATTTACACACTGGGCTTCCACCCACGAGGTCCCTGAAGGGATGTTGCCCTCCGCATTGGGAAAAGGAGGGTGGGGGAATGGATGGAGCCCCTCCTCCGGGTACGTGGGTCGCAGGTCAGCTTGTTTGGCAAGACTTTGAAGAGTCTGTTTCACAAGTAGTTATGGTAACTCGCTATTCCGCAGTCTGGGGCAAGAGAGCTCCTGATGGCCCCCGGGTGCAGAAGCTTCCGTCTGCTGCCCTGGGGGGAAGGGGCAGGGTGGAAAGAGCCCTCTGGGGTGTACTCCGGGCTCTGTAGAGCTGCGCCCCAGCCTTTCCAGGAACCAGGCCTCAGGAAGCCTTCAGCGACCCTAAAGTTCCTGGGGACCCTGCCCCCTGCCAGCCAGACAGCCCAGGGCGCCGGGCGGGCCGGGAGAGGAGAGGGGCAGAAACGAGAAGTCCCATGAGCACGCAGGCGTTGGCTGCCCTGGGCACCTGGGTCCCCTAGGAAGTGCCTTGTTGGCTGCCGTTGGCTGTGTCTTCTCATCCCGTCACTGGCCGGTCACACCACCCTGAAAAGACCCACTGGCACCTCCCTCAAAGGACCCCCTGAGGCCGCAAACAGGAAAAGCAGG
Source organism: Trachops cirrhosus (assembly GCA_028533065.1). NCBI lineage: Eukaryota > Metazoa > Chordata > Mammalia > Chiroptera > Phyllostomidae > Trachops > Trachops cirrhosus. The sequence goes on along the minus strand of CM052548.1, from coordinate 3,407,145 downwards.
GAGAAGACTTGTGCCGAGAAAAGGGACCCGGAGGAGAACGGCAGCGAGCAGCTGGCACGCAGTGTTGTGACCCACGGGACCGCCAGGCCTCCAGGCGTCCCCGCATTTCCTCGCACAACTCACACTCTCAGCCACGTTCTCACTTACAAGATGCCCCTTCCAAGAACATTAGCGTTGTGTCTGACTCACAGAGTTTGGAAAGAACCCTTGCTTCCAGTCTGATCTGAATTATTACTTCATTTGAAAAGGGGAGGTGTCCCGCGGTCAGTAAAACTCAGAGCTCTCCGAGTGCAGAGCGGTGAGCACTCAGATCTCAGCGGACGCTCCCGACACACCCAGCGCCCCAAACACACACTTATTCACCATAACTCTCAACATTTACTATGTAACCAGTCTCTAGACAATTCAAACGTAACCCCGTGATGGAACTACACCGACCTTCCTTCTGTCCCCTAGACAGACCTGGGGTGAAATTACATCGCATATGCTCCACCTTCAGGTCGTCAGACTCTTTTTAAAAAAGGACACAGTTGCCACGCACTCCTCACTGTAAGACAGACACCGTGGCGTGGGACGAAAATGAAAGCCGAGGAAACAGAACCTCGTGCATCCGGAAACACACCGTCCGGCACCAGGGCAGCCTGTCCGTGTGGCGCGGGGTGCAGGCCTCCCTCCGCTGCCCCAAAGTCAAGGGCGCCCTTGGAGGCTCGCTCACAGGCCCCATGGGACGCAGGGGCCCTGGGCCTAGGGTGCCCGACTGCAAGGCCGACCGTCCACGCCTGGCGGCCGCCTCGCTCTTCCCCACTGTCGCGCGGCGCCTGGCGCGCGTCTGCGCAGTCGAAGTCGCATAAACGGCAAGAGCATGCGATGGCTGGAGGACACTTGTGAGTCTGTTTCCTCTCTCCCGTCTTAACCATCGCAGTAAAATGCACGTGACGTGAAAGTTACCGTTTTAACCACTTTCAAGGGCACCGTTGTGCGGCATCAAGGGCATCATCACATCGTTGTTGTGCGGTTACCGCCCGCCCCCGTCGGCGAACGCTGACCTTCGTTCCCCTCCCCCCACCCGGCGGCCGCCATTCCACCCCATACTCCGTGTGCCCGTGAAGTGGCCTGTTTTAGGGGCCGCGAGAGTTTGTTCTTTCACATTGTCCGTGTGTGTTCTTTTGAGTCTTTAGCTCACGACGGCAGCTGCCTGGCTTTTTCATTGAAGGAGAAGGCAAGCAAAGGAACGGGCAGCTGGGTGATTTTTTTTAGGACTCTGCCTCTGTTTTTCTCTATTTTCTATTTTCCAATGATTTATAATGCTGCAGTGAAAAGGTTACTAAATTATTAATTATTAATTAAGCTTGAGCCCTGGCTGGTGTGGCTCAGGTGGTTGGAGCGTTGCCTCATAAACTGAAAGGTCATAGGTTCAATTCCTGGTCAGGGCACGTGCCTGGGTTACGGGTTCAGCTCTCCATCAGGGTGCAGACCAGAGGCAACCGATCTTTCTCTCTTTCTCCCTCCCGTGTCCTCTCTCTAAAATCAGTAAGCATGTCCTCAGGAAAGGATTAAAAAAAAACCTTTTTATTGTCTCATTTTCACGTCACCTGCCTCTTAAGTAAAAACTTCGCCTTGTGATTGATAATCATTAAACTCTCTCATGTGTTCATTGTGAGTGAAACCATTTGTGAGCCAGCCCCTTCGGAAATCTCCCAGTGAGGAGACACTCGTCCCCTTTCTCGTGCTGGGACAGACACACAGGGACGGCACTCCGAAGTGTGCCGAACCAGCATGAGGCGTGAGGAAGCACCCGCAGCCCGGGAGGAAGATGAGGAGGATGGACTTCCTCCCTTTCCAGGAGCCAGCAGAACGTGGGGGGGCGGGGAAGGGAGCGCAGGGAAGGGGTGAGGACCCTCGGAGCAGGGGGACACCTTCGCCTCCCCTGGCAACGGCGAGAGGGTCACTGAGGATGTCACAGCGTAGTGGTGGGCGAGGCGACGGGGAGTTCGGTGTCCAGTGCGGGACTGAGTTGGCTTCTGAAAGCCAAAGGCAGCCGAGGAGGCAGGGACGGTCCAAGACTGCACAGGAGCCCGGATCGGACAGGGGCTCCGGGCACAGGGCCGACAGGCCTCACAGCCAGTCCAATGGATGATGGGGACGGCGGGTGCCAGAGACCCGTCGGGGACAGGCAGAGGGGTGGGCGAGGCAAAACCCCAGAGACCAGTGGCTTTACGAAGTCCTGCACACCTACAGATCGACCCCAAGTTTCCCGACAAGTACTGAAGGCTGGCCCAGCTCTGAGTGTGGTGGGCCCGCCTCAGGCCACGATGTCCTTGCAGAACATCACTTCCGCACCGTGCTGACCCTGTTACGGTGTGGTTTTCCCTCCTCCGTGTGGAATTTTGTTACCCGTGGCCGCTTTAGCACCTTTTAATTTACTTTAGTTTCTAAGTAACTCTTCCAAAGGAAAAAATAAAAACCCTGCTGGTTTGTGAAGGAGAAAAGAGTGGGTTTTCGAAATTAAAGGTCTGTGAATGGCATGGCCCGGGGCCGTTAGCAGCCAAGCATGACCGTGGTCCCTGCGGAGACCTTCTGCGGAGAGGAGAAGGGAGCAGGGCGGGAGGCCTGGCCCTGCAGTCTCTTCCTGCCTACTTGGGAAACTATGCCCACCCAGCCACGTTTTGAAACCTCTTGGATTGTCTGAGATATTTGCAGTCACGTGGTCAGTTTCCCAAACAGTGCAGAGCTACTCCTAGCACCACTGGCACCCAGATGCGTGGGGACAGAGACCTCGGGAGGGGCACCCTCTCCAACCACGAGTGGTCAGGTGTGCTCTGGGGTCAGGCCACAGGTTTCAAACGTGGCTCTCGTCCAGGATGATAGTAACGCCCCCTAAAGGGCTCTGACGTGCACCCTGGAGGGTGTGAGTGGGTCTCCAGGAATCCGGGGGGAGTTGGAATGATTATGGATTCATCGAGGTTGTTAGAGAGAAAGTTCTATGCGTCTGATGGTAATGACCAGCGTGTTTACGGGCCCTGTGAGTGGCTGTGAGAGTGGAGGTGGAGAGCGCACGTGCAGGAGTGAAATGAGCACAGCTTCCCTTCCACGGGCTGATGCAGCCCTGACTTGGTCTCTGTGTGTGTGTGCTTTCCTGGTGTCTCAGAGGCAGGTGTGTAAAATTACACAGCTAATAAGCACCAGAGCTGGGATTGGACCCAGTCGGTTGGGCTTTAGAATCCACGCTTTAACCTCCACAGCACGCAGCCTCCAAGGTGGGTGCCCTCCCGCCGAGTGGGGAGCCGGGGTCCCCGCAGACCTGCCCGGGCCACCAGGCAGGCCCACCTCTTCCCAAACCCATGTTTGGTCGCATCACCTGGCACGGCCACAGCAGGAGTGTTCGCACCTGGGAACCGGCAACCACTGGCATCAGGGCTCCGTGCTGAGGAGCTGGCCGTGGACCCCCGTCCGTGCACAGCAGCCCCTCGGCATCGGCACTCTGTCCACACGGGGCTCCTCCCCCCAGACAGACGCCGCCTGTGACCAAACCCCCCGGGGCTCGAGGACTCCGGCTTCACCCCAACACCCGCCTTCGTTACGTCACCACGGACCCAACATCTGCCGGGGCTTTGAGACCAGAAGTTCACGGCACTGTAGGCCTTTGGACGACAGCCCAGTGGCAACAACCTGGACTTCTGGGACCGAAGACCTGGTTTCAGTTCTGGCTCGGCTCTGTAAGGTCAGCAGCCTTACTTAGCGACATGCGTCCCAGGTCCCCGCCTCCTTCATCCACAAAATGGGGTGCAGCCGTTCACCGCCACTCCCCAGCCCGTGGTGGGGCCCCGACGTAAGGGAAGAACGGGACCGGCCACACGCCGTCACCCTCGTGCGTCCCTGGGTGGTTTCCTTCGTGGCGCTCATCGGCACCCAATGCCACGCAGCCTGTCTGTGTATTTCACGGCTGGAGAGCTCCTCCCTCGCTTCTGACGCAAGCCGCTTGGCCGCAAAGCACCGTTATGTCTATCGCCGCGTCCCTGGCCTGTGGAACAGCCTTGGGCATCGTGGGCCTCAGCAGAGTTCCCCGCACAGAGCTGGGCACACGGTGACCACGATCTCATGGGCTAGAGATGGACAGGGCCCTGGCCAGGGGACGGGGGGGCGGCCGGGCTGGACGGGAGCTGCCCCTTCCAGTCCGGGACGCCGGTTCATCCAGACCGGCAGGGTGGGGGCGCTGAGCCGGAGTGGCTTCGTCAGACGTTCACAGTAGACGTGCGATGTGCAGACGCGCAGTTCCAAGGAGCGCAGACCCAACCGCTCTCTTCCAGGTGGTCTCTGGCGCGGCCCTCCGCCTGCCAGTGGCTGGCTGCGGGAACGTGTGGGCGGAGCGGCCGCTGCCGTGGAGACCGAGTGTCGGGTGTCCTGAGCTTTGAGCGTTGTTTAAAAACCCTTTCCATCCCAGCAGCTGCTGTGCAACAGAAGGGGAGGAGACCCTTCTCTGTCGTCATCTAACCTGGCAGGTGTGCGGACACCCGGCTCGTTGCCTGGCCAGTGCCCTCCCAAGAACGGGTCGTTCAGACAGTCCCGCCCTCCGCGGTCGCTTCTCCAACCCCCGCACTACTGGAGACCTCAGGGATTTCCCAGCATCCCCCGGCGAAGGAGGCCGTGGTTATTCTGAAGCCTGTGTGGAAGGGGGGCCGGGAGAGGCCCGAGGGAGGTCACATTCACCTGCAGGAGGTCAAGCAGGCATTCATCCGCCGGCCCGGAGCCTGCTGCTTACTTATTCTCCACCTGGAGACGGAGCAGGATCAGACAGAAAGCCGGCCTCGGGCCCAGGGTGGGGACACATCATCCCCAGGCCTTGGGGACATCCATTCTGTCCCTCGTCCTGTGTTCAAACAGTGCTGTCATCTTAATCATTGTCACCCCCCAGTGCCGAGGGCTTGTGGTGTGGCTCCCACACCGTGGGAGGCCGAGCAGGTGGCGTGGTCATTGGGAGACGGATTGAGCTGCCTGGGTCGATGACAGGAGCATGGGTTTGCAGAGACAGATTCACTGGGGACATGGGACAGGACTGGTGGGGCGAGGGGGCCCAGTTCCCCAGAATCCACCATGTTCCCCTGCTCCTGGGCGCATTGTCAGTGCTTGGGCGTTGGGGGAGGGACCCTGTCCCCTACTGCAGGGACTGGCGGTGTTGGGGACCTAGGTGTGCTTTGGCCCAGGTGGCTGTGACAGCATGAAGAGGCTGTCGTGGCCGCGGCCACTGCAATACCATGCTCTCGACCAGCCCGGGCAGCGACCCAAGGAAGAGGCCTCCGCCCGAAACACGGCGGCCGAGTACCGGGCGGCAGCAGGACCTCTGGTGCTGGGCTCCGAGCCCTGCGGAAAGCAGGCTGCAGCCCGTGCCCGAGGCCCGGCTGGGGCCTCCCCTTTCTGAGCCTTCCCCGAAATCTTAGCCGGCTGCGCGCACTGAGGAGAGGAGGGCCCCCCGTGCGGGAGAGCGGAGGGCCGAGAGCCAGCCAGGGCAGAGCAGCAGCGAGAGATGAGGGACCCCGAACGGACTGCCCTGCTCTCGGATGGGGGGCCAGCTGGGGCCTGTTCCCACCCGCTCTCGGGCTCCTTCCTGCAGGAGGCGGGGCAGGCCGTGGCCGGTGCTGAGGCCCAGAGCGCCCTGACCCCTCACCTGCAGAAATGTAGCTCTAGGAAGGCGTGCATGTGTTTGAGGAGCACGGGTGAGTGCATTATAAGTTGACTGAAAAATCAGTGTCTTCTCCCTCGTCTGAGAGACGTATCGAGGAGCTTCCGCCCGGGCATCCGGCTCAGGTCCCCTGGCCCAAGTCCCCTCCCGCCCTCTCTCCCGGCCACAGGCCTGGCCGGACACTGGAGCCTTTCATCCGGTGGAGGACTTCACAAGCATTGAAATGCGAACTATTTTTGCTTTGGTTACTAATTTTACCATTTTCAGGAACCTTTTTTTTTTTTGTAGAACTCATTTTTCTCCTTATGCTGCCCTAGCATTATCTATTTTTTGAGCCAAATAATTAAACTCTGACATTTGTTTTCTGTTTGTTCTTTTGGCCACAAGTAAATATGTGTTTAAGCAACAGCTCTCGAATTATGCAATATAAAAATACCAGAGCGTTTTAATTTTAGTTTTGTAGGCTGTGTAATTGGAAAGTGATTTCAAATGCCATTTTAAAGGTCATATATTTTTAAATCTATAAAACAAGAAGTAGAAAGCTACATCTCCTCCGACCCCCCAGAAGCCCCCGGGCCTGAGCCTGTGGGCAGCGCCCACCCCTGAAGCCTCTCCCCACCAGTCCCGCCAGCCGGTCTGCCGCCTGCTCGCTGCCTCCTTGTCCACCATCCCTGGGTTCCTCTGAGCTCTCTGAGTATGATCTTCGAAAGACCTTCGCTCGTCTTTAACGAGCACCTCCTCTGTGTCACACTGAGTTCCGAGGGCTTTGCACACATTGACAATCCTCAAAGCAGTCCTGGGAGGTGGATCCTTTTTCTTTCAATCCTCATCAGAGGATATATTTATCAATTTCAGACAGAGAGGAAGGAGGGGGGAGTGAAGCATCAATGTAAGAGAAGCATCGATCAGTTGCCTCCTGTACACGCCCCAACCTGGGACCAAACCCGCAACATTTTGGTGTACGGGAGGACACTCCAACTGAGTGCCACCGGCCAGGGCAGATCCCGCTTTTAATCCTTATTTTACGGCAGAGGAAACTGAGGCACACGGAGAAGGGAAGTCGCTTGCCCGAGGTCACACAGCTTCCAATCCAGACCGCATGGCTCCAGAATCCACGCTTTTCATCACCACGGGTCACTTCACACCTTTGCAGAGCATCCCCTTTGCCTCCGTGCTGCCCCTGCCGGGCCAGACCCCGTTCCTCCACAGGAGCCCACAGGTCACTCCCCCTGTGGCATCGTCCCTGTCGGCTCCAGAGGCCCCGGGCGCCCTGGCTGAGGTCTCCTTTCCCACCTTGGTTCTTGCGGACCCCCTACTTCCATTTCCAGGGGCCCTGTCCCACTCCCCGCTGAGGGTCAGGCTCTTCAGTTCTGCTCTGTGAGTGTGGAGCTCTGTGATGGACCTACGGGCTCCATCCATGTTTGCACACGGTTGAGGGACTCGTGTGTCTGACACGGCCAAGGAGGCCTGCTTGGGCCTGAGCTCGGGGACAGGCCCCGGGGATGATCACTGCCTCCAGCCTACCGCCGGATGCCCTTGGGGGCTGCTGAGGGCCGCTGGCTTCCTGCCCAAGCCCTCCAGGCCCGCAGGCCGCTGGCCATGGGCCTGGAACCCACCGTCCCCCGAGTGGCTTCCCGCTACCCGAGGGCCTTGCCCCCCATCTCTGCCACCGTCGCCTCCTCTGTCCTCCACTGCTTCCCACCCTTCTGCTGACTTTTTGTGAAAACATGGGTGGAAAACCCAGCTCACAAGGGAAAGACCCAGTGAGGAGTCACCTTGATTGGGCCACCGCTCACCAAGGGCAGCGCCTTGGTGATCGAAGGCGGGAACAGGCAGCCCGGGGCCTCAGGAGCTTCAGCCTTCGACGGGGTGACCATGGCGGTTATTCTGAAAGGCAGGAGGGACCGCAGTCCCCTTCCCGCTGAGCGCGTCCCAGGCCCTGAGGGGTCCCCTGCCCCGGCTGCAGGGCAGACCAGACCTCGTCACGGCTGCGATGCCACCTGGCCTCTCCGTACCTCAAAGAGCCATTCCAGCCAGGGGTCCCTGGGGCTGTCTCCTGCGGCCACACCGTTAGCGGACTTACCGGGTCCCGCTGCCGGCCTCCCTCAGCGGGCCTCTCCTTCACCCTGGGGTGGGGCCTTCTCTCTTCTAGCCTCCACTCGCACAAGCTTTGCTGGTTTTCTCCAAAACCAGTGCCTCCCACCCTGTTCCCCGGCTGGTGCCCTCCCTCCCTCCCAGCCCCTCCCTCTCATCTGAGCCCCCTGCGTCCCAGGGCCCGGGGTGCAGTCTCGGTGTGCACAGGGGGAAATGGCTCTCGTCCTCGTCGGTGACTCGATCCCTCAACTATGTGCTCCAGCACGGCTTGCGTGCCGTGTGGTCGCCTCGGCCGTCTCGCGTTTCAGGCTCACATGTAATTTGCTGGCTTTTTTTCACTCCCCTGAGGTCTCGTTCAGTGTTGGTATTTTCCAAAGGCTTTATCTCCCTGCCGTTAATAACGGTGTTTGGGATTCTCGTCCCCCTCGCATTTTTTCCGCGTTGGGCCTCCTTTCAGTCGCCGCCCTTCGCGATGGCCTCTGTTGACTTCTGTCCTCTTTTCCGCCTTGAATGGGGGCTTACTCAGCTGCAGCCAACGGGGCAGCCGCCCGCCCCAGGGTCGCAGAGAATGACCTTCCCCGTGAGCCTGTGTCCTGGCCAGCCAGCACCCCTCACAGGAGCTGCCGGAAAGACTCAGGGACAGGACCTCTGATGAAAACATAACAAAACTGGGCTCTGGCTGGTGTGGCTCAGTGGACTGAGCGCAGGCTGCGAACCAGAGGGTCACCGGTTCGACCCCCAGTCAGGGCACATGCCTGGGTAGCAGGTCAGGTGCCCAGTAGGGGGCGTGAGAGAGGCAACCACACATTGATATTTCTCTTTCTCTTTCTCCCTCCCTTCCCCTCTCTCTAAAAATAAATAAATAAAATCTTTTTTTTAAAAAAAAAAGAGAAGAAAACATAAAATAACTGGGGCTGCTTATCTGAGAAATGGGTGCAGGGAGCAGCTGAGCTTCTTTGTGGGTGAGGGATCAGTACATCAAGGACAGAGATGAGTTTCGTTTGCCATTTCTTTGACAGGATGAAAATGGGTCCATGCTCGAAAAAGGGATGCATTTGGGTTTAAGATGGAACTCCTCTGTAGTGACTCCTACGGCTCGGCATGGGGGACGCAGAGAGACTTGCTGGGGGTGGGAGAGGGAGGGACGGCGTCTTCCTGACCTTTGAAAATAGCATGCGGGTTGGCCTGTTGTGGCGCCGGAGGGCTTGGGTCCAGCCCTTGTAAAACGAGGTCGCGAATACAGTGTAGACTCCATCGGCACCCTCTGGCTTTGGTCCGAGCCCTTTGGACCCACTCTCAATAATCTTCTTTCCTTCTGGTCTGCGTTAACTACTTATCTCAGTAGCTTTAGAGCTACATTGGGTTAGGGGCATGCCATAAATTGCAAAAAAGCAGGTTCACAACCGTTTTACAAAATATTTTGTACTGATTTCAGAGAGAGGAAGAAAGGGGAAGAGAAAGGGAAGCATCGGCCCGTTGCCCCTCCCATTCCGGCACTCCCTGCTTGCTTCTTTCCTGTCTGTGCCCCGACTGGGGATCGAACCCACGACCCTGGCTCACTGGGACGACGTTCCAACGAGCAGAGCCACCTGGCCAGGGTCCCACAGACGTTCCTGACCCTGGAACTTCTCTGATCTCCACACACCAAAGCTCAGACTTTGAGAGAGGTTTACACGTGCCCCCAACACGGATGGACAGCGGCAGAGACCACCCTCTTGGGAGTCGGTCCCCTGGGGGCGGGTCCCAGCTGTGGGACGACTCTGACCGGAGTCCCGTCCCGCTGACTGTCCTTACTGCCCGAAGCTGCCTGCTCCCCGCGGTGGGCAGTGGCAGACAGGTGTTCCAAACAGATGAAGCGGGCAGCGACACTCTGTCGGTGGTTTCTGGGGGTGACGATGTGTGTTGTTGCTTTCCCTCTTGGCCCTCGCTTTTCCCATATTGATCTGCTTCTGTTCTGGACGTTACACACGAGGTCCTTCCCGGCCCTCGGATTCACTCCACAGATCTAAGCTGGTGTGGCGGCATTCCCCCCCGGCACCCCCACCCCCACCCAGGCCGAGGCTCACAGAATTGGGTGAGTTTTCTCAGGATGAGGTGGAGTGTTCAAAATCCGGTGCTGTCCCTCATGTGCTGCTTTTTCAGCCTTTTTATGTTCGAGAAAGGAGCAGACTGAGGTAGCCCTGGGGCACAGAAAGGTCTGACGGAGCAGTGAGGCTCCAGGGTACCCTTGAACCCCTGACCTTTGGTGGTCCCCCCAGCTCCCACACCTTCCTTCTACCGCTGCCGCTCCCCCCACGCTGGTCATCAGGGCCCTTTGGCTCTAAAGCACAGGGAGTAGAGAATGAGCCCAGTTCTCTCAAAACTGAGGTCATTGGAAACCCACTGTCGGGAAAGCAGACTTGCCAATTAGACCTTCTCGGGCTAACCTGGACCTCGGACCTCAGAGCTTTACACGTGCCGCCCGGTTCTGAATCTCTCAGCAGGCCGCTTGCTGAGGCCAAGTCCCAGCCACGGGGCCCCAGGAAAACGCAAGGGACAAGACTTAGAGATCTTTGGGGCATCTGTCCCCGAAAGCCAGGGCAAGGGAAGGGAGCGCCTTGAAGGAGAGAAACAGGACTCTGGGCCACGCTGGCCTGGTTTCAGGCGCCAGGCGCCCGCCTGAGCGTTGGCTGCTCTGCCCGGTCCTCGTCTTTGAAAGGGGGTAGAATATTTCGAGAAAGACTCTCCAAAGCACTGGGGCTCCCTGAGGCTCAGGGATGGGGCTGGGCACCAGCTCACCCAGGTCTGAAGGTGGTATTACAGGCAGCACTTGGTCTCAGAAAACGGTCAACGGTCTCTGAATGTTGTCTTTCTGTCAGAACCCTCAGCCTGAGCCATGATTGTGCCAGAGGCCCCACGATAGTGGGCGGAGCATCGTCCGCTGGTTTGATGTGAGCAGGTGGTACAGCCAAGTCCGGAACCTGATATATCTCAGCCCTCGGGTCCAGCCCTGTCCTTGTCCTGCCTTGAAATCAGGATGGGGCCCCAGTGACCTCAGTGACAGAGAACAATCTCAGGCTCCCGGTTTCCCAACCGGGACTGAGTGTCTGCCTGTCCCCCAGGCCAGGTGGCCATGTCCTCTCAATTTCTAGGCTAATTCCACTGGAAGGACTAGAGGTGCTAGAGTTTTATACTGTGTCAGCCATTTGTTTAAAGGCAAGCACATTGCCTCTGGGGCCAGTTCAAAGCCTGGGGCAGAGTCCACTTGTGGATCGGAACTTGGCTGCCCCCTGAGCTGCAGCCGCCCCCTGTCCTCACGGCTCCCAGAACGAGCCCGGCCTTCGCAGTGCCGGGCTGGCTTTTCCCTCCCGGCCCCGCCCACCCCCAGTGGGGTGGGGGCCAACGCCACCCTCAGGGTCCCCCTAAGCATCAGCACCCGGAGCTGCCCTTCCTGACCTCCCCCGAGGACAGCCCTGGGCCCTGCGTCCAGGGAGAATTGGGCGTGTGTCTTCACAGTCAAGACCTGCTGTAGAAACCCTTACGGGTTGGTTTCTATCCGGCTTCTGCCAGTCTGCCTCACCCGGGCCTTGCATTGAGAACGTCCAGGGAAACCGCTCCCACCTGATGCACGAGTGGTGCGGCACGCACCTCCCCACGGGCAGCGTCCCCCTGGGGGGTTCCCGAGGCGCCGCCAGCAGCGTACTGCAGATCCCGCATTTACTGTAAACAGGCGCGGTAAGAAAACCTCCGCGCAGTGATCTGCTGGCGGACTTCAACCCCAAACAGCGCAGATAGGGCGCAGCTATTTCTGTCCTCGGTAGGAATCCTTAATTCCATTAGAAATGAGGATAAAAAGAAAGGAGGCCCTGTCTTTACACAATACACTCATTGAAACCTGCTTCCGAGGACCACCCACGGTGCCAGAAAAAGGAGTTCTGCCTGTTAACTTAAAATTCGAGTCTTTTGGAGGGGCTGATGTGAGAGCAGCCGTAAATCACACTAAGTCCGATGCTGGGGGTGGTTTAGGAAAGGACCCGACCCTGGCCGGCTTTGTCTCCGTGGCAGAAACCCGGGACCTTCAGAGGGCTGAAACTCGACGTAAGAGTGTTACCTCGAACTGCTGGCTCGACTCAGTGTAATTGTATCTTAGAGCCACACACCAGGTCTCACTGAAACTTCTTAGCTGTTGCAGATGACCAAAGGATAAATTTAAGCTGTGTTTATATACTTGTATTTGTATATCTTATGTATCTTCTGGAGTTAAAATGGGACAAATGGACACATTCAGGATGACGAGTACCCGATAGCAGAGAGACCTGAATGGTAGTGGCAATAATGAAAATAGGCCATTCGTGTGGCTACTATAGAGCACTTCCGACCTCCGGGAAGAACTTGCAAACCTGGAGTTCACTTTTCTCAGAGCTGCGGGTACCCCTGAGCCCAGCCCGTCTGCGTGGGCTGCTGTGTCTGTGTTGGGGGCGGGGGTGCGGAAGGAGAAAGAAGCCACTGTCCCTCCCCAAGGACACCAGCGCCCTGCAGTGCCACAAGCTCACCAGTGGAGAGAAAATGGTGTCACTTTCAAATAACCCATTTTTTCCCAAGAAGTTTAAACTCCCCTCTCAAAATCTAATAATAGCTTGTATTAGGGTCCCCAGGGGAAGGAGTTGAAGGCAGCATAAAGGGCTTGAGAAAGAAGGAGGGTGAGAAGCTTGGAAGGAAAAAGGAAACTTTTACAGTGGCCCGTGGGGCTCTGTGGGAGTTTCTTTCTTCCTCCTTTTCTCCCCCCCCCCACTCTCCGCAGGAGTACTCCCTACAGCCCCCCACAAAGAATGGATCTAAAGCTTCTACAGTTCTTTTTCTCTTTGTGTCTTAAAATGAAAGGGGAGAAAAGAGATGATAAAATCTTGAGACCAAAGCTTCTCAAATAACTCGGAGCATTTTCAGGAGCTCCACACGCCTGGGAAATATCACCAGGGCACTAGTTGTCGCAGGGATTTCCAATCTCCCCCGTAAAGTTTGTGGGGTCCGACAGCGTTCTGCTGGAAAGATCAGAACAGAGCGAGGCCCTCTCGTGACAGCCAGTGGGCGTGCATTCACACCATCTGTCACTTTCTCACTGGACGTGCAAACAGGAATTCCAGGTAACAATTTTATTGACAAATTTTTAAAAAAGGCATTACAAAACTATTCATATGAGAAAATTCCAGTATGCAAAGCAATAATAATGAAATCTAAATTGAGTCAAGCTGACTACCTTAAAGCAGTAACGGTTTTTTTACTCTTTTTTTTATTTTTTTTTTACGAGCTTAACCTAGGTAACAGCAACATTAACACTTTAACATAGAAACATTTATATTTGAAAAAATATATTCCATATTCACAAAATTAGAAAACCCACGCCTCGACGTGGTTGCTTTTTAAATCCTCACCTCACTCTCCTCCACGGCGCCTGAAGCGTGAAAAGTCAGCAGCCCTCGCCCCCCCCCCCCCGCCGTCGCCCAGAGACCCCCCGCACCGGCATCCTAGCAGCACAGCTTACCGGCGTGCTGGAGGGAGGGTGTTCCAACAATGTGAAATGCAGAGCGGATTTTTTTTGAAGTGTGAACAAGGAGTGCGGAATAGAACACTGTACGTTCCTACAGTCGGTGGGGGTAAAAGGTCTTCATCTTGATTTTTAAAAACAACGGGATTTTTCAAATGCGGTATGAAATCAAATTGACTTTCGGCCCTAAGTATTTTTCTACCGACCAAAAGTGGTGTTTCGGGGGACTTCTGGCCAAAGTCGCGCTCTCGTGAATGCAGCTTTCTCCAGCCAGTGTTCACCTCTCAAGTGGACGAGGGCTCTGCGTGCGGGACATCGAGTCAGGTCACAAGCAGGAGCGCAGCCTGGCTGCCTTTGATCTTCCCTCCGCCCAAACGAGAACGACCCGATCGCAGGCGAGGCGCATGCGTGTGAACGACCGCGGAGCCACGCTGCGGGCACGTTCACAAACATCTCGTGGTCAAGTCCAAAGTGTTTCACCTGAGCTTCCCAAAGGCACTTCTCCAGGAGCGGACGGGCACCGAAGTTCCAGACCTGTTGGCTAATGCTTTAAAAAAGGGCAGGAAGAAAGTAGAGATCAATCGCTGATGCCTGGGCCCCCGATGGACACCTGAGATCGGGAGTCACCGCCAGACGCTCCGCTGCATCTCCAGTTTCAGGGAAAGGCGCGGAGGTCGCGCGGGGACCCAGAGCAGGCAGGCTGGCACACTCCTGTCCGGAACTCAGGCTGGGGCCAGAGAAGCTGTCCCAGCCACGGGCGGAGGGCCCGTGAGGGTTTGCTAACGTTTTGCAGAGAGAGAAAAGCATGGGGCCCTAAGTTAGAAGATAAAAATGTCGAAGAAAAGCCAGACCTTAGGTGTTCAGTTTGGATAAAAGGCACTGATTTGGGTGGGGTCGTTTGGGGCCAGAATCTCTTAGTGCGCTCTGATGCTCGAAGGCCTCTTTCTTTTTTAACTGCAGACGGGGCTGAACTCACACGGTCCGTGAAAAGGCAGGGGGCAGACCTGCGCGTGCAGGCTCGGGGAGGAAGAAGCCGGCTCCTGCTTCAGTATCCCCGCCCCAGGCCGCGGGGGCGGAGAGAAAGGGGCTGTCCCGGGTCACAACTGAACTGGGCTGGCGTCTGTCGTGGCTCTGGCCGCGTTGCCAGTGAGTGAACGAACACCCGGGGGCAGGGGGCGGGGCGAGCGCCCGGAGAGAAGCACCACACTCCGAGTGGGCGTGTCTGCTGAGATAGGTCACTCTCATCCGCACCCAGCGGACAAGGTGGGAGGGCACACCGTCACACCCTGGTCCGACTGCGTGGCCTACAGGCCGCTGACAGAGGGCTCCTTCTCCTGGTTCTAGTTCGTGGTGTGGTCTCCCAAGACTGCTTGCTTGGTGGTGGCTCCTTCCAGTGGCAGGGGACCTGCTGTGTTGTCGTTTCTAGAAGCCTTCCTCCAAGACGCAAACTGAAAACTAAACCCCCAGCCGAGCTCACAGGCAGAGAAAGCAGATGGGTGGTTGCCAGAGGAAGGGGTGGGGGGTAAGACAAAGAAAAGAAGTCATTATCTGTATAAATACCACTTTTCTGTAAAAGAGAAATTCTGCACCTTCTAAGCTCAGTCACAAGAAGAGAGTAACAGATGCTTCTGCCTGAACCAATTTTCACAGAAAACGCGCCCGGCTTTGTACGCAAGCACCGAGAGTGCGCACGGGCAGTGGTCTCAGAACCAGGTGCTGGGTGGGGGCCCTTCCCTGCTCTGTCCCTGACTCAGTACCCCTATTGCCAGGTGCTTGTGAAGTAAGTGGTGGCTGAGTTAGAGTGCGGATTCTTTGAGAGTCCCGTCGTCCCCTAATTTCTAGGGAGGCCCATGGACTGCATCCAGTAAACCCAAGGTGAAGGCAGGCAGCGTGAGGTCAGTTCCGGCCTCCTCCACCCATTAGTTTAGATGACAAAAACGTGACCTTCCTCAAATGGAAACACAGATTGTTGAACCCTTTGTACATAAAAACCAAGGCACCTAATCTAACATCAACCTTGAACAGGATAACCAGCTATGTGAAGTCATTTTTGGCAGAAAATGCAGATGAAACTGCAGACTCCGGGTCCTCAGTCTGGTAAAGCGACATTCACCACGGGCACAAGGTGACTGCCGCTCCGGTTCTCCGCATCGGCTGGCATCTCAAGGGCTGCCAACCGGACGCACCAGCCTCTGCAGTCCCACCTGCAGCGTGGAAGCCTCTTGTTTAGGGAAGACGCAAAGCGCCTTGAGCGCCTGCGGCCCTATCTCCCTTGAGGCTCCAGCTGACAGCTGGTCTGGCTCAGAAGCAATGGGCTGAAAGGCTCGAAGCCATCAAGTTCGGTTCGGATCGGCGTTTCTCCGCAGAAGCCACACAAGGTCCAGACTGCGCGGTCCGAGAGTGTGCCGGGGGTGTGCGTGCCTTTGGGCTCCTCACGGGCACTCCTGTTCCTAAAACAGCAACAGAAGGACAGTTTAAAAACCATGCCTTACAAATTAAAGCCGCAAAACTGGAACTGTGAAAATTAACATACGTAACTTTTACTAGTAATGCACATGAATTTGAGCACGTACAAGACAAGAAGCTCACGCGATGGGATTCAAATACCCAGGTACCCGTGTGCTCCAAGAATAAAATAAAGATTCCCTAACAACTCAGAGCCACTCGAGATTCGCCAATAGCACCTAAAAGACGATAATGGGACCCACAGCAAACAATGTATCCCCAACAATTCTGCCGATTCTCAACCTCATTTAAACATCAAAAGCTTGCTTCTGTGTTGCGCTCCTTTGCAGGTAAAGCTATTGGGAGCCTTTGGCCCTCGTTTGAAAGGAAGAAGATGATTGATGAACAGGGCTGCTCTTCGTCTTTGACTTTAAAGCGTGCGTTGAACTACTGCAGAAAGGTTCCCTTAGGGCCTACCTGGAGGACGGACGCTCCTCATGGGCCAGCGTCCTCTGCAAAGTGGAGCCCTTCCTTGTGTCCTCGCCACCAAGGGGCAGCGACCTCTCTTCAGGAGGGGCGGGCAAGGGGCCGCCCAACTGCACGTGGCTGCCGCTGAGTGCGTAAACCCTTCCCTTGCAGCACCCACTCTTCAAGAGCCTGCGCCCCACTACCGGCGTTGGCGATGCGTCCGGTGAGTTTATGAAGAAAGTTTTTCCCCTGGGTCTAAGGAGAGGATGTGAAAACAGAAACTTCTGGAACGCTCTGGATAACCAGAGGGAGTTGAGTCGAATACGGCCAGCAGTGGATACAGCGATAACCACACTCACACTGCTGTGGGAGGCAGACTACCTTCATTTTGCCAATAAGGAAAGATTTTAATAGATTAAAGCACCAGACGCCAGGTCGCTTCATTTCTTTCCTACCATTCCTTACCTGGTTTCACGTTGATGGTTAAAA
Organism: Trachops cirrhosus; assembly: GCA_028533065.1. Taxonomy (NCBI): domain Eukaryota; kingdom Metazoa; phylum Chordata; class Mammalia; order Chiroptera; family Phyllostomidae; genus Trachops; species Trachops cirrhosus. The sequence continues at coordinate 3,390,451 of CM052548.1, read as the reverse complement.
CATTGGCTGAAAAAAAACAAAACACCAAAATGAACTTTTTCTGTAAGTAAAGAGGCTGGCTTCGTGCTCCCAAACATGTCAGAAAACGCTTCCCCAGATACCTGTTCCCTTCCGGGGAGGGCTGCGATGGACTCGTACCGGCCTCGAAGGCTCTGGCACGGTCTGCTTTATCCCGAGCCCTGACTGTCCTCACCAGACGCCGGGTAGTCCCTAGCCACCCACAGGAAAACCGCGGTGTAGCAATAATAGAGTTCTTGGAGACACACAGCGTGCGCTAGAAATCTGAGCTGTTCGCCAGGTGCAGACCCAGTGCCGTGATGCCGTGGGCAGCACACACACGTGGCAAGCCACACCGTGCGTCTTTAACCTGTACCGTGCCGTGTGTCCACTGTATCTCAGTAAGCCTGGGGGAAAGGAGGGGGTGAGTGTTAACAAACCGAAAATATAAGGGAATGCCAGGGGAGGAATGCAAAGTTTTATTTTAAGTGAATAAATTAATCACTTAAAAAATTGAGAAAGGCCCTGCAGGCTTACACATCTCCCACACGGAGATCCAGGGCTTTCCGGACCCCTGAACGGGCCCATCCCTGAGAGCCAGGCCGACCGAACGCGGCCCGGGGGAAGTGAAGTCCTTCACTCCGCTGAAATCGGATTTTTGTGAGAAGTAAGTATATTCTCTACCTGGACAAGCAGTTTGTTGAGGGAAGTCTGAATTGCTTTTTGGAATGGAATGGATTGAGAAAAACAGAAAGAGTGGTGTTAAATACTCCGCCGACCCTTGACACGGAGAAGAGGGCCGGTTTCCCGAGGACGGGCAGCGGCCACCTCTCCGGCTTTCTTTTGAACATTAAGCTTCAGTCCGTAAGTTTCCCACATTCAGAAAAGGCAACCAAAGAGAAAATGCCTTTCAGAATCTGGAAAAGATTATCTCAGAATGGGCTCAAAATATCATTTGCTGTTTTCAATTTTAGGGCAAAAACGGAAATGATTTACATTTTAACAATTTCTTTGCTGAATTCAAAATGTCTTATTTAGATTTACTGAAATTATGTAATAATTATTAGGTAACACATCTTGGAGAACTAATAACGTTTCATTAATAAATTACACTGTGCGACTTGAATGTAACACTTTCTCATTTATTTTGTGTGTAATTATAACTTTCTTTCCTTGATAATTTCTGTTGAAAATACCTTTATAATCACCTTGAGAATGCTCTTTGAAAAGGAATTCATATTAGACACCTCTTATATATTGTATATATTATATATTATATATATACTACATTACGTTCCTAAATTTTTAAATTCACGTAACTGTGATAATACTGCTTCTCAACCCAACGTATAAACAGAAAAGGGGGAGAATGCGTTGGTTCTTCCATGATTGGCATCAAGACGTTTCGTTCTCTGCATCACAAAACTGGAGACAAGCTACAGAGCTAAGAGGAGTGGTGGTTCCGTGGACGGACGGCACTCCGAGGAGCTGGAGTCCGCAGGAAGTTCCAGTTGCTCGGACCACGCCCCCCTAAGGACGTGTGCGGGGAGGTAACGCGTCCGCGAAGGTCGCGCAAACAAGTTTGCCGTTAGTGCCAACTGCCTTGATAAAAAAGAAGCTTCGACCTCCTGAAATGAGAGTGGAGCTCAGGCTACACGGTGGGAGTCCTGACTCATTTGGGGGGCCCCGCAGGAGCCTGGCGGGGCTGCCTGGCTGGCGGTGGGGGCGGCGGGGTCCTCCCACCGGGCCGCACCGGGCAGCCTCTGCAGTCCTTCATGATTACCGTGCAAGTCATAGAAATTGGGGGACGGCGAGCAGTCTCCCAGCCGCAGTGGAACGCCTGTGTTGTTTCTCAAACCGTCCGCTGTGCTGGCCTCTCCTCCCTTTACGTCTCTCTCCCTCACTTCCCTCTTTTTGAGAAAGCCAACACCCTTTCCTCCAGAGCCAGTGCAATTTTTAATAGAATTCCCTATAAGTTCTCTGCAGAAATGTAGTTTACAAAAAGGACTGCAAGTTCTGACATCGCGTGTTTCTGACGGAAGCAGCGAGGGCGCACGCGGGGGCATTGTGTCCGCCCCCCAGGACCCGGCTGGATCAGCACCAGCACTGGTGGGGACCCCCCTGAGCGGGGACGCTGCCCGTTCACGTCCTCGAGCCCGGCCTCCTTGCAGAAGAGCGTGCGCTGACGACACATGCGCTCACCTGGAGCAAACACGTGGAAACAGGGAGTCAGACCCAGCCAGGGCCACAACGTCGCCTGGAGGACGAAGCAGTCTCGGGGCCTAGTTGTCCCTCATGCGGCTCTGCCTCCAGGCTGGCAGCAGGCCAGAAAGACCCGTCTCCCTGCAGCCCCCGCCTCCCCCCAGCCTTAGGGTAAACCCTTCGATCCAGAAGGTTCTGGTGCTGCAGTAAGTCCCAGATCACAAGCGACGATCAATTTCCATCTGAACTGATCAGTCGGTCAAAGCAGATCCGGAAACGCCAGGAGAAGAGAGTCGGGGAGCGTTCTTGTGAACTTGAGCTCGAATGAAGTGCCTGTACGCGTTGAGCGTCAGACCAGCATAGGACAAACGAAGGCGAGGAGCCGTTTACAGAGCCCGGTGACTCCCCTCTCGGCCGGGAGCGCGGTGGGGGCGGGGCGCTGGCTGAGTCGTGCTGGCCCCGGAACGCGGACAGGGAGCTGCGCGGGCTCACTGCCGGGTGGGTGTTTTTTCTAAGACCTACTTACAGCACTGTAAGTATATTTTCCCTTATGATTGTCTTTAAAACATTTTCCCTAGCTTACTTTACCGTAAGAATACAACGTATAAATCCATAAAACACAAAATGCGTGTTAGCCGACTTTTATGTTTTCGCTAAGGCTTTTCTGGTGGATGCAGGGGTGGGAGAAAGTAGGTTTACAGTTGTGAGTACGGGAAGCGAAGTTTATTCTTGTATTATTGTTTACTGTTTATTTCCTGTACAGACAACTGTAAACCTGCTTTTGCCCACCCCCGTAGTAGGCTATATTAGTTGTTAAGATTTTGGAGGGTCAAAAGTTTTACTAGGATTTTCTAACCCTACTGCATGGGGGGGGTTGGCGCGCATAACTCCCACGTTGTTCACGGTCAACTGCAGTTAGATTTACAAAGAAGAATTTTAAAAAACGCAGCAAGATTGTGGGTTCATTCCCCGGTCAGGGCACATATGGGAATCAACCAATGAGTGCATGAGTAAGGGGAACAGTAAGTCGATGTTTCTCTCTCTCCCTTCCTCTTTTTCTCTAAATACTAATAAATTTTTAAAAATTTAAATATAGCTTCCATTTATAGTCTTATGTATTACCTATTAGTTTTTTTTAAAATTTTGAAATTTAATTTAAAATATCCTCTTCTATAACACACAAGACTTTAGGACAGACAGCATACCTCCCCATCAGGCTCCCCCACGTGCCGTGGCTGGAAAGGAATTCCGTTCCCTTGGGTCTCCCGCCCGGAATGGGCCCCGGGCTCACCTGCAGAGGCGTCTGAGCGGCGGGGTCTGGCTGGATTCTGCTGGCTGGCACCTCCTGGGCGGGCACCGGTTCCGCCGGTGAGCTGCACCCGAAGAAATCAGTAGTTTCCGTGCAGCTCTCAGAGGGAGTTCGGGTCGCAGCTGCACCGCCAACCAGACCCTGAGTACTGTTCGGGGACAAGGATCCGTCTCCCAGACTGAGAGAATGCACATCTTCTCCGGTGAGCTCCGTGCAAGAGTCAGGAAAGGAGACGTCGTCGTCGGGAGCCGGGCTGTGCATCAGAGGCCAGGCGTCCGAAAACTCGCCGGAGACGGACAGGGAGAGGGGCCGGAAGAGAGCGGGCGCAGTCTCCCGGCGCGGACCTGCGTTTCTGAACACGTGTTCAAAAGACTTAGCGTGGTCCTAGGGACCCGAAACTCTGCCACAAAGCAACATGAACTGTGCTTTTACGTTTTCTAGGGGAAATAGCCTTTTATTAAGTCATAATTCTAGTTCTTCTAAACCAGCTTCAATACAATAATTCCTCCATTTACTTTAAAACTGAATTAATATACCTACTTTTAATCAATATACTTATACTTCATACAGTGTCTAAAATGTGGTTTCTCAGGTTTTAACTGAATTTCAAGGCTGTTCTAAAATTCCATGGGTATATGACATGTTAAAAATTACTTGCAGATGACAAGTGTCACCGGTCATGACTATAAGACAAAAATAAACTTAACCGAGTGTAACAAATAAAAAATGTTGCACTGGGTATTGGAAACCCTGAGGGACTTACCTAATTCTTGCCAAACACACGCACCCTCCAATGACCAGGAAGCCGTTCCCAACATTAGGAAGGGACGCCCCCATGAAACATTTTCCAGTGTTTGGCACGGAAGCTGGTGAATGAGGATTGCGCATGCTTGCACAGGGGATAAGCAAATTATGTCGCTTCAGAGATGCCCAGTTACCTCTCCTGAAGGGTGGCCTTGGAGTGCGCCCTGCCCCCAAGCGCCGCCGGGTCCAGGCTGCAGGTGTCGTCACAGCACAGGGACGGGACCAGGTGGACGGGCCCTGGGGGGGCAGCAGAGGGGTGAGGCACGGCGCTCTTTCTGGGGCTGTCCTCTCCGACGGCAGTCCAGCCTCGTGCCCGAACCTTCCACTAGTCCCCTTTGGGTGACTTTTTAGGGAAAGGGGATGTGAGGCTTAACTTTTTTCTCTATTTTATCTTAAAAAAAAACAGTGAACCACTCATGATGTACCTGGAGTGGTCAAACTCATAGAGACAGGAAGTAGGATGGCGGTTGCCAGGGGCTGGGGGAGGGGAGGGGGGGTACAGGTTTCAGGTTGGGACGAGGGACAAGTTCCGGGGATAAACGTGCAGTGTGAACGTGCTTAATCCAACTGTGCACTTAAATTTATTGAAGAAAAAATTTAGAAATACAGAGATTAGTTAAATTTAAAAATAAATCTTCCCCAGCCCTATAAACCAGAAATAAACCCTGTCAATACTGGGTGAACAGCTTATTAGACGTCCCTCTATGTATACATGTAAACGTGTAATTCTAATTTGTAAAACCATAAACACACTAAAGCATACAGCTAAATACAAAGACATACACACACAGAGACTTGAAGTAATTATATGTTGACATGTTCATATATGTGTATATTCAAACTTAAGATGAGGATTCTTTTATAAATAGGAAAATATTAATAAACTAATACTTCCTTTTTGAAAAACTCATGTCGTGTGTTGAGATGCAGTTGCAAATCGGTGTTAACAGGATGGACCCCCAACACACTGTCACCCGAGTCCCTGGCAAGGCAGGCCTGGTCTTCTCGGGCTGTCTGCGCAGAGGCCACTACGGCCGAGGGGCGCTGGCCTGGGTCCTCTGCCACTGTGCTCCGTGACGCCTGTCGGGCTCCCTGTGGCATTTCTCCGAATTACTTAAAAGCAAAAGGCGCCGCCGTTCCTTATAGAAATGGCTGGTTCTAGGGCTCAGTTGGAAAGTACGAGATGGCCTGGAACTCCTTTTTACACCAGGAAGTAAGAAAGCGCCGAAAGAACAACAGGACGAGTCGGCGTGGCTCACGAGCCCGCTTCATTGGCCTCCCACTGGCCACGCCCAGGAGAATCTGAGCATCAATAAATGGTGAGAGCGTGTGACTGTCACCCAGTGAACGGAGCCCATGAGTCCGCACTAATCAAAGTGACTGAATAAATAAATGCGGAAGAAGGGGAAGTTCTTTCTGACCTTAGGAAGCCAACTAAATAAATGCAGAAAGAAGGATGGAATTAGGAAGCCTGCATTGTTAACCACCATAGTAATGCCTGACCCGGGTGAGAATCATCGGAGAATGCTAGACTCCTGAGCAGAAGCCTGGAGGAGACAGGGTGTTTGCACAATCTCAAGGATCCCTATGCGGTGTGACTCATTGCAGAGAGAACAGCAATAGTTTTACAGCAGAGAAGGCGTGCACATGCCTCCTTAACAAAGCGGCTCGAGGTCACCTGGCCGGGACTGCGAAGGACACACCAGCCCCTCGGGGGCATTTCTGAATCTGCTCACCGCTGAAGGTCAGAAACCCGAGACTGGGGGTCACTTGGCGAAATCACCGGCCTTTGCTCGTCAAAAATGTTAATGTCATAAGACACCAAGGAAGATTAAAGAAATAGTCCAGGTTAAATGAGAGTGGAGAGAAGAGAACTAACCACTACAGTGTTATCTGGGATTTTCTTTTGCTACAGAAGACATTATTGAGATAATTTCAAAAATCTCGTTATGTGCTGTACATTACATAATAGCAATAGACTTAATGTTAATTTCTTGATTCAATAATCCTGCTGTTATGTAAGAGAATGTTCTTCTTCTCAGGAAATAAACACCAAAGTATGAAGGGGAGAAGGGACAGCGTATCTGCAAACAATTTTTAAATAGCAAGTGAAAAAATGTATATATGTTTATATACATACACAATGTGTGTATATGTGCAAAGCATGTATTTTGTATGTGTGTATACACACAACTACCACATTTAGACATAAAAACCATAAATATCGAATGAGACAAACGTTAATGTTTGGGGAGTCTGAGTGAAGCGTATGTGGAAGTTCTTTGTCCCAGTCGTTCAACATCTTTGTGCGTCTTAAAAGGCGTCCAAACAAAAAGGTAAAAGCAGAAAGGTGCTGCCATTCGGGAGGGAGCGGTTTGCGTGGAAGCCTCCCCGCACCTGGTCGTGGCGTGGGGTGGCTGAGCGCGGTGTTCCGTTAAGGGGGCATGAGGCCAGGCGGCCTGTGTAGCTGATTTTCTCTTCAGACACAAGTTCAGGTGAGGCAGAGTTTGCCAAAGCTGTCTTTTATTACATGTAGAATTTGAGTTCATCTCAAGAAATTGTCCTTTGTCCTGAGTCTACGCCAACGTCACCGTCTAGTGTCTAGGAGACGGTGGCACAGTGCGGGCGGCCGTCTCAGGGTCTGTGTGGGCGTGGGCACAGGCCAGAGGGGACCCCCACACACCACAGAAGCCTTACATTTCATTCTTAGACCTAGTCGTACAGTAGAATATAGTCACGGTCAGTAGAAAAGCAATTGTGTTGAAAACTCCTCATTTCACATGTAAAATATTAGGTGGGAAAGCCAAATCCTGTAGTCCCTTGAAAGGAAAGATTGGACAGTGCCGGGGGGATAAGTCCGTCTCGTTGGGACACGTCTCACGCAAAGAATGAGAGACCTCAGGGTGCTGTGCGTGTTGCTTCAGAGGCACTGGGAGAACTGGGCAGCGAGGGAGGGGGGTGCGGCCGGGGCTGGCCACCCTGAGTGTGGCTTTGCGGGGAGACGGGGTCGGTCCGGTCGGGACAGGAGTGGGGAGCGTACGGGCGGAGCCTCGTGTCGATGAATATACGTAAGTGCCGAAGGGGGCTGGCACAGCCCTCGCCCGTGTTCCCCGTGTTAGAAACCAGTTCCCATTGAAGCACTTCCCCAGACGTCCGTGTCCGTCCGTGGTCTAGCAGGCAGTGCCGGCGTGCGGGGCGCTGCCCCGAGAAGCCCAGCCGCAGTCGCGTGGCTTCGTGGGCCTTCGGCGTGAACCCACCGGGCGGGAGGGGTGCACACTCCTACCGGGCACAAGCCTGGTCGCGTCTGAACTCAACCGACTCAGAACAACAAGGGCAAACCTGCTCAGAATGTTGCTGCAAACTCCTAGGGTTTGTAACGAGAGGACTTGCCTTTTTCGTATTTAAGAGACACGCCACACGCCACATGTTGGAGTGTGGTGGAGAGTGGTAACTGTGTCGCAAGCGGTGTGTCGCACGGAAACCAAGCGGGGCAGCCGCCTGGCTGTGGGACAGGCAGGAGCAGGTCTCCCCGGCTTGGCTGCCACGCCTCCGGTCCCCCGGGGGACTTACCGCAGGCCGGGCCCAAGTCCCGGTGGCACTGGCAGCGGGCTCGCGGAGCGGACTTGTGGAGCTGAGGCCGGTCAAAGCAGGACAGTTCAGAGCCGCTGTACTGAGCATCCTGAGCTCTCAGGGACCCTGAGGGAGGGGGACAGTCCGTCAGTGAGGACAGGCTCCGCCGGCAGGACTTCCCTCCCGGCGCTGCCCAGACCCAGCACGACCCCGGCATTTGCATTGTTAAAGAAAAAGAAGGCTCTGCTCACACCTTCAAACGCTTCTCCTCACATGGAGGCACAGATAGGATGTAATTTGTCAAAACAAAATCAAGATGGAGAGGACTTCTGTTGCCAGGACTTGGAACGATTTTTATTTTTGCCTGTGGCCCGGGGACATCCCCGCCTGTTCAATGATCTTATAAAATATGGGTGCCACCCACCCATCTGCTCCCTCCGGCCGGGCTCCTCTGGGACCAGGGACTGTATGACCGATCGTCACGGGCCCTATGTCCCCGTAACCCGCAGGTGCCCACAGTGACAGACGCAAGTCCCCAGCGCTGAGAAACGGAAGGGGCCCCGCCCCAGACTCACAGCTGGGCTGCTTCTCCATCAGCTGCCTCTTACAGTAGACGGTGCAGAGAATGAGTAGGGCCAGCAGGACGGCGGCCAGGGCGCTGCAGATGACGGCGGCCAGGGCCGTGTCCCTCGGGCTGGAGGCCGCGGACGGGATCCTCACGAGGTTCACCTTGCTGGTGCCTGGAAACCGAGGGAATGGGATCAGCCCGCGCCCCGGGGAGACCCAGAGAGAGGCCTGTCCTGACCGTGGCTGTCAGCACTGGATAACTCTCTGCATTAGACTGAAACGGAGATGCCATTTGGAAATGTGGTGACACAAAAATGAGAGGAGCAGGGCTCAGCAGGAGTTCGTAACAAATAGTCAACAGGACTTAATCAAGATCCCGTTACTTAATAAGCAAGATGAAGTAAATTAAGAAAGAACCATTTTTTTCAAAGGAATGATAAAAGGATTATACTAGGATTTGCATCTTTTCCCTAAGCAATCATTCTGATCTTACTTTTCAGGCACACCCAAACGTGTATATGTGGGGTTTTTTTTTGGCTTGGCATTTCTGTTTACCAGCATCTGAGATTAGTAAACACTGGCATCTCTTCTAACATCTGTATCGAGAACCAAAAAAGTGCTTCCTGCCAAACCGGTTTCCAAACATTCTCTGAGGGCTGTCTCCAAGCCAGGGCTCTGAACTGTTTTTACTGACTTTCCTTTTTGCACAAAGAGCGCATCAGAACGCAGTCCAGCTATGCAAGCGTTTTTCCTTTGTTGAGCAACGCTGGAACATTTGTTTATAAACACGGAATTTCTAGCTTGATTCCTTCTTTTTAAGTTCCATCCTGGAACGGCCCTAATTACCAGTTCTGTCACGATTTCAAAGCAAGTGAACCCAGGAAGAACCCGAGGTAGCCCCGAGCTGGCTTTCTCTTCATACGAACACACGTGAGTCACGAAGATGGCTCTATTATAAGCAGGACCCACCCCTGCAAAGTAAACTTAGATCTTTATTTCCCACCTGGCCAAGCTGTATCTAAGGGCTAAGTAGCAAGTGTACATAAGGTGAAAGGTAAAAGGTGAAAGGACACCCCAGAACCCAAGAAACCCATCCTGTGCTCCCCGAGGGCGCCAACAGCTGCCCCCTTGCAGAGCAGCTCAGAGTGGCAGACCCCCGATCCCCCAAGGCCTTCTCTCTGGGGGGCAGCTCTGACTCCGCCCATTTCTGTTTGCCTCTGGGCTGCCTGCTCATTATCCTTCTATTCCCATTCTCAGCCTGTTACCAAGGTTGCTGGGATCAAACCATAAAGAAATTGTGAAATGTCCTTTTTGGAACTGGGAGGCGGGAGGGGGAGAGAACGGGGAATATAATTACAGTTGACCTTGACCGGTGCGCGTGTGAGCTACTTGTATTTGGGTTTTTCTCAGTAAGTGCCTGTGCTGCTTTCGGCCCACCATTGGGAGCCCGCAGAGGCGGGGGGCTGACTGCACGCATCGACCTACTGCTCTTCTACATACGGACCAAGCATCTGCAGATTTGGGGGGCCCACAGGGGGTCCTGGAAGCAAAAGCTAAGTTTTGAGGGAGTCAAAAGTTATATGAGCCTTCTTTGGGAAAGTGTCTATTCAGGCGGGTCCTCTGCCCCTTTTTATTTTTATCAAGTTGCTTGTTTTTTTTTGGTGTTGAGTAGAAAAAATTAAGAATAGCGCTACCATATATACACCCAGCAATCCCTCTTCTGGATATCTGCCCGAAAACCTGAAACCACGTATCATCCATCCGTAAAGGTGCATGCACCCCTGTGTCCATGGCAGCGCTCCCCACGATATCCGAGACGCGGAGATAACAAAGTGTCCTTCGGCGGGTGGCCAGGTAGAGAGGACGCGGTCCGTGCACACAACGGAACACCACTCAGCCAGAGAGAAGAGGAGGTACTGCCGTTGGTGACAGCACGGCTGGACCTTGAGAAGGTCGTGCTACGTAAGTGAAAACAGATGGAGAAGGACAAGGACCGTGTGACTTCACTGGCGTGGCTATAAAACAGGAAGCAACAACCAAACATCCAACAACTAAACACCTCACAGGCTCAGACAACAGAAGGGTGGTCAGCAGCAGGAGGGGGGCTGAGAGGAGGGCGAGGAAGGTCCAGGAGGTCAAGTTCATGCCGAAGGGGACTAGACGTCAGTGGTGAGTACTCGATACAGGGTACAGATGTCGTATTATAAAGTCGTACATCTGAGGTTCACATGTTATCAACTGACATTACCCCAATAAATTTCTTAAACTACAATTTAAAAAAAGTCACGCACAGATTTTCAACTTCACAGCGAGTCGGCTCCCCTCACCCCTGCGTGTTTGAGGGTGAACTGTATCCAGCCTTAAATTTAAAGCACTTAGAAGTCTTCGTGCTAAGGTTTATTCTCATATACTTATATGCAGTTATTTAAAGAATTCCTTTAGATTATTAATAGGCATTGCTCTCTATTATAAGACATTTAAAAAGATATGATGATAGCCAATATTCTAAAATGGTTCCAATTACTCCATTATCTCTTGAATAATAGAAGGAAAGGTCCAAATCTTGCTATTAAAACGTCAGTGAAATGAATCAAAGCCTTTTCTTGCATTCTGTAAGGCTTTCATCAGAAAATTTTTCTGAATTCCTTGTGACAGAAGACGGATGTAATTAGAAAAGTAGAAACTTCTATAGGCCTATCAGTTCTTGGCTCTGTAAGTGGAATAAGGAAATAAAAGGAATAAGGTAATAGATTGTTAATAGTTTGGTGCTGACCACTGTTACACATCAAGGGGTTAAAAATAAGACTGCAGTGTCAGTATTTTAATTATAAAGAATAGTTGCTCTTAATTGGACCTAGTAGTGTGAGGAAGCAGACTGGCCCAGCTAAATTAACGGACACAATAAAAAGCAATCCTCGGATCCTCATGGTACGCAGCTCACGTACGCAGAGCACGCTCGAGCTGTGTTCACGGGAACCTGATTTTACGAAGGGAGAATCCAGCCAGCCCGCAAACACACTTTCCAAAGGCCTGACCCGCCCTTTTGGGGGGGGCACTCTGGACTGGGCAGCCCCTGGGAGCACTGGGAGCATGGCCTGGGGGGCGGGTTAAGCCCTTTGCTGCTGAAGGATGATAGATAAAATTTTAAGACACATACATGTTAAAGACTGGAAAACTCTTTGGTTCTACTGCCGATATTTAAACGATCTTACCTTACTGCAAATTATGGCACGAAAAAAGACCCGTCTTCGTGGACAAGTTAATTTGACTTAATGTATTCACGAAGGGGGCTCAGTGGCACTCGGATGGCGTCTTCACCAGGCTGGGCTGCCAGCGCGGGGAGAGAGACTCCCCTCCGAAGACTACGGAAGACTCTCTGGCCCCGCAGGGCGTCCGTGACCAAGGAGATACACTGACCCCTGGGAAATCATATCCACTGCCGTGACCCTCCATCCTACATCTCCCCTCTCTCCCTGACTTTGCCTTTTTGTTTTTGCCTGGCGAGAATCAGACTCTCACTCGGAGCTGGGCGCGTGGTAGCAGGCAGGGACGTCTGTGAGAGCCTGCATCTGGCAAGAAGCTGGCAGAGTGAAGTTAAGGAGAAACTTGGCAGCTTCTAATTCTCATCCACACGGCTAGCCGCATTTTCTGACTTGAATTACTAACCAGTGTGACTATAAACACCGATCTTAGGAAGTGAGGCAGAAGGCACCCCGTTTCCCTTGGTGTGTAGACCCCCATCCAACCGAGATGGGTGTTTCCCACTGCAAACGCCTCTGAGCTGCGTCTCTGGGCAGCTGAGGCCCCAGGTCCCGGGAGGCAGCACCACCCAGCACTCTCTGCCGCCCCGTTCGCTGCTGCGGGGCTGGCCAGGCTGGTGAACTAGACGCCTGTGAACACTGACTCTACGGGACGGTCCTTAGCAACCTCAGCGCAAAGCACTGTTGCCCCGCCAATACTATTTTGTTTGGGTTCTTGGTCGGGAAACCGTAGGGTCATCCTTCATTCTGACTGCAATAGTGAGTACTTTGTATTTCAGTTGTTGGAACAATAATGGCTTTAGCACATCCTTTCACCTCCAGCTGGGCACACTGCTTTGCAAACCTTCTTCCTGAACACCGCGGTCCCTCTCCTCCTCTCCCTCCCTTCGGGGACCTGCCACCTGGCCCGGGCTCATCACCTCCTGCCCAGCTGCAAGGCCCACGTCCAGCCAGGCCTGGCCGTGCAGACCGCTGCCCTTCTGCCCATGGCGGCCACAGGGTTCCACTTGTGTGGACCCCACGGCAGTGGCTGAGGAGCAGCCTGTGAGATAGAGACCAAGTGTGGACTTGGAGAGCCGCACTCATCCGCAGTTCGCAGGGAGACTCCAGGGTCAAGGGGCCGGCGAATCTGCCCCGGGTGGGGTTGGGGGCACAGGCGAGGCTGAGAAGGGCACCGCCGGGCCCATCACCGCCCAAGAGCGCCCTAGCCCAGTGCTCGCCCCGTGAGCGGCAAAGATTTTTAAAATTTTCTTTGCATTTGGCTTTGGGTTTTTTTACGACCAAACGTGAGCGTCTCTATCCAGAAAATGAAAATGAAGTGTATTTATAAGGCACTGAACTGAACGGTTGCATTTCTTCTCAACAAGACAAAAGAAAGTGGCAGGCGGAGGAAGGAAAGAGTCCCCCAGCCTCTTGGATGTGCGGGTCCTCGCTGTACTGCCGGAGAGACCCAGTGAGACCGGAGGGAGAGGGGGCGCAGGCAGTCCTCGGCCTGGGGACGCAACTGCGCAGTGCGCTGGGGCTGGGCGAGCAGTGGGGTCGGGGTGCGAGGCGGCCTGCAGGCCCTGGCCGGCGGGCTGGTTTGGTTGGAGCATCTTCCTCGCACAACCGAAAGGTTAGGGGTTCGATCCCTGGTTGGGGCGCCTGTGGGAGGCAGCCAACCAATGTTCCTCTCTCACATCGATATTTCTCTCTCTCTTCCCACCACCCCCCCAAAAAAAAATCAATACAGAAGCCTGGGAGGCAGTGAGAGATTGGAAGGGCTGGAGGAATTCCCGAAGTTCAACCGCAACACGGAGGCGGCTGAAAATCACAGTAGCTGAGACTCGGTAAATTACGTAGCTAAGTTCAGTCTCCGCTGTTCTGAATCTTGCTTCCAGGTCACCTGGCCTAGTAATCTATTTGCCAGCAGAACCATGCAGGTCAAATACGATGGGCATGTCTTTAAGCGGAGAAAGAAAGGCGAAGGGAGGGAGGGGCCCGAGAAGGCGGTTATCATAGGACAGTGGCTGGTGAGGCGGGGAGGGGACCCGCAGGGCCCCCCCGGAGCACGGGGCCGACCGGGGACTCACCGCCAGCTGCTGCCCAGAGAAAGTGTGAGGCACGAGTGCCAGCTCATTACTTTGCATTTCTCTTTGGCACTAGGTGGCTTCTCAGTATAACTGCGTGGTATGTTAATTAGGGTAAACACCACGATTAACATTGAAAAGATTATAAGCCACAAAATGGCTGCAGAGTGTCTACGGCATTTCCCTGCAAACGCGATAAAGCAGGAGAATTTTCTTCCTGCTTTCAAGGATGTTTTCCTTCTCTTTATTATCCCTCGGTCCTATAAGGTCTTGCCATGTTTATTGGATGAAACAATGAAGCTTTCAAACTTCTGCACCAAGAGGCAGAAGAGACGCCATAAAAGAAACACATTATTATGGCCTTGAACATCTGGGCCGGAGGATACACAAGCTCAAAAATAGTTTTGCTTCAATTGGGACCAACAGACAAGGCTGCCATCTGGGAACTGAAACAAAGATAGGGAACTTGGGCGGCTGCCGCCCTCCGGTTCCTGCAGGGACTCGCTTAACCCTGAGAGTGCCAGGCCGCATGGAGAGTCCTGGGCTCCCGCTCCCGGAGAGAGCGGGCCTGGCCCGCCTGCCCGTGCCTTTGGAGGAGGCCCAGCAGGACAGGCGAACTTTCCCCAAGGACGCTGCGTCCCGCTGTCCTCAGGCTCCCTGCCATAAGCAAAGGAGGTAATTCTTATTTACCTTACTGCAGCATTAAAAGAAGTAATCTTCTGTGAAATTGTTCTAAGATGATGAAACTCAAATGATTTCCACCCACTCACTACCTCCTAAGGGGGAAAAGACGGTTTAATAAGGCTGGGCCCACACGGACCGGCAAATCTGGGTTCAGACTGTGGTTCTGGCTGTCTCCCATTCCAGACCCAACACTGCTATCGGTACTTAAGTTTTACAGGTGACAGAGCTTATGGTAAAAGACAGACCTCTGGGTGAGGTCGGCAAGAGCACACTTTTCTGGAGGTTTGGAAGATAAAGCAGATTCAGAATTCAACGAAAGCTTTGTCCCTCTTTTCTTTTTATCCTCACCTGAAAATATGCTCACTGATTTTAGAGAGAGAGGAAGCGGGGGGAGAGAGAAACTGACGTGAGAGAGAAATGTGTCGGTTGCCTCCTGCATGCGCCCCGACCGGGGATGGACCCCACAACCCTTTGGTGCACGGAGACATCCCAACCACCTGGGCCACTGGCCAGGGCTATTTGTCTTTTTAAAATTATTAGGATCTTTATTTAGTACATGAAACAACCAGGGCAAAAGTTAAATAACTTGTCTGCAAGTTGGGTGTTAGGACCAGGACTCAAAATCGGAGCCTCTTCCCGGAGGAGATTCAGTGAGCTAATCCACGAGAAACGCCACATCGACACTGACCCGTGAGTCCGAGGACGACGAAACGAGACCGTCGTGAGAAAGTGTCCTTTCCGGGAAGTTAGAACCCCCCCTTGATGCTATTTTTCAGATCCCTGTCTGTGTCCCCACGGCCCAGAAATGATGGAAACCATGCACGATGAAGTAAGACCTCTGGTACAGTGTAACATCCGAAGTTAGCGCCCTCCGAATTTGTGTGTTGCCCGAGTTTAGGAAGAAGAATCCACCAGACACTGTGCCTCTGTGATTTTCTTGGCATCACACAGAACAAGCAAAGCCTAACAGATACTATGTTATTAGGACTAATAATTAAGTAAATTAAATGTATTTCAATGAAGTTAAATTCATGAAACTAATAATTAACGCTGGAGAAAAGGGTGGGAAGCCTGTTCTTCAAAGTGCACCCATTTATTGTATCAGCTAACATCACTGAGTTGAACTCGCCACCGGGCTTCTTCCCTCGCGCCCCTCAAGTCTAGTCTCAACGGCAGCCGGGGGATCTTTGGAGAATTTCAGCCCGACGGTGTCGTTCCTGTAGTTCACATTTTCCATCGCCCTCAGAGTAAAGACCAGTCCTTTCTGAGGCTTTCAGCCCCACTGGGCCTCCACCCCACCCCCGGGGCCATCGTCCCCAGTCTGTGCGCTCCAGCCTCTGCTGGTGTGTGGCTCCCTCTCTCCCTCCCCCCTCCTTCGGGACCCTGCCCTGGGCTCACCTCTTCTGGCCTCACCCCTGATCTCACACACACCCGCACGTGGGAGCATTAGAATGTCAGCTCCTCGAGGACTGGGAATTTAGTCTGCGTTTGTCACTGTGGGGTCCTGGTGCGCGCATCGGCGCTCACAGTAGGCCTTCAAGATACAGGTCAGTGAACGAGAGGCCCCACTCCCTGCAGGTAACGTGGACGCAGCTTGCTGAGGCCGGGGCTGGCCGCAGCGCACGCCCGACCGGCCTCCCGAGTTAGGCAGCCAATCCCGGGACTTCCAAAAAGTGACCTTTCTCGTTTCTAAGAAAAGCAGGCCTCCCAGGACCACTAAGACATTTTCTGGAGATGACTGATTTTCAGTGACTTTTTAAAAAAGTTTGATACTGAAGATTTTGCAGAAAATCATTTAAAGACACAATTCAACATTTCATACCATAACCCTTTGGTCTCTTGATAGAAAATAAAACATGGGCAGAAAATACTAAAATAAACACACATATATTTTAGAAAATATAAGACAACAGAAAGGTGTCCAAACCACACCTTCAAGACAGTTGGCATGAGACGGAGAGAAGCGTCTGAGTCTACTCCCAAGTCACTGAGTGACGTGACTGCCCTTTTGGGGGTGAAGATAGGAAGATCTTCCGTCCTCACTGGGGAGATGAGTGCACAGGTGTGTAAGTAACACCTGCCAAAGCTCACTGAACTGTACACTTAAAATGGTGCATCTCCCTGTATGTCGATTCTATTTCAGTAACAGTAAAGGATTATTTTGCGACAGTTAAAAAACATGCACTTTCTCCCTTTCATTGTAACTGTATGTATGTTAAGCAAAGATGTTTCCTGAGTATTTAATTAGGAAGATGGCGGTTCTCTCTTCCCTTCGCAAAATCATGCTTCTCACCTTCAGTGCCCGTCCTGAGAGCTGAGGTAGGAAGTGGCCAGGCATCCATCTACAGTTAAAGACAGAGGGATCCCGGACCCCTGGCCCCAGCTCTGGATTCTGGTCCCCTCCAGGATGTGGGCCCACAGGGGGCAAGAGCCGGACCCCTGGCAAAGTGTGCGCCCTGACACTTGAGTGAGTAAGAGTAAACGGTCTGTGTACTACAAGGAGTGATCTCGCCCTGGCCAGTGTGGCTCAGTTGGTTGGAGCATCGTCCTGTAACTGAAAGGTCAAGGTTCGATTCCCGGTCAAGGCACAGCCCTAGGTTGCGGGTTCAGTCCCTGGTCCAGGTATGTGTGGGAGGCAACTGATGGATGCTTCTTTCTCGCATAGGAGTTTATCTCTCTCCTGTCCTCTCTCTCTAAAAGCAATGAAAAAAAATGTCCTCGGGTGAGGATAAAAAATATTGGGAAAAAAAAAAGTAGGGAGTGGTCTCTAAGCTTAAACTGAGTATCTCCACTATAGGTCTGGCATAAACTGTTAGGTTGCTTTTCTCCACATGTTTGTTTTGAGCATTTAATGGGCACACACAAGTCACTGCTCCATTTGTTAAAGTCCACAACCTAATGAGACAGGCCTGCTGGGTTCCGTATTTTAAAAATAAACTGTGCTGAATCCAACATTCATTTAATTTAGTGACGGCCTTTAACAAACCACAACCTGCTTCTTCGTGAGTAAATAATTAAACCAGCACACTGACTCGAATGTCGAACAGAGACCGAAGATAAAGGCAGAGAAGTGAGATTTATAGCCGACTGGGTAATAATCAACTGCTACCGTTCTCGGAGGGCCGATCACAGCCTCCGGCCCGCGGCCCGGACGGCCCAGGTGAGCGAGGACCCCAGGAGCATCCCCAGGCCCCCAGCGCGCCGCCACCTGACTCGGTCAGGCATTCACACTTTGCTTCCCGTGGAGCAATGTTAATGTCTTACAGACGTTTAGCAGTTCTGTACGGGGAGAAAAGAGTGAATGTCGAAAGAATGTGAGTCTAAGGAACTGGTTTAAGATCTCTTTAGTTCTATAACTTTAATGCGACCAGGGCTGCGTGAAGAGGAGTATCTGCAGTCACTAGACAATCCTCCGAAGCGAGGCGTGGGTAGCACACTCATTCCCTAGGGGGCCCAGCCACTGCAACCGCCCGGCTCTGTTCTCGCCGTCCTGGGACACGAGGACCTTGCTCTGACACAGTTCCAACAGATTTTCGGGTGACAGTTGCTTACCTCGATAAGCAAATAAGGTTTAAAAAAAGATTATGTTCAATGGAAATCATTATGAAATAAATTATACGTTTTCTGCCGTCTTAAAAAGACTACAACAGATGTGTAACCCGATCGCCCCCACCCCCGGTCATGCCCGGAATAATAATGAGAACTGTAATTATCGTACTGAGTGGTATTAGAGAAGAACCTCAGGGTCGGCCACTGGGCCGCAGGCGTTTGTTTGCTCTGCGCTCAATGGCACAAAATTACAGCGTTTGGAGTTCCCGTGGCTGCCTGTTGCTGGTTCGTGAGGCCTCCTCCCCTCGCCCCCTCCCCGCACCGGGGCGGTCTGGTTTGGCAGAGCAAGCCTCCGCCCAGGGCCCAGGGCACCCCACGGAAGGGCCCACAGGCGCCCCTCTGCACAGACCGCCCGGGCCTGCTTCTGCAGACCTGCGGCTTGGGTTTCCAGAGAGCCACCTTCACTGCTAGCACGTGGGCTTCTCAGTAAAATAATGAAATATGGACGAAACAGAAGAGCGGTGGGAGGGACAAGCAGGGCGCTGTGGAGAGGGCAAGGAAGGAAAGGGCAGCAGCCCCTAAGCCAACACACGGCTTGACGGAAGGAGCCTCTGCTCCAGGCCTCTGCTCCCTCCTCTGCGCTGCTCTGCTCCAGCGGCTGCCAGGGCTGTTTTGCCAAGTTCTCTTTGATCTCCTGCCCTCCTGTTCCCCCCGCCCCGCCCCCCAGAGTCCAACAGGAAGGAGCTCCGTTGTTAAGACCGTCTTCAGGAAGCTCCCTGTCTCTGGGGCCCGAGCACTGCAGGACACGGCAGGCCCCTGGCCAGACACCCAGGGTCGTGCCCTGAGACCCCCGGGACACGGAACCCCTGACTGGGACATCCCGGCTCTGTGGGCCCGCCCTGCAGAGGACCCAGCGAGCCCCCGGAGAGCCGGCCACTAAACACTGGCGTGCTCAGGAGAGCTCCTGCTGCAGGGACGGAAGGGCAGACCCAGATGCAGCAAAAACCCGATAATTCTCCCTCCGCAAAGGGCCGACGTGTTTGGATTTCGTGCCCGCCTTCTGCATCCCCCTGCACAGGCGTTCACTGCGCTCAGCCTCCGTGGGCGCTGGATGCTCTGGGGTGCAGGAACTGGTTTCTGCACTCCGAGTCCCGCTGGCTAGGGCACTCGGGTGCAGGGTAGGTCAGCCTGTCATTCACCTCACCCTCCTCTTCCTTCTCCGCCTCACCCCCTCTCTCCTCCTCTAAAGAAAACAGACAACTTATATTGGCATTGATTGCAAAACACTCCCAAAGTATTTCCTTTTAAATTTGTTTTGTTTTCTTTTAAGATTTTATTTATTTACTTTTAGAGACAGAGGAAGGGAGGGAAGAAGAGAGGGAGAGAAACATCCATGTGCCAGAGAAACATCAACCAGTTGCCTCTTGCAACTGGGGACCTGTTTCCTCTCCCCAACTGGAGACCTGGCCCACAACCCAGGCATGTGCCCTGACTGGGAATCGAACCAGTGACCTTTAGGTTCGCAGGCTGGTACGCAATCCACTGAGCCACACCAGCCAGGGCTGTTTTGTTTTCTTTAAAAGAGGCATTTACCAGATACCTTTATTTTGAAAGAATGTAGCACTGCATGTCAAGAGACAGAAAATATTAATGCCTCTGGACCCACAACCGCACTGCGGGCATCCATCTGTCAGTGTGCGGACACGGAAAGACGCCTCCACAGAGGTGGACGGCAGCAATGGGAGTGAGAGCAAGCGCTAGCACCACCGCGGTCCAAACACCCGAGCGGTGCTTTGCTCGGTAAATGTCAATACCGTCAAAAAATGTCTAGCACAGGTGAACAAAAACTTATGTCCCCAGTGGGAAAAGGATACAAAGTAACATGCACGGCATAATTACATCAGTTTTTAAAAATCAGTGGTATAGGCAGAGCAAAGACAAAAGAAAACCCTCAAAAGGCCGTAACCTGCTTCGTGTGCTCTGAGGCTGGCAATGTTTTCTGAACGGTGTTCTCCCAAAGTTTTCTACCAAGCTTTGAAAATCATCTTGAACGAGCAAATACGTCTTTTAAGAATTTACTGTGAAATTACTTTGATTCATTATCTGGCAGACGTGTTACGTTTCCTTGGGAGAGCAGTCGTTTTTTAAGCGTGCGACGTGCTCTAAGACTTGCCGCTGTGCAGACCTGCTGCTTCCTGTGTGTTAAGCCCGTAAAATTCCTCAATAGGCTCAGGCCCACAGAGCTGCCTTTCTTCCTCCCCCGCTGAGACTTATCTGATCCTTATCTCTTTGGAATCACAGGGCTTGTTTTACAAAGCCCCCGAGAACAAAGCAAACATCTAGGTTAAACACACTTAAATAAGGCTGGACTGGAGGGAAACCCGCTTTGAAATTTTCCAAAACCATTTGTTCCAACCACAGTGTTCGTTCCACATTAAGTAAACACTGCTAAAAGAAATCAGGCGAAATCTGCATTTCTTATCAGACCGGGCCAGAATGCAGTTCTTAAATTTCTTGTGTGCTTTTGTCCATTTCTCTTAAATGCTCTAAGTGGGGGCGTGTTACTAGGAAGAGAAGGGACAAAGAGGAGTAAAGCCTGAAGCAGGGATTGCTACGAGAGGGCCCCTTCCGTTCGCCTGTGATTCAGAGAGATGCCGCTGGCCAGCCCTGGGCCTGGAGCCTCACCAGCCGCCTGCAGGCAGGAATGCCTTCTTAGCAGCTGACCAAGAGGTGACCCGTCCTTCCTGCTCTGGAGGGGTGGGGAGCCTAAAGCCCAGGCTGGCTGCGTGTGCACAGGGTGTGCGCCTTGGTCCCCGGGACGGACAAAAAAGACTTCAGCCTAAGTGGGGTCCCGTTGGCCTCCAGTCCAGCCATCCGAGGCACAAACACAAGCCCACCGCAGCCCCTTTCTAGGCGTCTTCCATGGCTCGCCCACCCCTGGAGGGGAGGACCAGCAAGGCAAACATCCACGCCCCCTGTGCCATGAGGGCCTCCCACGAGGGCAGCTCCTAACTCCACAGGGCACACCTGGTCGGGGCGGGGCCCGGGACTCGGGCAGAGGCAGCCAGCACCGCAGGAGGGCGGGCCGGCGGGCAGCCAGTGGTTCCGAGTGCACGCTGTGGCGGGGCTGCCCCTGGACGCTTCCTCGGTCCCATCTGAGATCTGCCGGCCCGGCACGGTCCTGCCCACCCTCCAGGGAGCAAATGGAGGCTCCAAGTGGTGAGGGAATCTGCCCGCCATGACACCCTGGGCCCAAGGCCTGGAGTGAACCCAAGAAGTCCAGCGACGGGTCTCCCACCGCGTTCTGCTCCACACTACAGCCCCCGACAGACACCGGATTGGTGAGGACGTCCTCACACTGGGCGGGCAGAAACGAGCAGGAGCGATCGACACGTTCTTGTTTTCGAAATCACACCTGCTGGCCAGAAGGTCCTTAGTCTCGCATCACACCAGTTCCCGACTAGTAGGGCGGCCCCACGCCCCCCTAGCTCACAGGTCTTCTTGAATCCTGGCCTCTGCTGCACCCCAAGCCCCTGGGCAGTTACCTCCTTCTTCCTCAAGACAACAAGTCCCCCCTAATGCCAGGAGATAAGATCTCAGCATCCCAGAAGCATGGCACGGTGGGCGGAGCCAGGAAGGGAGGTGACAGGCCCCGCCCGCTGGGACGCTGTGCCAAGCAGCCTCCGGTTACAGGTCACGGGCTACTCGGCGCTCACAGCAACCTGCAGGGCAGTGGCACCCCAGTTTTCAGGGACCACACCGAGCCCTAAGCGCGTCAGGGAGGTCACCTGGCCAAAGGTACACCAGCCGCAGACGCGTGTGGGCCTGGGGAGGTTGACAGCAGGGAGTTTTCCGTCGTTACTTTGGCTTGCTTCAGGTATTGTGGAAATACAAAAAGAAGTGTGACATTCGCTCAATCACTCTTGTGTCGTGAACGCACACCGCCATCCTTCTTAAAACCTCGTTCGCAGCTTGCTGTGTGCCACACACTTAGGGTGCAGCTTGTGTGTAGCGGGGCCGTTTCCCAGGTGGCCTGAGCCGAGCCCGCAGCACCGGACGTCCTGAGAGGAGCAGCGTGTCACTGTCGCCTCAGACTTTGGCAGGACCCTGGCTGCCGCGACACCCACGCTTTTCGCTTGCCTCCCACTCTGTGATGACAACCTCCAACCCCTGTGTCTTCCAGCCGCCGAGCTCCCCGACCCCGCACCCGGCAGAACACAGCGCCGCCTCGTGGCGCCCAGAGGCCCGTCAGCGCCGTCGCTGAAGGACACGCCCGCTCCCCTTGGCCACGCCCCCTCCTGCCAGAGGGGCCCCCTGAGCTTCGGGCCCTTCTCCAACCAACCTCACGTGCCTGGTGAGTTTGTCCTCTCGACGCGAAAACATGCAGATGTGTCTACACCTAAACAACTAAATTAAAACGCTGCCTGGCCTGCACACCACATTCCACGGGCCACCTTCACAGGCAAACGGAGTTGTCTGGAAGGGTCTCCATCTCCCCCACCAAAACTTCTGTTTCCTTTTACCTCGGCCTCCATTCCCGTTACTCATGGGGAGGGTTCTGGGCACTGTCACCAAAGAGCTCGGGGGTGGAAAGGCCACTGCCAGTGTCGACTGACCCCACACGCACGCAGCGTCCGACGCTGCAGCCACGCTGCTGCCCCGGCTTCCCCGGACATCCCCGGACCCTCCGTCTGGTCTCTTTGTCCAGCTCTCCCTCCTCCAGCTGACCGAGCTCCGGGCCTCCCCGAAGGCCCCTATGTCACCGCCTGTCACGCCCCCTCGGAGCACCACGCGGCCTCCCAGACCCGGGACGAGGCCGTCGCCGCTGCCCCTCTGCATGTGTTGTCTCTGAGCGCTGCGGACGTCGGAGCGGTGAGTGGGCCACAGCCCCACTAGACTGTCCCCGGCAAGAAGAACAGGACAGGGGTCTCTCTGCCCGGCGCTGCGTGCCAGGAGCCCACGCGTTTGTTCCACGGGTAGACGGAGCAGCCTCTGCCTCCTAGGACAAGGGTATCTAACTAGATCCTGCCCTTCAGGGGCCTGGACAGGGACTCCCAGACCCGAGCATGCGGTAGACCTGGAGAGAGGCCTGCAGGCCGAGCCAGTGGCTGGGTGGCACTGAGGTGGGACACCAGCTGCAGGGCCCACGGACCGGACTCCAGGGCTGCCTAGGGCCTCAAGCCGGGGCTGGCCCTGGCTGGGGTCAGGGAGCTCTGGCCCCTCTCACCACGGCCTGTCTCCTTGCCACCACGCCATACTGGAGGCAGCTGAGTGCGTCACTTTCTCACAGCTAACCAAGAGTCTAACTAAAACAGAAGCTCCTCACCGGGCAAAAACCGCCGAAGAAGCCATTTTTTTCATGAATAAGTTGAAAAGCCCAAAGCAGGGGAAGTGAAAACATAAGGCGCCTTACATAATTTCCCCCCAGACGTGGAGATCTCCTTGGAGATCTCCTTGGAGATTAGTCATGTTCCAGAAGGATCCCCCGGGCTGTGCCAAGGGCAGCACCCTTTCCTGCCCTGAGATAAGGGGGGTCACTGGCCGAAGACCCCGGACCGCTGCTTCACAGTTCGAAAGGGGGTTCGCTGTGCACCCGCACTCCTGACTTTGAACCATCATTTATTTTTCTTTGCTTTCTAAAAAGAGTCCCATACGGAGAAATATACCTGTACATATAAATTAAACTAGTTACTTTTCTTTTCAAATTATAACTTAATTGGGGCTTTATGAGACATTAAAAGTTAAATGTAAAATCTACGTTTAAAGGCTAATTTATGATGTCCAAACTTAGCCAGATCCCCGAAGGCAAAAAATTCCAGTGCCTCAGACTTATGAGTAGATTATTAAACAAAAAAGAAAAATTAACCCAGCACTTTCCAAGTCGACCCCGGGCAACACTGACTCCTGTCCCAAACCTTTGCCTGGTGCTTCGGGATGAAGAGCCCAGTCCTCCTTCTGGAGGAAACGGAGACTGGGCAGACTCATGGGCGTGGCCAGGTCGCCCGTTGTGATTGGCCAGAGACCAGGTCATTTTACAGGTGGTTTAGCATAAAGAGGCTCCTTCAGGATCTCCTCTGTTCGATTTTCAGAGTTTTCTTTAAATTGTGAACATTAAAGCAAACAATGTAAGATAAAGTCTACATACAGTAGACCACGTCGGCCACGATGGGAGAGAGTCAAGAGTTGGGCTTCCCTTGGGGGAACAGCGCAGTGCAGGGGAAAGGGCACACCCCTCCCGGTGCAGGCTCGGGTTCGAATTCCGTCCCTGCTAGTTACCAGCCCACAGCCACCTGCCGTGCGCCTCTCTGGGCCTGGCGTCCCCCTTGACCGATGGCGCTGATGATGCAGCACTGAGAAAATGAAGTAGAACAAACTGTTTCCCCCGGCAACTAATGCAGAACGGACACATTCACTGCTGCGCTTGTTAACTGCAGTGAGTTACTTGGTGAGTGTTCGCATATTATAAAATGAGGGTCAAAATACATTTCTGTAAAAGTTAGAGCATGCTTTTTTTTTTTTTTTTGCTTTGCTATCACTTCAAATGAAGAGTAAAAACCAACGCATGTCTGGTAAAGGACATATCAATACGGACTGCAAAACCCCAGGCATTCTGGGAGACGCGAGTACCACGTGACCTCACCCAATAGCGCAGCCGCTTTCCACTAGGTCAGAGGAGGCTTCTCTCGCAGACAGATGCGACAGGACACATCCGCTGCTTTGCCAATGTATCCAAACAACCCTGCCTCCACAGATCGATACCACCCATGCTCCCTGGGCAGGCACGAGCGACCTGCGCTCGGGGTCCAAGCCCTCCTGCCTCCTCCGCGGGACTCGGCACTTCCTGTGCACAGTGGGCGCAGTTCCCCGACGCCCTGCTCCGCAAGGACAAGCATGAGCTGAGCACACGAGGGCCACCTGCTGATGTCTTTCCTGGCCCAACACCTGGCCCAGCACCTGTGGGTTGTCACCGGCCAGATGCGGCCAGAGGAGTCCCACTCAAAGTCAATGCAGGCTCATAGAACTTGCAACCAATACCTTTTATATCTAAGGGAAAGGTATAATAAAAAAGAGTAATGTTAATGTAAATAGGAAAAGACGATTTTCTCATTTGCAGGTGTATTCCCACCACGCCACGGGTTTCTCTCCTTATTCGTTCAATGAGGAAATAGAGCAAGTGAAGGGAGCTGGGATTCGCTGCACAGTATGTTAATTAGGACAGGCAACGCACGGAGAGGAACGTGTCTGGACCGGCAGAGGAGACGCCGCAGGACAGCGTCTGGGGCCTGAGACGGGGACTCTCAGGCGTTCGTGGGGCCGTGGCGCAGCGGCAGGACGCGCTAGGGGTCGGACCACCTGGGTCACTGGAGTGGCCCGCGCGCCATCTACAGTGAAAGCCAAGCGTCTCAATGGAGTCCGCAGCGCAGAAGGTCCGTGTTTCACTGCGGGCCTCCCACCAACGGGCCCAGTTTGCTGACTGAGGCCCAACAAAAGGGCTTTATGTCCCGCCCGAAGCCTGATGAAAGAGCGCACACCAGAAGCCCCCACCGTAGAGAGAGATCGCTCTCCAGTTGCCAAGTGAACAAAGGCTTTTGCTTGGTGTGTGTGTGTGTGTGTTTTAAAGGCCAAGCGCCCTTCAGCTGTGTTTGTGCGGCGCTCACTCACAGTGCGGCTCGTAGGGAGGAGGGGGGTCTCCACAAGGCACACACTCCATGTCTTGAAAACCAACGAGTTTTGTCTTCCTGTAAAATCTAGGAGAAAAAGGAAAATGATCCTCGTTAGCTCCTTCGCCTAAGCTCACGGTCGCAGTGAACAGATTACATAAACTACTGGCAGTCTCCTTTACCAGCTCTACTATTTTTTTTAAAAAAAGGTTCTCAAAGCCTTAGCTGTGGTAGCATTTAGACAGACAGCCTCGGAAAGCCCTCTGGGCATGCAGTGAGTATTTAAAAAGTACCAATGCCACTAAACCTAACTTTGTGGATTTTTTAACCTCACTTTTTTTTATGTTGGGTGGAGGGGCGCTGGTGAGGGGAATATGAAATCAATTTAAAGGATCAAACACCTTATAAATAAAGTGCTAGTTTTTAACATTTGAAATTCAGAGATCAAAATAGTCAAGTGGCCCATAAAAGCAATGGGGAAATGTGGGGAGATGCTTACATAATTTCGATATGGGGACATCTCTCCAGGCAACACGAGAAACGCACCGCAGGAGCCAGAATGGAAGAGAACAACCGCTTTGAACGCGCACACACACACACACACACACACGGAACATTAAAGACAGCGGAAGAGCAAAAGCAAGCAGAGCATCGCCAGCCTGGTTAATGGGTCATAGGAAACAGAAAAATGGCTCTGGTCACTGCACTTTCTATAACCTAAGTCTATGTATAACACTGAGCTTAAACATCGTTACAGTAAAAGGAAAAAACAGGCAAAAGCATTAATTCCCCAAAGAATATCAGTCCATAATTCTTAATTTTCATTATTAAAACTAAAAAGAATACCATTAAATTTTTTAAATTTAACTTTAAAATGTTTAACTTCATTAGTAGTCAAGTGACTGTAAATTGTGATGGAAATATATGAAAATACACACCCGAGCAGTATATATTGCCAGTGGGAATGTGAACTGCCGCTTGGAGGAGGGCAATTTAGCACTATGTCATCAGAACGCAATAAAACAGTTTATTGACGCTCTGTACCCAATGATTCCATTTTTTGAAACACGTCCTAGAGAGGTGATCAGGCGGGTGAACCTGAACATGTAGGAAGGCAGTCACGGGGTCGTTTATGGAAGAGCGAAGGCCACTTCGGCACGATCTCGGTACCCCACAGGGGGTGTGAGCGGCTGCGCAGAGCCCGGCCAGACAGCACACAGTGGGCCTTAGGAGCAGTGAGGCGAACCCGACACGCACGATTTTTTAGCTCATAAAATAGCGTTAAGCGAAAAAAGAAGTGTGAGTGACATAATTCCATTCTATACAAATACGCTTTGTTATAGCTTCAGATTATTTACCAATGCACTAAAAACATTTATATGTATATATCTGCACTGAAAAAAATGGAAAAATATTATATATCAAATATTAAAGTAACTATTTCACGATGGTGAGAATTCAAGCAATTCTCTTTCATAGAAGAAACTACCAACTTCTTCTCTATGACAAAAACAGTGATATGGAGAATAAGCCTACAGACCACGTCTGTATAGGACAGGCAGATGCAATTATTTTGTGAAATTGGATAATGTAGTAACAAATCTGTATAATGCAGATTGAAGCAAAATTTGCATTTGAAACTAGGTAAGTTACCTCACATGCCCAGTACCTTCCTTATTTGCTCAACATCCCATTTTCATTAGACTATGAATGTTCAAATGATTTTAATATAATGAGTTTCTATCCAATTTTAACTAAAGATTCTCTTCAACAAAGAGTGCTGGGAAAACTGCATATCTACAGGAGAAAGAATGAATTTGGCTCCTTATCTTACACCACATACAAGAGTTAATTCAAAACGAATTAAATGAAAGACCAAAACTATAAAATTCCTGGAAGAAAACATAGAAAAGCTTAATGACACTGAACTTGGCAATAATTTCTTGGCTGTGACACCAAAAGGCATATGAAACAGTCAGCAAAAGAAGGAAAGAAAGAAAGAAAAGAAGGAAAAGGAAAGAAGAGAAGAGAAAAGGAAAGGAAAAAGCAAAAGAAAAGAAGAGAAAAGGAAAGGAAAGGCAAGCTGGACTCCACGGAACCTAACATTGGGCGTCAGAGGCCCCCATCCGTGCACGCTCCCCCCCAGACTCACTGAGCTGTGTGCGTGAAATGTGTACAGCTTTCCCATGTCAATCCTACCTTACTGAAGTGCTTAGGAAAACTAAGTTCTGCCAAAAATAGTTTTAAAATAATAAAGTGATGATTCCCTCTGGATGAAACATAAAAGATACGATCAGCATGAAGGGCGACCTGCAACGTGGGAGAGAGTATCTGCGAATCACACTCCGTGCTGGATGAGTGCTGCTAAAACACCGGAAAACCTGGGTAAAAGTCACTGCAAAATTCTTGCTGCCTCTCACACGCGTTCATGTTGGCTTAGGAAGGATGCAATTTTAAAGTAATCATATAATAAACTACGAAACGTCACTCAAATGTCTATTCATCTCTAACTCGCCTGCATCAAAGCCTTTACTTAAAGAAGCGGACCCTGGAAACTGAAGGCTGGGTTCAGATGACCGCAGCCAAGGCTGAGTGCGGGGCAGCACGCCCAGGAGGAGCTTCCGGGCAGACGGGCCCTCTCCCACCTGGGCAGCGCCCGCCAGCGCTCCTTCTTCGTGAATGCCGAGTCTTGGGGCCTGTGCTCCCCTCAACTCTCTCTGGGCACTGCCCGTGTCCCTTAAGTCAGGCCAAAGGTAGGCATGATCCCCCGTGGACCCCCTCTTCTCCTTGTCCCCCAGAGGAAGAAAGCAGACATGCAGAGATGTGCTTTTATCCCAACTGGACACCAGGAACAATAAAAACGTGCCAGATGTTCCCTGTGCGTTCCTCCACTAGACTGGCAAAGGTCAAACCTCTGGGTGACGACACGCACAGGTATCCAAGTCTTCGGAGATTCCGGACGTTACTTTGTACCCGCCATGCTCTCGACCCTCCACCACCACCACCAGCCCGGGACAGCCACTAACTTACTTTCTGTCTCCATAGATGTGCCTCTTCTGGATATTTCAGGCAACGGGATCATACCATAGGTGGGCTTTTGGGAGTGGCTTCTTTCACTTAATATTCTCTAGGTTCATCCCTGTTGCAGCATGTATCACTAATGCATTCCTTTTTATTGCTGAATAAAACTCCAATGTTGGAATACATTCCACTTTGCCTATCCGTTCATCACTGGATGGACATTTGGGTGGTTTCTCCTTCTGACTGTTGTGAATAATGCTGCTGTGGACATTGGTGGATGTGTTTCCAGTTGTCTTGGTTACGTATCTTAAGGGCAGCGTTGCTGGACCACATGGTAACCATGTAAACTTGCTGAGGAACTGCCGGGCTTCGAGAAGTGGCTGCACCACCTTACAGCCACGAGTGCAGGAGGGTTCCAGTCCCTCCGCGGCTCGCCAACACCGATTATTGTTTACATCTTCAGTGACAGCCCGCCATCCTTGTGGGTTTGCGGGGGCAGCTTTCATTTGCATTTCCCTGATGGCTGATAACGTTGAGCATTTCTTCATGTGCTCACTGAGCATCTGTATGTCTTCTTTGGAGAAATGTCTAATCAAATTCTTTGCCCATAATTTTAATTGGGTTATTTGCCTTTTTATTGCCGAGTTCTGTAAGAGTCTAGATAAGACAGTCCCTTATGACATACATAATTTACAAATAATTTCTCTAAGTCTGTGGATTGCCTTTTCATTTTCGCCCTTTGAAGGAGAAAAGACTGTCACTGTGAGTGAGCCCAGTACAGCTATCTTCTGTTGGGCTGCTCTGGGTGTTACACCCGGCTTGGCTTCGCGCACAGGTCTGGGTGGGTGCCTACCGCCATGCCTGACCCTCGGGCGCTTCCCTAACCTGCCTTGTCCTTTCATGTCCAGGCTTAATCTCGCCCTCTGCCCCAGCAGGAGCCCCGAAAGGATCCTGTGCCATTTGGTCAGGAGCACCCGGGTCCTGTGGGCGTGCTGCCCCCGAGCCCAGGGACAGCGCCTCCTGAGCAGGGGGCTTGGCGCCTGCATGTGGCCCCCCTCTAGGCACACACTGGCGCCCCACGTGCCTGAAAAGCCCTCAACCTGGATAAGACTCTCTTTGTCTCTAAGGCACTGTGGACACTACAGAGCATAACTCACCTACAGCACTCAGCCGAGTGCCCGGCACATCATAAATAACGCGTGTCTGCCGCTCTGGCTGCTCTTCCCGGTGGTTTTACTTCTGCGGCAACGCCGCCTCCCCCTGCACCGGGAATCCCGGCTCCTCGCAGCCCGTCTCTGGCTGGTGACTCGGGCAGCACCGGGCACCCGTGACAGCGTCCTGATGCTGTGCTTTTGTCGCCTCCATTTCCTCGGGCAGCAACGCCTCTCACTCCGTGGCACTGGTATCACCACCCGGGCCTCTCCCCAAACCCCACTCTGGGTCCGGGGCTGGACCCCACCGGCGCGTGTTACCTGGAGTACCTATGCAACGCTTACCTGGCCAGGAAACTGCGGACCTCAAAATCCCTCCGCCCGGGCCCTGCCTCTCCCGGTGGCCCAGGTACAGGTCCGGTCCTCTCCAAGGCCCGGGTCCCTTTCAACGCTCACCATTAAGGTTTTCCCCTTTCACTCCCAGTCACCCTCCCTGTTTCTACTGGATGCTCCCCTCCTCCTGAAGATACCCTGGCCTCCTGGCAGCTTCTAAAGAAATGCCAGGCACGCGGCCACCCTGGGGCCTGTCTCTCGCGCTCCCGGGGTGACGGTGCTCTTCTCCACGTGCGGCTGGGCCACAGCCTCCTCTCTGCAAGTCCCGCTCAGACGCCCTTGCAGGGCGCCCTGCGCCGTAGCAGCGCGCCCTGTCTGTCCGTGGCTCAGGCGGTGGCGCTAGGTTTTCCTGCTTTCCGTAGTCGTCGCCATCGTCTGCCTTTCTGCTCAATTTGCTTCTTTAACATTTACGCTAAGGTATTTTTGAGAACCTGATTAAGGCAGAAGCTCCGCGCGCACACGGGCATCTTCGCTCCGGACCTGAGCAGGCCTGGCGTGGCCTGCAGCCAGCCTCAGGCGGCCGCACGTGGACCCGCAGAAACGGCTGACCGGCCACGGTCTGCATGTCTCTGACCCCGAGGAGGGTGAACCCCAGGGTCGCAGCCCACGGTGTTCCCTTTGGTCCGTGTGTCCGCTTTGTCCTTTTTTACTGATGTATAGGAACTGGAGAGTTCTGAGACACGAATCCTTTGCCAGTGTGCTCATTCACAGTATTTACAACCAGCACCTGGCCCCTCCGAGCACGGGCCGGAGGACCTAGAGGGGACGCCGACACGCAAAGTCCTGACCCCGCCCTCACCCAGCGCGGTCAGGTTCAAGGCGCTGTGCATGCGCAGTTGGAAAGGGCCAAGAAAAACGCCTGTTTCAAGATGATTGAAACAGGATGAGGAAAGAAGCCGCCCGACCTACCCGGGCAAGCAGTCCCCGCAGGCGGCGTCGCTGGTGGCGGAGCAGTTGGCCTTCTGGAAGCGGTTCACTGCCGCGCAGTCCAGGCACGGCTTGCACTTCTGAAAGCCCCAGTCGTCCTTGAACCTGTTCGGCCGGCAGGTCACACACTGCGCGTCCTCCCCGTAGCCAAAGCCACATTCCTGCGGGGATTAAGGGGCGGGAGAAAGCTGTTCAGACACCGCAGGCGTGCAAAAGGAAAGAGGCCGGCCTGAAACGGAGACCCGCTCTGATCATCATCACTGAGGACCGGCCTGCGCAGGGACAAAGGCAGCCCTCCTGGCAATCGCCCACTGTCCCCCACTGCCAACCACTCTCTTACTGTGACAAGCATGCGTAGTCCTCCACTGTATTCAAGGGGCTGCGAGCATCTGAATAACAAAGCCCCCCCTCCCCCCAGCGCTGCTGTGTCGCTGCCGCTGGCAGAACTGGGCACTTCCCTCCCCCTCATTAAGCCAGTCTCCTGCTCGTTCAGAAACGGGAGTCAGGGGAACGTTCAGACTCAAGTCAGTGGGTGTTCACCATTCGGTTATCAAGGCAGAAAATAAGCACTTCGGTATCGACTGTGGTATTTTAGAAAATGAGGATAAGTCATGCGAAATGTCAGAAGCCTACAAGTCCAGAAGTCGACCCAGCAGACAGTGCCCTGCAATATTTAGCAGCTTAATGTTGTCTGTGCGTAGGAAGATTCTTACATATTCCTTAAAACACACACACACACACACACACACACACACACACACACACAACACTGCATTCTTGTTTGGACGAAACTGCAGCCCCAAAGGCCTCTGACATCTCTGGATGTGGCTGTCAGAACCCGGTGCTGTTCTCCCAGGATGAGCAAGACACGACGCCCTTGGACCCACACAGCTACCCCTCCCACGAGTTCAGACAAACCACTGGTGCGGCAGATGGTAGAATGCAATCATATAGATAAGCCACCGTGAAGAGAATGAGGCAGGTGTGCGTTCATGATTGTTCAAAAAGTAAGCTCTAATACGGAATGAGAAGTGTGATCCCACTTCTCACAAAACATTGGTAATGCATGCTAACACTTACTGGGTGCATACTCTATACCAGGAACTTTACTTATGTTTTATTTTTTTATTTTTTAATCCTCACCCGGAGATATGCTCATTGATTTCAGAGACAGGGGAAGGGAGAGAGAGATAGAAACATCAATGTGAGAGAGAAGCATCGATTGGCTTCCTCCCGTATGTGCAGGCACTGGCTGGGGATCGAAGCCGCAACCTTTCGGTGCACAAGACGACACTCCAACCAGCTGAGCCACCCGGCCAGGGCTGTGCCAAGAACTTTATACGTATCATCTCATTAATCCACACTCCTTCCCAATGAGCTAGCACTTCACTATTCCCATTTCATGGGTGCACGTATGGAGCTTCCCAGAAGGTGTGCACCTTACCCAAGGTGATGCGTTCAATAGCCAATGTCAGAACCAGGAAATGAATCTACGCAGTTTAACTCCGGAGCCAGACTTCACACCACTGCCGGGCAGGGTCTGCCCGGCGCTTTATCTGACGTTTACCTGGGCAGGCGTCTGAAAGATCCCGCACCACCTGTTGGTGCTGGCTGTCATACTCGGCGATGGTTTCTGTAGAACTACAAGGACGTGGGTGCCGAGAGCAAGCTGAGCAAACCCGCAGACAAGGCTGGAGGGAGGAGAGGCTCCAACAAAAGAAACCCCTCAGGGGCCCGGGCGCCCCATCTGTCAACTGCGGACGCCAGGGCGCAAATCCCAGCTGGCGCAAAATTCCCACTTTTTAATACAATTCATGTATTTTAATTTCCTCATCCACATTTATATGCTCCATCAACTGAGCCATACTTATTGAGCAAAAATTAAGTCAAAGCTAACACAAAGTATTTCCTGTGCTCAATGAACTACCCAGTAAAAAATATTAATAATAACACTTCGCTGCAGATTTTTTGTCTGTTTGCTGAGGAACCCACTCACATTTGGGAGGAGACACACCCCCTCCTTTTATTTGCCCCGCCTGTCCCTCAAATGCACACCTTGCTGAGCACACACAGCAAAGGGTAGGGGACACGCAAAAGGGGCCAGCCACCATCTTATTCCCGAGTGCTCCAGCCACAAGATGCTCCAAACCCAGGCACAGACAACAGGAGGGAAAAAACCCAACCGTTTGACCTGAAAAACTAATTCGCAAATAGAATGTCCTTAAAATGGTTAGGGGGAATTAGTGGAATTATGAGTTATTCTCAATTTTTTAAATTCTGTAATAACTGAGCTTTTTTTCAAAAAGCTTCATTGCTCTAGTGATCAGAAAAAATAAACATTTTTTCAATGTGATACATATTCACTAAGAATTTCTGGGGACACACACCAGGTCTTTGCGGGGAGGCCGCTGCTGTGTGTGTGTGTGCCCCGTCCGTGGGCAATGTGGCCCTGCGTGGGGGCGGAAGTGTGTGCCGAGCCGTTAGCAGTTGACAGAGCCCAGCGCACCCAAAGGCTTTCTCTCCGTGTGGAAGGGAGGCTCCAGCTGGTCTCCCGGGGTCAAGGCTCGCCCGTCACCCTCGGGCAGTGGGGACCTCGCTGTTCCCAGGTTCGGCGTCTGCAGGTCAAAAGGTTTGTGCACAGGCACTGTTTCAAAATCCTGATCCAATCCAGGCAGCTTGGACTGTAAGGGTCTCATTGACAAGTTAAAACCCAACCAAGAAGAGGGAAGGGAAGAGCAGAAGGGAAACCGAAGGGAGAGAACAGGGAAGGAGACGGGAGAGGCACATCGGCCGGCAATTGGCACCTGACATTTTGTTTTCCAAGCCAGGGTGAGGGAGAGGGAGGTGGGGTGTGCATCTTCCTGCACTGGAGTCCAAGACTCCACAGTCACACCTGAGTGTGAACGCCAGCGCTGCCCTCCTCAGCAAAGTGATTCCGGGGACCTCTGAGCCTCGGTCTCTCCGTGTGTGGAATGGGGATCACAATACCTGCCCCACACAGCTATTTGGAGGGATAAGCAGGAAAGCTTATTAAGCCTCTAAACTGTAAATGGATCGCAGAGTGGGGTTTTTGTCAAATAAATGATGCCGAAGGCCGTAATTATTTGGGGTTTTCTACAACCCAGCCAACCAGCTTTCCCTGTTCAAGTATGATCCCTGGCGAACAGGGAATCTCCAGACCCCCGTTTTTTTCTAGGTTACTTAAAACATCACTTTCCTTCTAAAACATTTTTACTGAATAAGAATATTTGTGGAACGAATCGCAAGTAGCTGCCTTTTGAAGAAGGGCACCTAAAGTTGCATCTACCCTTCCTGGGTTGAACCCGCCGCCGCACTGCGCTACGATGCAGACAACTGGGCCTCGCCCGTGTGCGCAGCAGCAGCGCTGTGCTGACCCCCCGCCAGACACCCCCCATCGCGTCCTGCTCGTCCCCAGGTCCCCCTGCCCCTCTCTCCATTCCTAAGAAACTAGATTAACTGGCTCAAAGGGAAATGAACCGGGAAAAGTAGAAATGGGTGTTTGGTGGTCTCGCCTGTTTTGAAAAAGCTCGCAGGCGTGAGTGCCGGGAGGATCATGGTGGTTATGTTTGGACTGCTGACCGCGTTCTGCAGTTTGCGTGATGCGCAAAGCCTGCTCTAACCAGCACAGCTCTACCAGGGACGGTGGAGTGCCGCTGACTAGTCATCATGTTTTGGAGACGGAGGATGTCATGAAAAAAACTGGGCGTCTGTTCCACGCTGGCCCGAAGTCACGTACAGAGAGAAGGGCCCCGCGTGCGCCAGGGCCCCCCTTCACTGTCTGGGCGTCGGCTCACTCCCTCCGGTCGGAGTGTGAGTTTGCTGACAACAGCAGTGACCTCTGTGGTAGCTTCAGGTGAGGGGCCGGGTGGAACAGGGCTTCCTATCGACTGCTGCCACCAATGAGGCCACAAGGGACTGAGCACGTACCGGGAACTGTCGAGTCTCCTGGGACCGTTTATAGACGTTATTTGGGGAAATGCTCTTAGTATATTTTCTCTGAAGTATTGGCCAATTTAAAAAAGAGATGAGAAAACAGTCCACTTATTTTTAAACTTTTAAAAACAATACAGCTTGCAGCCTGTGGCGGTCTAAGAAATTGATGCAGTGACCGTTCTACATGTTAAATTAACCAGAAACATTAAATTAACTGAAAATTCGGAGGAGTAGTTCCGAGAAACTGAAGTGCAGTATAGTGCACAGGGCAGCAATCACTTTTAGAACGAACTGTCGTTTCTACAGCGCTGGAAACACAGAAACGCTGTAATTATTTGAAATCCAGCCTATAAATTAAGCAGCATTTTGTATGTGCTTTCAAACTGAGGTTAGGAGTCTGTGAATTTAGAGGGCTGCGCGGGGAGGGGGGTAGGTGCCCCTAAACTGCCTTGTTCAAGGGTCAACTGTAAATTTTAAGTTACCCCCAATGAAAATGTCTACTTTGATGTTCTTACTTCACTCAGTAAAAGTAGGTGGTGAAAATGCCTTGAAATCGTCCCCATTAAGTTCAATAAATCCCTAGGAACAGAAAAAGAAAGGAGGCTGCAGACCATTTTTTCCCGCTTCTCTTGTCTTCACCTTTTACGTTGTAAAACTAACACCCAAGATTTTGTGAAACTCAAAAATACACCCTCCTTCTCATCCCTGGTCTCTGCCTCCCTCCTGCCCACATGCAGCAGACACTGGTACCACGTGCTGGGGTCCCCTGCCAGGAGCAGCTCCCACCACGCCCCTGCACGGCAGCTAATGATCCTGGTGACCATGCTCAGTGCACCTCGGGGAGTCCCTCAGACCCGCACCTGGACAGAACATTCCGTTGCTCTGCAGACGGTGTCCTCAGTCATCACGGGGTCCCAGGGGCTGGGACACAGAGGGCAGCAGGTCTGGCGAATCACGCCAGCGTGGACCCCTGACCCAACCGTGCACTTAAGGAAAAGAGTTTCAACCTTTGGGGTTTTCTCTCCCATTACTTTTGAGCAGAAAGGGGTCACCGCCTTAGGTGTATCATTCTCTGTGGCCGGCAGTTCTACTGCACTTGGGGACGGAAGAAAAGGCAGGAGCGGGCTTCTGGTGGCAGGACACGGGTTCCTGAAGGAAGGGGAGGGCAGGCTGGCCTGCTGCGTTCAGGCTCAGCCTTCTGACCCACTCTCTCCTTGACCGAAATCTGTGGGCGCCTCTGAGCCATTTCCAACGAGGCCCTGTTCTTAGGCTTGGTCCTTCCGAGGCCAGCTGTCTGAAAATCCTGTGAGGTCAGCGTAGCTTTGAGAATCTCCCCCCGCCCCACCCCCACTGCTTACCCTCAGTGTCTGGTCCAGTTCCCCCTGGACCACCCCTGGGGCTGTCTGATCCCCCTGGCTTGCCTCAGCGATTGTCCCGTTGGGTCTGTTCAGCTCCAGAGCCCTTCACTCTGAGGTTTCCGCCCCGTAGTGTCCTGCCCCTGCCCCTGCCCCTGCCCCTGCCCCTTGGTCTCACCCCCACCCCCAAGTCCACGTTGCATTTGGGACTGAGCCCGGTTCTGTCTGAGGTCTCTTTCCCTTGTGGCAATAGTCCCTGAAAAAAATCTGCTGCTATTGCTGAGACCTCTGCCTGCTTTCTGACTCTTTCCCGGTTACACTAGGGCTCTCCCTGCCGTTGTTTCATGCGAAGAAGGGCTTTGTGGGGTGCGTGTGTATTTGGGGAGAAAGATGAGGAGGGTAGGGAAGCACAAGTCAGTCACTGGCCTGGGCCGCAGAAAAAGCCACGTGGGTTCTGTTCTTCGGGAGCGTGGCCTGCGCTCGGCACCAAGGGCAGGGATGTAGCTAGACTGTGAAGGAGCCCGCCCCACAGCCCTTATTTCTGAAATTAGCATCCACCTCCTTCGAAGCTGGAGGGCCATCCCTTCCCTGAATCCCTGAGAACACCTTTTTACTAACAGATACATGATTTTTTTAAAAGTGCGATTTAGAAAAAACGCACGTCTGTAGGGTTTCTACTTCTGAAAATCATCCACACGTTAACAGCCCTTTGCACTGGAGACCTCCCTGCCCGGCTCTTTCCCCAGAGCCCCCCTCGCAGCACCTGCTAAGAGAACTAGCCTCTGCGGGATCAGACCGGAGTGGGGCCCTCTGGGCACTCCCTTGGAAAACCCAGTTTTGGCGACCACCTCGCTGAGCCGGTGAACCAGAAGCCCCCGCCCCCCAGCGTCTGATTGTGCCCCTGGTCCTCCACCATCCCGGGGTATGTCTGCTCGCCGTGTTCACCGTTAGCTCGGCTTTAGCCATCACCCCGCCACACCTGACGTTTCCTCTCAGAATTTTCTACCCACTGACCCCGCCCACTCCTTGCCCGAGCTGCAGGGGCAGCGGAGCCGGACCTCTCCCCACCACGAGCCCCGCTGCGCCGGCGCCACGCCTGCGGCCAAGGGCGCGAGTCCAGTCCCACTTTCCCGGAGCGTGGCTGGGCACTGTTTCCCGTAGTGCCCGACAGGCTGGTGAGCGGTCCCGACTTGCTGAGTAAAGCAGGGGATGGATGTTGTTTAAGCCAGTATTTCCTAAAGTCGCTATTTTTCGTTTATTCCAGGGGACAGAACCGTGGGAAGTCCACAACCATGCCTCCCACTTGGTGAGATCCTCCTGGGCTGGCGGGGTGGGGGTGAATAGCCCTCCTTACGGTGGTTCCAGGCGGCCCCTCCCCCCGGCTGGCGGCATTGGTGGCTCTGTCGCGGTGCCCCATTTTTTCCAGCCACATGGGGTGGCTTTGCAGCAGCAAAATGGCCCAAAGTAAACAGTCCTCAAGTCCCCTTCTCCCTTTCCTGCCTCTCGAGTCCAGCGTGGAAGAGCAACAAACCAGCGGCCCACACCCACACCCACACCTTCCAGGAGCAGGCGGCTCCTGCGGCCGCAGGGCCCTCCCAGGCGGTGGGTCCGCTGTCCAGGAAACGCGGGCGGGGCCGGGTTGGAAGCCCTGTGTATTCTGTTCCTACCGCGGGTAAGTGGTGGACTTCGGTTCTCCGAACTCACTGTAAAAGCCCGAATCTGGACAAGGGAGTAGGTGCTTGTGGGGAAAACCCAAGGCACGCGGATGGAGGTGACAGGTCAGGCTGACGCGGCTGGCCTTCAGAAACCGGCGTTTTACATTTCCTTCCACCAAACAACACCAGACACATTTCCCCCCAACTCTCCGTTTATGAAACTCTTCAGCTGAGTTTTTTAAAGAAAAAAGTACAAGCTAGAGCGTGTTAATATCTGCCAAGCATCACAGGGCTCGATTAGGTGTAATTAAACATAAAGTGAGCAACACTGTAATTAAATCGCAAAAATGAATCCTTTTTATGCTTGCAAATTACATTTTCGGTGTGTGTGTGACTTTCTTCATACGGATGAAAACAGTTTTCCAAAAAGTGGATGTCTTTGAAACTCTGCAGCCAGCCGGGCATCCATGTGCAGAGAAGTATGCCTGCTGTTTACAAGACTTCATTTCTCACACTAACTAAAGTCACCCCAATAATTGGGTAGAAAAGCTTACTTTGAAAAGCGTGCCAGGGACTGGCAGTCCGTTTCAAGTGGCTCATGCACAAACGAGTTTCCTGATTTACTGCGGGGAGGCGGTCGTTGGCAGGATGCTCTGTTAGGGGGGAGGGGCCGCCGCTGGGCCAAGTTCGGGCAGCGAGAAGCAGAAGTCCAGCGGGGTCACCGCGGGGAAACAAAACCCATCCGCTCTCACCTGCCTGCGTGCTCACTCCCAGCGGGAGAAGGGGAGGGGGGGTAGGCTGCGTGATCCTCGGGCCCGCGCTGGCTCCTCCCGCACTTCTTAGGGGGCGGGGTGAGCAACGGTGTGTAGTTTATGCCTCAGAAACAGGAACAAGACCTCTCCAGTTCCTTGGTGACACAAGCCACCGTTCAGTGTGACTTGAATGGGGCATACAATAATACATACATCATTATATTTGGTATTCCAAGTGAAAAGCAATTAGATTATTTATCAATGTAGTCATCTGACAATTGAGAAAAAGGTGGGTCTTAGTCAAAAGACTACACTGTCCCTTGATTTGTAAATCAGAAGGTGGTAATTAAGGAGTTAAATATGTTTGTTAATTT
This sequence comes from Trachops cirrhosus, assembly GCA_028533065.1. NCBI lineage: Eukaryota > Metazoa > Chordata > Mammalia > Chiroptera > Phyllostomidae > Trachops > Trachops cirrhosus. The sequence continues at coordinate 3,351,197 of CM052548.1, read as the reverse complement.
ATCTGATCTTAATATATTTAAAACGTACTTTTCTTTCCTATGAAAGATATATGTTATTGCTAAAACCTTAATAAAGGCAGTACGAAAAGGAGAAACTGAAAATCTATGAGTGGACAGTTTAGAAATTTTAGGCCCAAAGAAATTGCTTATGAATACTCAAGCTCTGTGCCTTGATCAGGTAACTGGGAGACAGAAAGATATTTATACTTCCACTGGCATGTCTCTTCGCCTCTCTGGTGGGTTGCATCTCAGACTGGGCAAGCTCAGTACCAACTCCTTGCTGAGAGCTAAAACCAGGATAAAAGACTTGGCGAAATATACTATTTACAACACACACAAAGTTGTTAACTCTGATATCACTAGATTTAACGGTCACTTTCCCCCCAAACTATCTGAGGTTGACTGAGTCTGCCAGTGCTGTGGCAAAGCCGTGGTCTCCGTCTGCCGGCAGCTGGGCACCCCGTGGGCAGAGCAGGGACGCCGGCCGAGGTCGCAGGTCGCCTGCCCTCCACATCAGCACCTCGGGGCACACGGGGGCACAGGGGACATGTGTATCATTGTGCATCCTATTGGTTGTTGACAACCTAGTGTTTCCATGACATCCTGACGTTTACTTTTATTTCTCACTCAAGTTGTCCTGATCTTTTTTTTTTTTGAGTGAAGAAAATGATAATAAACATTGAAATGAAAATTAATAAGTACATGCAGAAGAATTATTTGAATTGCTCCCCTCTGGCTGCTTCCAATGGAATGGGGTTGGACAGCTATCACGATGCTCAGGGGAAATTGCTGCCTAGAGAAAAGTATTTCTTCCGGATATCCAAGGAGCATTGTGAAAGATGGAGACTGCTATCAGATAATCTCAGGAGAGAGGTTTTTTTAAATAAAAATAAATATTAGAGCTGATAGTACCTTCTTCCTCTGGTTTGATTCTCCAGAAATTATTCTGAGGTTATAGTCTCTGGATTCAAAGGGTGAAGGTTAGGGAGCAATTTCTTAGAAATGATTCACCCATCTCGGCATTACTCATCTGTAAAGTCTCCTCCAGGTTTGCACAGAGACTGGGGAGAAACGCCGCGGTCTGTCTGCCCCTGGGGAACTACTGCATTCTTTACCACCTTGTTCACTAACCCTAGATACGCAGATCCTCCGACACAGCAAAACCTTTGTCTGAAAATGCAGGTCACTACAACCCGCAGATTAAAACACGGAGCTGAGATGCTAGTTAACCAGATGTCACACAGAGTTCATAGGTCAGCCAGTTTCAACCCAAAGGGACAGCCCAGGGCACGGACAGCCACCCCTGATTGAACACCACCACCAGAGAGAGGCCCGAGCCAGGAATCACCTGTGGAATGCAAAAATCTTGCTTCCTGCTGTTTGTAGATCATTGATCAAAAATCTATGAATGACAAGACTCAACTTTAAATAATGGCAGTCTGTAGGGGCAAAGGACTTCTCTTTTAAAAGTCACTTCAAAGAAAAAGAAGAACCTTTTGTTCCTTCTCTAACGAGACGACTTTGATGCTTTATTTAGAACAACAAAAAATAACACCTCAGTTCTCCTAGTAACATCTTCAAAAGGTCAGAAGACAAAGCAAATTGATGTATAGTTCTGAACATGCTCACAAAAAAGAAGCGACCCAAGAGTATCCAAGACTCAGAAATATGCTGGAACACAGTGTCTTAACAAACAGTGATTAAAACGATCCTGGGGGTAACACACACTCAGGCAGGGGAGGCCGACCATCCTTGCATCGTCAAAGAAGTGTCCACACCCCTGGTTTGGAGAAGAACGGCTCTCTCTGAGTCGCGTTGGTGCAGACACTGTTGAGCTCTGCTTCCTGACTGGCCAAGGTCATTTTGAGAAATGCTCATGTTAAGAAACACAAGTCTCAGTAAATGGTAGCATCACCACTTTCTGTTATCAACGCTTGATTTTTCAATCTTTAGTAGACCTTTGATCCTTTTTAATTAATAAACCGTATTTAAATAAGGTTTATTTAAATGAACCTTAATAGTACTATTCTTTCAATAAGTTACATAAAACAGTAACATGTTTTTGAACTCTGGTTACCGGAACCTATTCCCTTTATCTCGGTAAGGCACACACAGATGAAAGTATTGAAAAGGAAAGGGACTTGTGTTTGGCTAAAGGGACCCAGCGAACCCAGAATTCTGTCACGGTGTCCACATCTTCATTAGTAATTCACTAAAAGAATTCAGCTGAACAGAACGCGTCTGGAAGGCACCGACCCGCCGCTTTCGCGAGCATACCACACCTTGGACAACTCCATGCCCGGTCCGCACTGCTCGCAGAGAACACAGTTCCCAGACCGGTCCCTGAATTCTTGCTGTCTGCAGTCCCCTGTCTCACAGGTCACTTCACATGCCTGAAAAAAAATGTTTCACCAACATTACCTCGCGGTAAGTTCATTGCATTATTTGCAAAACACAAACGAACAGTATCCTCAGTGTAATCCCCACAATCACGGGATGTGAACATTCCGTCAGAGTGAGGACAATTCCAGCTTCACCTTGGGAAGAAAATGCCACTTCATTGATTCAGTCAGAGGAACAAATAAATCGATGTGCCTGACTGCCCTCTGTGTTCCGGGAGGTCCCCCTTTTTCTTGGAGTCAGCTGCCATCTTCCCCGGACACGTCTCCCAGGACGCAGGTAGAGAATGACTTGGAAGCTGCTCTCCTGTCTAAGAGGATGTATAAAGGCAGTCATGCAGATACTCATGGTCCTTTTGCAATCTGAAAACTTCTGCTTTCCAAAACTATATTTTTTGATCAAGAAAAATAAGCAAAAATAAAAGCGAAAAAGAGAAATACAAGCATATTCAAGAATAATGAATTGAATCAATAAATGAAATAAACTTGGTATAGCTATAGGAACTTTGCTATTATCCTTCAGACATACAAGGTCTGTCCAGAAGGTATCCAGCCATGTACTATGAAAAATAGAGACATTTATTGAAGAAGATACCAGATACAAGAAACACTGTGCATAAGACAGTGATACCTCAGTCCCCTTCAAGGTAGGCACTTGGGGACCTCACACGGTTCTCCCAATTGCCATCAGCTGCCCCATTGTATTTTCCTGAATCTCATCAACAGTCTGAAATCTCTTCGCTTTCAAAGGTGATTTTAGTTTTGGGAAAAGCCAGATGTCATAGAGCACCAAATCTGGGCCGTAGGGGGCTGAGTCACCTGAGTGATTTGATGTTTCATCAGAAACACCGCCCGAGACGTGATGCATGAGCGGGCGTGTTGTTGTGATGAAGCTGCCAATCACCAGCTGCCCATAGCTGCGGCCTTCTGAATCATCGGAATAGTTTCCATGGAGGAATGTTCAAGCTTAACACAAAATTGGATGCAGATTCATTGCTCTACTCACTCAGTCATTTTGAATGTGACAGTACACACGCTCACTCAGTGGTGTCAACCGTCCCACTGACTAGCACAGTGAAGTTGTCCTTGTCCACGCATGCGCATTCCAGTCCACTCTCCTTGGCTGCCAGGTTACACTGAGGTCGTGCAAACCCTTCTCTGTATATTAACAATGGCTGGACTTTTTCCAGACAGACCTCATATCTGCCACCCAGTTTTGGTGTAGAAGTTTCTGTCCTTTTCAAGTGAAATGCATCTACTCAGAGACCGTCTTTCAAACACTCCTGACAATCCTGAGGTCAGTGAAATTCTCGACAAGGATGATGATGACATCAGTGGCCGAACTGTCTGGACAATTCAAAGTGAAAGCGCTCTGCAAGTGTGAACTCACATTCTCACCGATTACCCTCAGTGAGAGGCTCTTCCTGAACCTACCACCGTTGGGAGGTTCCTCACGATGTAGTTTGGTTCACAGCATAGGACTAAAACGGAAAGATTATCATCTATTTTGGCAAAAAGAAAGGTTGTAAGTCATTTTCCCAAATATAGCCTTTTTCTCTTACTTTATCTAAAAACAGTAAATCCACTTTATATACTATCATCCTACAAAAGTGTGTTCATCTGCTTCTCAACAGTATTTTGTAAAAGTGTCATAAATAATACAGTTTCAGGTGGGGGACAACACTCAGTTCAACCTTTCATCATTAGTAGAAACGCCCTCAATGACAATTCTGAGTACAATTTTGTTTTCTGAAATACAAGCTGAAAACCTCAGGAAGTACTGGGAGATGAGACACGTCGTCATGGATAAAGCCTATCACAAGCAAGTGCCCAGGAAACTGCTTTTGGAGGTTAGAGTAACTAGCAATTATTCAGTACAGACTGCCTCCATCTTTTTTAAATGTATGTTATGATTATGCTATTAAAGTTGTCCCATTACCCCCCCTTTATTTCCCTCTGCCCTGCACACCCCTCTCACCCACATCCCTCCCCCAACCTTTAGTTCATGTCCATGGGTCATACATATAAGTTCCTTGGCTTCTCCATTTCCCATACTATTCTTAACCTCCTCCTATTTTCTACCTACCATTTATGTTACTTATTCTCTGTACCTTTTCCCCCCTTCTTCTCCTCCCCGCTGATAACCCTCCATGTGATCTCCATTTCTGTGATTCTGTTCCTATTCTAGTTGTTTGCTTAGTTTGTTTCTGTTTTTGTTTTTTAGATTCAGTTGTTGATAGTTGTGAGTTTGTTACTTTACTGTTCATATTTTTTATCTTCTTTTTCTTACGTAAGTCCCTTTAACATTTCGTATAATAAGGGCTTGGAGATGATGAACTCCTTTAACTTTACCTTATCTAGGAAGCCCTTTATCTGCCATTTCATTCTAAATGATAGTTTTGCTGGATAGAGTCATCTTGGATATAGGTCTTTGCCTTTCATGATTTCAAATATTTCTTTCCAGCCCCTTCTTGCCTGTAAGGTTTCTTTTGAGAAATCAGCTGACAGTCTTATGGGAACTCCTTTTTAGGTAACTGTCTCATTTTCTCTTGCTGCTTTTAAGATTCTTTCCTTGTCTTTAATCTTAGGTAATGTAATTATAATGTGCCTTGGTGTGTTCCTCCTTGGGTCCAGCTTCTTTGGGACTCTCTGAGCTTCCTGGACTTCCTGGAAGTCTATTTCCTTTCCCAGAATGGGGAAGTTCTCCTTTATTATTTGTTCAAATAAATTTTCAATTTCTTGCTCTTCCACTTCACCTTGTGGCACCCCTATGATTTGGATGTTTAGACATTTAAAGTTGTCCTGGAGGTTCCTAAGCCTTTCCTTATTATTTTTTTTCGAATTCTTGTTTCTTCATTCTGTTCTGGATGAATGTTTATTTCTCCCTTCTGCTCCAAACCGTTGATTGGAGTCCCGGTCTCCTTCCCATCACTGTTGGTTCCCTGTACATTTTCCCGTATTTCACTTTTCATAACCCTCACTTTTTCTTCTATTTTGTGACCATACTCAACCAATTCTGTGAGCATCCTGATTACCAGTGTTTTCAATACTGCACCTGATAGGTTGGCTATTTCTTTGTCACTTAGTTGTATTTTTTTCTGGAGTTTTGATCTGTCCTCTCATTTGGGCCATTTTTTTTGTCTTCGTACCCCTGTTACATAGTGAGGGGCAGAGCCTTAGGTGTTCACCAGGGCGGGGCAACCCAGTTGCTATGTTGTGACACTGTCTGTGGGGGAGGGTCTGGGAGGGAACAGTGCTGCTTGCTCCGCTCTCTGCCAGCTTTCAGTCACTTCCCCTGCTGCCCACAAGTAAACTGGGCCCTTCTGGTGCTGATTCCAGGGTGGGTGGGCTTGTGTATGTTCTAGGACCCTGTCGGTCTCTCCAACAGACTCTCCTGTGAGGCTGGGAGTTTCCCCACCACCGCAACCCCCACAGATGTTTTCAGTTAGAGGTTTGAGGCTTTATTTGCCCGCTGGAACCCTGGGTTGCAGGTCTGTCTTGCTCCCCAGTTGTTCCTCCTGGTGTATCTGCACATGGATGTGAGAACCCTGGTCCGTCAGCCGCCACCTTGCCAGAAGTCCTCTCCCCCCGGCTGCCCATCCCCGCCCCTCCTGCAGGTCTGGGTGAGTGTTTCTTCTTTAACTCCTTGGTTGTCGGACTTCCATACAGTTCAGTTTTCTGTCAGTTCTGCTTGTTTTTTGCTTTTAAATTTGTTGTTGTCCTTCTTTCGGTTGTGCAAGGAGGCACAGTGTGTCTACCTACGCCTCCATCCTGGCCGGAAGTCAGCTGCCTCCGTCTTGACACAGGAATATCTAGGATGATGTCTGTCGGCCTCCTCCTGTAAAATCAAAGCCTGAACCTCCCGAGCAGGCGGGAGGGAGCGTTCAAGGTGGGATTTAGGACTAGACCGTCATTTGGGGCTAAAGGTCTAATAATCTCCTGCCTCTCTTCACAGCCCTTGGCCACCAGTCCTAGAGAGAGAGAGGAGATTCCCTCCCACCACAAAGAGACCATAATGGCCTTGACCTTCTAGAAGTCCATTCCAATGTTGAACAACCTCACATCAAAGAAAGGAAGCTTTCCTCACATCTGCCGGAATCTGACGCCAGATGCACACCATTTCCTCTGACTTTATCTTCCAAGAAGACTCTGGGTACCTGCTTTGGGGTAAGTGATTCTTTTCATAGTTGAGGATCATGATTACATCCTCACACTAAGTAGGTTTCAACTCTTTTGAACACCTTCACAGATCTTTTGCGTCAAGCTTTCACACGTGGAAGTTCTCCATCTGTCCTTAACGATTTTTGGAACCAAGCATGTAAATAACTATGTAAACATAAGAGAACTTTAAAAACTCAGTTCTAAACACTTCACAGCTGTGCGAGCCGTGGGCGCCCAGTCAGACTGCAGGGCCCTGTTGGGATGTAAGATTCGCTGCGGGAAACTCCCGTTCACCCACGGCGATCGTTGTCACGGGGCGGCAAGCACCGCTGTGATTTCCACCTCACTTTCATTTAAATAATTTCAGCAGTTGTCGCAAATGTCCAGACTCGGGCGCAATCTTTGTTAGTTAAATGTAACAGTCATAAAATGCAATTTGGAAGAAAACGTTAAAACACGGGATCAGATGTAGAAAAGCGTCCTGGTACTATGTATGTGAACTCTTTCACCACAGTCTCACGCAAGTAGGCGTTGACTTACCAAGTAGGCTAGTAAAACCACAACGGCGAGAAGTGGCTTCTCCTGTTCCAGCGGCACCTTTAAAGCCATGGTTCTTATTAGATGTACTTTTGTTGAAGAGTTCTGAAAGGTAAGATACAGTTAACATTAACGACAACTAGTGACTGCGCTGTGTTTACTGCACAATGTCTGCTATTTGCCTATATGTACTAGAGAATAGTATTTATGCGGTGAAAGCAATCACCTTTAAAAAGATGCAGTAGGCATACAACATGTAATCTTTAAAAATTTAAGTTACGAGAGTTACTGCTTTGTCTACTTAGGTACCATATGCAAAACTTCTACAGGCGTTCAAGTCCCAGGCCTTTATTGATTACCCAAGTCTCTGCAGTGTCCAGTCTTCTGCCCCCAGCACAGAACTACGTTCAGACAGTGACTCTGTAAACCTTCCATTCTATGGATTCAATCAGTGCCACAGGACAATAATAGTGATAAAAACAATTAACATCTGCTGAGCACACTCTGTGCCAGGTACTATTTTCACCATGTTTCACCATGTTAACTCATTTAATCTTTACAGCTACGCTAGAATGCAAATAATATTGTTATCCCCGTGTTAGAGTGGGGACACTGAGGCTCCGAGAGTGCGGAGTCACCTGCCCAAGGTCACGTGGTAGTAAGAGGCAGAGCTGGAGACACACCCAGCTGGTCTGGCCCCCGTGGCCCGGGTTCCTCGACCCTGCAACACAACCCATGAGCATCCTGGACCTTCAGCTCACGCAGAAGCAGACACAGCCCATGTTTGCCCTTTGTTCCCCCACCACTTCGGTGCAAATTATACGTTAGCAGAAAAAATATGCGTTCATTTAAAAGGACCTAAAAATCATTTACAAGTGATGAAATTGGAGTCACTACTCTGACATTTCCATGAAGGATCCTCCAAGCTTCTTCATCTTCACCAGAGATGATCTAAAACGTAGAAATAGAGCTGGTTGTTTTTCACAGCTGCAGACAAAGGCAGGAGGATGGGCTCCCCTCCCCCCGCCCCCAGTGAAGACGTATCCGGTGGCTCCTTATCAGGTAGGGGAACAAGAGTTCCCTTTCCCTTTAGAGTTGAATCGTCCAAAACTAACAAGAGACCCAGAGCCAAAAATCTGACTACTTAAAAAGAAACCAGAGCAGAGAAGCAGCCCCGTGGGCCAAATAGCTCAAGAAAAACAATAACAACAACAATCCAGGAAGCAGAGCTGGGCCGGCGGCTCTATCCACCGCTGGCCAGGCGGCCAGCCCTGAGCGCGCCTGCGCGCTGCCGGGACACGCACAACCCGGACGGGCCTCTCCGCTGCCTGAGCAGCTCCGACGGCCAGGGCAACGCAGACAGGGTTTGTAAGTTTGTGGGACGAACGACCCATTTTTGGAGAATTCAAGCAGCTTTTATGGCCTTTCCACCTTCTCAGTCATGGCCTTTTTGTGCCCCTTGCATATCTCAAGATCAACCATGCAACGCACTGCTTGTGCAGACGCAGCGCTGGAGTCCGAGATAGAATCGCATGCCAGGAAAGGCATGCTGGGGTTGCGCTGCTCAACACGGTCCTACATTCTTCTAAATGTGCTAATTATTAAAAGTAAAAACAAAAAAAAAACATAAAATCTACATGGAGTTAAACTGCTATGAAAAAGGGGGTATAATGCCAAAGCGTTCCCACAAAATGCGAGGAGAGACTGACTGAGGCAGTGCGCGCCCTGATTGGGGGACCGGGCCTGACTGAACACTCTGCTGGGACCCCCCGCCGCCCACTGCGGAAGGGGGATGCCCGAGGGCAGCCTGCCAGTGGGAGTTCAAAGCCATGGTAGCATGATTTTGACTTCATAAGGCACATCAATTTTGCATCAAAACGTTATCAATGGTTGCAGTCACATGTGCCATTCTGTGCAAACTTTCCCCTTCTTTTTCTAAAAATTCTTCATAGTGTAAAAACTGCATTCACGATGAAGAAAAAAAGTGCAGCGCTCTTAGGACAAAAAGGTAAGAGGCATGGTCCTCCTTGACAAGTGTCTGAAAGAGGCGACGAGATAAAAACCATATGAACACGATCCAAGAAAGGGGAAGATTGAATGAAGCACTATGACTTTTGCATCACGAAGAGACGTTTCTCGATGATGGGGTAGGAAAGAGCGGATGGAGCTGTGGCCCGTGTGCTGCCCTGTAGTGTCTCCCAACACGCCTGCCAAGTGGGACAGCTGAAGGGAGAACAGGAAAGCAGCGCTGCCCTGCCTACACTTCCAGGGGTGCAGTGGGTCTGTCCCCACGAATCATCTTCTGAGCTCCCGAGCGTGGTCCCTGTGCACTGCTGGCCAGACCCCTCACCGCCCCTGCAGCTCAGCCCCCCACCACACTCGCGGCTCTCCTGCATGCCCGTGACCGTGCCCTTGGGCACAGGCGGTCACTTTGTCCCGGGCAGCCTTTCTCCCACTGAATCCCTACGACAACCAGCCAATGGTCGCGCTGCCCACGGCTGTCCGTCAGCACAGGGGGCAGGGGCGCTCCCCCGGGTCGGTCGCCCCGTCTACATACACTCACATACAGTAGCTGTCAGGCTGCAGAGTGATCGTGCTTATTTGCGTCTTGGTTTACGCTCCAGAGGTTACGCCCTCAAAACAGGGACCACGCCTCATTACTCTCCGTGTTCCCAGTGTCTAGCACGGCGCCTGGCAACTGGAACGCAGGGGCTGCCAGTCCCATGTCTGAGCAATGTCACCCCGAGACTTCCCAGCTCCAGACAGAAAACAGAACCCGTGCCCGGGGGCGTGATGAGGATGAGCTCAGGCAAACACTGAGAAGTGTCGGGACAGAACGAGAGCGTACCCGGTGCTGGCCACTGATGTCAGGTACCTGCTGGTCTTGAGAACACCACTTGTTAGCTGTGTGAGCCTGGACGAGCTACCCACGCCAGGCCTCGGTTTCCCCATCTCCACACTGAGCGTGGCGGCCGTGAGGAGTGAGCGAGTTTAACAGCCCTAACGCACTCACAGGAGAGTTCATCCATACAGAAACCGCTTCGGGCGCACTAGCAGTGCTCAGTACGCGTTAGCTATGATGGCTGTCGTTATCGATGGCCTTACCGTTGAGGATCAAAGGACCCGCTGTATGGGACGGTCCTTTGAGACTGTAACCGGCTAGACAGACGTGAGCCATCTTTCAGGGGGGTTCACACCTTCAGACACACAGGCCCGCAGGAAGCATGGGAAGACCAAGAACCGACGCCAAGTTCGAGCGCAGCATTTCTAACGCCAAGTACTGTGTTAGGGCTTCCTGGAAGCACAACCTTCCCCTCCCTGCCGCATCTGGGGTAGGCATTACCCCTGCACAAGGGGAGAGAACACTGGGGTCAAGAACACGAGCCCTGGGAAGGGCGGAAATGAATCCGATCGTGCCTGCTGACTCTGTTCGGGCCATTCTGCCGGGTTGATCGCCGGGTGTCCCACACCGCAGCACCCGGGGGACCCCTTCCACTCGGCAGAGTAGGGCGACGTCGACAGAGATGATCGACGACATCACGCTGTGGAACAGAACTCTACCCTTCCTGGTTCATCCATGGATAAATCCACCCCATCACAGCGTTCCCGGGGCCTGGGGGGAGGCAGCATGCGGGGGAGGGGGTAGCACAGGGACTCAGGTGCGCCCCGGGGTGCTCGCAGCACAGCAAGGGTGGGGAGAGCTCCTACACACCCCTCAGTGCAGCCGGCTTGTTCGTTGTTCATTTATATGGAAATACACCGGTTAGCCTGTGGGGTGTTACCAGTGCAGCCTTGAACTTCTTGGAACAAAATGAAATACCTTAAGAAATACTTTGGCATTCATAACAGGAAGGAAAATGTAATGAAACAACAAGTGTTTAAGTGTTTAGAATTTAAAATTAAAATAAGGCAATAAAAAAGGTAGTTATTGAAATTGGTTTCAATTTCTGGAATTTCAAGTCTGGCCCACATGGAAAAATGCTTTTCTATGCTTCAGTATTCTATTTGGGGATACATATCAAACATGAGACATACGAATCATTGATATTATGGACAGTGGGTGGCCTGGGGTTGTCACAGTTTGCCAAAACACACAGACCAGACAACATCTACTAAATATCCAGCGACCACTTGGCCAAATGGGTGCAGAGCAACTGCCCCAGCTCGGCAATAAGAAGACTGACAGTGTCTGGTTTGCCGTGCCCTAGGAGTGTGGGATTTCTGCCGGCAGAGCATCAGTACCAGGAGAACCCGGCCGGCAAAGAGGAGGAGAGCGGAGCCCGCAGCCCAGAACCGGCAAGCGCGCCACCGGGCCGCAGAGACAGTGCCGCCCATCACAGCAAGCTGCTGGGCCGACCACCGGAACGAGTGGGAACTGGCGCGAAGTAGTGTCCCGACTGGCCAGCCCCTGAGGGAATACACCCAACAGATGCGCAAAGGCACGCCTTTTCTAGTGCCTTGTCCACACCGTGAAAACCTGTGCTGGAGTGTCACCTGGCCGAGAGGTGGGGCCTCGGGGGTGGCAGTGTTCAGGCGCCCGGCTGGGACAGAGCAGCTCCAAGCCACGTCTTTCACCGGCTGGGCAGACCACTGGATCCCGAAGCACAGCGGTTACTTCAACCTGCCCTCCCCTCACCGGCTGCGCCCCGTCCGCCCTGGCCCTTCCTATACACTGGACCTTCATCCACCGTGGTGCCCCCAACTTTGTCAAGTTCTTCTAGCTTCTCCCGGCCCGGGCGCCTCTCCTCTGTCCTTCCACAGCACCCAGGACTTATCTCCACCCTCCCGCGCATGGTTGGCCCGCGACTTCTCCCTCTCTCTCCCTCTCGTAGACCTTGTGTTGCCAGCAGCAGCAGCATCTTCTGAGTCACCGCAGCCCTTAGTTGTTAAAATAAGTTCTCAGTATTACAAGTGAATGATTTTCTTGAAAAACTAGAGAATTTGGCCACCATGAGTCCCACAACAAAGCAGCAAGAGCTAGAGCCATCAGCCATCCCTTGCAAAGACGGACCTAAACTTTCTCGGCTCCAGGTGCCACTGTCCCCTGTTGTCCCCCGGGGCTCCCTCCCTGCATTTCATCACTGACCAAGCCATAAGAGTTAACCAACTACAAGGGTGTGAGGACTCAGTGACAAGAAATATGATCTTCTAGAACTGTAACTCGCCCCCAAAATGTGCCCAATACTCGTTGAATGAATGCAAAGAGTTCATTAATTAGGGGTAATATTCTACCCCCCCAGGGTCGTTGTAAGGACTAGCAATGTGCTTGGAAAATATGTGCGCCTATAACCTGAGCCTGAAATACAAGTTTCTGTGGTACAGTGCAGGTTGGGTCAGGACTGCGTTGCTCGGACACAGTGCTACAGTACTGACAAGAATCACCAAGGAGGGAGATCTGGTCGGTAACCTTCCTGAGAAGGGTATTGATCTCTGGTCTTACAAATGACCCAAATAGATGACTCAGAGTAATTCCAATAGCCTGGATGATTTTTTCAGAATACATTAATTTTCTTTACTTTTTCCATCCTTTAAAAGCTATTCGATTTATTATCGAACATGCGGTGCATGCATGTTTTTATTTTAGTAATAACTTTTCTAGTAAAAGTATATTAACATTATGTAATGAAATATATTGAACTCATATATTTTTCCAATATGCAATAAGCTGAAATACCTTTTTTTAAAAAGCAACATTAACGTAAACTGGCAGGCTTACAATTTATAAAATCAGCATTGAAATAAAGCCTGTGCTATACACACAGAATTTCACATTTCAATGGTAGAGCATAATAATAAATAGCTTAGAAATAATGTCGGTCCCATATGCTACGAGAATAAAAAATTAATGCTTTTTCCAAACAGGACAGTAACCCCTGTAGCCTCCAGTGATTCCGCCCCTCCGCCTTCAATGTCACTGTGGTCTGAAAACTGTTCTTCCTAACATCATGGAGTCCGCAGCCCTTTCTGTGGCTTCGGAAGCTCACAAAGGTAGGTCTAATAAAAATATACATATTGTGGTTGGCTAGGAATGAGAATGATTTTTCCTTTTTCAAATCATGAAATAATTTCTACTAAAAACGCTACAAGCTCTAAAATGTTCTGTTGCCAAGTACAATATCTTCAATTCCCCTGAAGTTCAAAACCGTGAGGGACCACTCACTGTCAGACTCTGATAATCCTTTTCACAGAATTTAAACTAGGGTGGGGTTTTTGAGACTAATTGCTTTTACTTCTCTGAGTTGTGGACTCTAGCACTTTCGCCTTAGGAAAATAACTGTCATCCAGTGTTGTCAAATTGTGCAGTGAACACGCATAGTGTAACTAAGGTGCTATCCCCCAAATTCATAAATGTTTACCCTAAAATGCAAACAGAACAACTGCAGCGTTAAGGGCCGAGGGGACCTCAAACATTGACAGAGTATTTTAAGAGAATTGTGCATCGCCATTTCTAAAACACAGCTGTTTAAATTTTTATTTTAGAAGTGAGTCTGGATAGACTCCAAAACCACTCTCCATAACATTCGTAGTGTTCTCCAGTATAAGTAGCCCCCACTCTTTTAGAATTTCCTCGTATGAGGCCCAGCCAAGCCAACTCAAGACGGGATAAATAACATTTCATCTTCACGTATATAAGTTCCTTTGTCTTCTGCAACTGCTGATAGGTGGCTGTTCTCGTTTTAAAACCAGGCTTTAACACTTTGGTTTAAAAGGTCCATATTCTGTGATGTGTGGACTAGAAGGTAACCCAATACTGTTTAAACATCTTACTCTTAAATGCAAACACTTTAGACAAAGTTCGATGAATGAACCCACCGCTCCACCAGGAAATCGTGAAAAGGAATTGTGTTCACGCTGCGTTAATGTTCTTTCCCTTCAGCTAGAAGGTTGCTTTTAAAAGGCTGTGACCGCTTAATAATCAGCTGCCGAGAGACAAGTGTGTGTCACTGCTTCAGTGTCCCAGTGTCACTGGCTCTCTTACCACACGAGCAGCTGTTTATCTGGTGGGCATTTACACAGGGTGGGTATTCTCGCTCAACCTGAAGTCAGCGCAGAGGTGGCTGGCCTTCTCCGGGATTTTAATCGCTTGATTTTATGTATTGATTCATCAGATTTAAAAGGACGTGGCTTCTTCCTGTATTAGAATACCTGCAGTTCTTCTTCCACGCTGTGTTCACTTTTGAATGGTAGGACTGACTAGTCACAGACTTTGGGTTAAGCGTGCGTTCTGAGGTTGAAATAGGTGGAAAAAGGAGAATCAAATGAGGGTTCGCAGGATTTCGTGACTGTGTTGCAGAATACCTCCCTAGCTTCACACATGAGAGCTGTAACTAGTAAACCGCAGTAACACAGTAAGCACAGCATGCCGCCACTACCTGGCTCAGCCCTGTCCCATCCGGGCTCCTGGGGAGAAAAGGCACTTCACGCTGCACTCTCAGTGCACAGACAGCCTTCGCATGTCCTCCACTTCGCATCCAAGCTCAAACCTGGGCTCGGAGTCCGAAGACACTCCCATCGAAGAAACAACCACCCACTTCCACGAGTGTCCCAGAAAGCACTCACAACAACATCCCAGAGTTAGCACTTACTATGGGAAAAAAAAATTCTGACGTCAATAAAGCCATGTGGCTTCAGTAACAGAGTCAACGTCCTAAGACATTTTCGTGGGTTAGAAAGGAAAGAATTCACAGAGCTGATGATAACGCACCATGCATTGATATTAATGCAATATTTAAAAACCGAAGTGGCATCTCTGTTTTGTGTTATTTTCAGAATGAGTTGGTAGGTGTCATGCAGAAACATTTCTTTTTACATACCCACATCTCTATGAATAATAATGCAAAACCTGTCTCCCACAGTAGGACTCCATTCTTACCCTCTCTAGTTACATAGCTTTAAACCAGATGATAAACAGCGCTGGAAATGGAATGTATTTTAAACCACACTGCAAGTAGCGTTGACGAAAACACCTAAGGTGAAACTGCGCCACAGAAAACACAGAGTAAATCCCAAACTAATGCCCTGTAATCCTCCCTTTTGCATAAAGTATCCGATCATGAAAAAACAACATGTTAAAATGAATCCTTCTGTTTACATAAGACACATTTAACAACAAATGTTTTCTTTACATAAAAAAAATCATCTTCTAGTAGAGGAAACTGTCACTGGAATGAAAACCACAAGTCCATAAATATTTTGCCTTAAATTGTTTCAGTTAAAGAAAGATGGAACAATACTTATGGTTTTGTTTGCAAATTGCATCCTTTTACCAAAATGCAAAAAAAAAAAAAAAAGTGACACGGACTTGTACAATGGTAAATGTAGGTTCGACGCACAGTTCCCTGCCATCAAAACAGATCACTGAAGAGTGTATGAGCTAAATTTCAACTCCGTGAAATGGCATCAGACCCTTGGCAAGCGCTGTCAAAGCTGACCTTTCTCTCTCTCTCTATTGTATTACGAGCTCGAGCCTTTGGCACTGTACTAAGAAATAGGCCCACATTGCCGAAACGTTCTTTTGCTACACAATGACTCTGTCTGTGGGCCACTCACAAATCTTGTAAATGTTCTCCTTCCACCTCCTCAGCCAGAACTGGGTATTCCCGGCCCGCACACAGCTCCCTGAGAAACACGCTCCGGGCAGGGGCCGAGCGCAATTGATGAAAGGTCAGGATGGAGCCGCGCGCAGATGGATTTACGTGCTTACACGCATTTGCCTCCCAAGCAGATTTTCCATTTACAGGATTTCTGCAGAGAAGGACTAAGTCCGGACGTCATCCCGGACACCAGCGGAGACCAGGATACGTTCATACCCTCCCGTCCCTGGAGCAGCTGCGACCGCAGCTCCTGCTCCTCGGGAGCCACCCTCCCCTGCAGCGCCAGGTTGTCGCTCCTTCTCAGGGGTCGCCCTCGCCCGGCTCCGTCCGCCCACCCCCCTACTCTGCCCAAGAGCAGCCCTTGCTTGCTCCCCGTCCTCCATCGGGCAGCTGCCCTCTCTTCGGGCCGCCGTCGTGCGGGGGTCCACCAGGGTCAACCACTAGGGACCGCTGCGCAGCGCCACACAGCCCCTGGTGAGCTGGACACCTACCTTCCCTGTCACCTGAGAGGCTCCGCCCGCCGCGCCCCGCAGGTCCCGGCTGTAGTCAGAGGCACATGGTGCTGGGGGCACGGCCGGGTGCAGGGTGTGGGGTGCAGAGCTGGGTCGGGGGTTCTCTCCCCGCGCGCGCAAACGGATGGCTTAACCGGGCCAACAACTCAGTTCTCCGTAGCCGGGCAACGGCTGCCGCCTCCGGGCCCCGCCCACCCGGGGCTCCGCCCGCCTCAACGCCCCTCCCTGGGCGCTGCCGGTAGGCCATCCGCGGGGGCTTCTTCGCAGCCTCCAATCAGCTCATTGGCTCTCCCACCCTGCCTGGTTTGACTGCGCTGGGGGCCAGCCCTCCGAGGCTGTGCGCGCAGATGACCAAGACCTGTGTCAGGGTCGGAGGGTGGAAGGGACCCCAGGACCAACCACCGAGAGCTTGACTGTGTTAGGTGACCTGCCCGGGTGAAGGGAGGAGGCTTCATTTCTACCCTGCACATGTTTTCCCAGGATCTCTGTCCCTTTACTTTTCGGGTCCAAGCCACTTAGCCTGCTTCAGCGCAGCAGCAAGGCCCCGGGAAGACGGTGTGGCCCATTTGCTCTGGCCCCTGGAGACCTAACTCCCCCACAGCGGCCTCATTCATTCATGGATGGAGTTCTCCAGCCAATCCTCCACCACCACCCTTTCAGAGAGGGTGCGCAAGTTAGCATTCCCCCCCCTCACCTCCTCCACGCCAAGACCAGCCCCATCCAACTCCTGGGTGCTCCATAAACTCAGAGCCGCTGGGGTCATGGGGCAGCACAGAGCCCAGCCTCCACCCCTTCCTGAGTAGGTGTTGGCACTTCTGAATTTAAGTTCGTTAGTTTATGAAGCAGAGCTAACGGTGCCCACTTGGCAGATTAGTCAGAGGAGGGAAAGAATTATGTCCATAACAAAGTACTTTTGCAGCAGAATGCTAGAGACACATAAGCAATTATTGTTTTATAGTCCAGTGCGTGAATAATTGGGCAAATACCTTCAAACCCAAGACACAGGACATGACTTTGATACAAAGAAGCATCCACCACATCTTATGTGTTGGTTTCATCTTCCCTACCCAACTCTTTGGATGGAACCAAATCCTATGTTTTATATATCCCAAGGCACATACTGGTGTCTCAATAAATATTTGTTGAGTGAATGAATAGGTTATTAGACTTAATTACTGATAAACACACCTCCTGACCCATGCTGAGAACACTGTAGTGTTGTGCTAGTTACTTGTGAAAAATACTTTAAAATATTATCATCCAAGTTGTCTACTTCGAATCTCACATGGTCAGAATAGAAATCACAATCACGACTTATTTGTACATAATTCACGAGCGATATACACTAGCTTATTTGAACCTCAAAGCAAGCATACTTTCCCTAGCACTACCCCGGATGTGGTGTATGCACTAACATGCTCACTATTATATGGAAATTATCTGTTTGCCTGCATTCCTTTCCCCAGCTAGATTCCAATCTCCGGAGGGGGGGGCATGTCTGATTTTCTTAATATCCCCAAGCCTAGCTAGCACATGAGATACCCAGCGGCGTGTTAAGCCGAACGATCGCATCTTCCTTTGTAAGGACTCATGCACACACCCCCTCTTCCCTTTCTTCTCCTGGGCCCACTGCAGTGCAGGCCTCCCCCCGCCCACCTTTCCCTGGAATATTGCCCTCACTCTCCAGCCTTTCTCCCTGCTGCTTTGTCCCAGGGACCAGTTTCCTCCTGCCTGTCATCACCGTCACTGTCTCAGTGAACGATTCACATTCCTCATCATAAAGAACCGCTTCCATACTCCTTGAGTTAGCATTCAGAGATTTCCAAGTTTGAACTCCACCCACATTTTTCAGCCTTATCTTTTTCTCCTCTAGACCATCTACTCCATGTTCTGGCCAAACTGATCTGCATGCCTTGCCTTGAAGTGCCCTGAACTTGCCCTTCACTTTGCCCTCTAGGCCTCCTCTTCATACCTATTTCCCTTACCTTTCTGGTGCCTTACTAACTCGTCTGGCTCCTGTCAGGACCAACTTAAAAGCCGCAGCTCCCGTGAGTCTCTCCGAGGTCTGCCGCCTTCTTGTTAGAATGACAGTGGCCACATTCTCTCATGCATCCTAACTGTACTGAGATTTTTTAACTCAGGGACTTAAAAGCAGCTCTGCTTTCAGAGAAGGGGCACATTTTGTCCAAACCTGTATCTCTGATAACATCAAACGTCCCCAGAAGTGTTCGATAAATGTTTTCTGAGTGGGATTCATTCTGCCAGCTCAGGCACTACCTCTTTGGCTTGAGCCAAACGTTCTTTTATCCTCTGGCTGCCTTTTGTCCTTAGAGACAGGGACACACGATGCAGTTGATTAGCTCTAGTGTCATTTCCCGTGTGTGTGATTGATCTTCAGTGAGCCTGAGAGCTCACTGTGGAGAGAGACCCCGTTGTGAACACACACGGACTTTGACATCAGATAATCTGGTCATAGATGCCAGTCTGCCTTTCACTAGTTGTATGCCCTTGGAAAAGTTACTTCGCCTCCCTAAATTTCCATTTCTTCGACTGTAACATGAGTTGTTTCATCGGCAGTTATTAAAAGAGATAAGATATTCAGATCACTTAGCCCGACGTCTGGCACACAGGAAGTTCTCGGTCAAGGGCAGCCAGTATCAGCAGCAACACACATTATGTAGGGCAGCTGATGCCTGGCATCTGTGTGTACATGATAATCACAGTGATATCTGACCGCGGGAACAAAGAGCACCGAACCTCTGTACTCCAGCTATCGAATAAATCTGTTCTCTGAAGAAGACGCGTGTGAAGTTCATATATACTCCCCACTTCACCTCAGTTCGAATGTACCTACGATCTGGAGACAGTGTCTGAAGGAGAACCCAGGCCCTCAGGTAAGTACCAGAGCTCATACAAGAAGAACCGTGTGATCCCTAAACTCATTCAAAAGGAAACCAATGCTTTGACTGAGGGCTGCAAGCATTTTTCTCCCTTTAAACACTGACGATTGCTCGCGGGTTGAAATATTTGCTGTAAAAGCCGATTGATTATAAGGATCTTGGCAGAGGTGTTGTTGGTTCAGTGCTGGTTTTTCTGAAGCTAGTTTGAGCAATATTTAAGCCGATACCAAGTGTATTTGTTTAGAATATTAGCCCCCAAAAGTTGAACTAATGAAGTAGCAAACTTCCTGAAAAATAGTTTCAGTTATAAGCCAGCTCACTGGAAGAAAAGTTAATGGGAAACTAGTTGACTTCCTAGGGTAAATCACTACTCCCTGGAGAAATGGACTAGAATGCAGGATACATGAAAATCCTGAGTTTTGTCTTTTAGTTTACTGTTCCTCTACATAGTAGTTACTCAAAAAAAAATTTGAATGAATTAACAAATGGGGTAGGAATCTCAAAGGGTAATAAAGTTTGCCTAACATAGCTAAGAAAATAAGGGGGAAAAGTAACCAGGACCCAGAGATTTAAGTAATACCCAACACCCATTGCTGCCATTTATAGACTATCAGTGTACGGTTGGGGCCAGATGTTGGGTGACTTGCCCAAGGTCACACACCAAGTTAATCATAAAGCTAGAATCAAAATCCACGTTCCCTGATTCCTAATATAATCTTCACCATATGCCACCTGTGCATAAACCAATGTACAAGAAAAGGCCAAGGAGGTTATTTATTTAGTTTATATAATGTCAAACTCATGACATTTATGGAGCTAAGTTGCTGAAAGGTCCAGCACTTGCATCGATCTTTGTGAGTTTATGACACTGCTGTTGGCCAGGCTCTCCATATGTTTAATGAGAGAAGAAACGAGCCATTGGCTCTGCTCCTCCCCTTGGTGGGCTCCTCTGCGTGTGGCTGAATTAAGGGGCAGTGGTTGGTGACGCTAGGCCACGAGGCTGCCAAAGTACTGGAGACCCTGAACAGAATGGGGAAAGCTGTCCTCATCAGAACTCATCCCAGAGAGAGGGTGTTTTATGTGGGGAGGAATGGTTGGATAAAGTTGCTCGAGACGCTCCCCACCTCACCCTTCTCACTAAAGAGAAAAGTTGAGTCACAACAAAGGCTGTTGCAGGACTTCTCAATCTAAGGGCATGAAACTTGATAACTTCTGAGTAGTGATTTCCGCCAGTGGGTGGGTTTGGAACCAAAGCCGAATGCCTTGTGACAGTAGAGGAGAAACTAAGCACAGCCACCAAGGAGATTTCTCCTGCCCTCCTCTCATTGCTCATTCTTCTAAATTGGGCTGACAAAATTTTAAAGAACCACTCTTTAAAAGGGCACCAAATCATTAATTTTTCCAGGGTTTCTTGAACTGGCCTTGCCGTCAAAGGACACTTGAGCTCACTCCAGTCCTGAAGTAGAGAAGGAATGGATTATGTCTTGAGACCCTTCATAGTGGAAGATTCTAGGTCAACTGATAGAAAACAATCCAAAACTTCTAATAACTCTCATAAAATGTATCATCAATACAAAGAAAAAAAAACAGAACCCATTTTTTAGCTAAAATTTTGGCTACAATGTTTGCTAACAGTTAAGTTCAGGTCAGCATAATTCTTATAACCGAAAGAATTAACAGACTTCTGGTCAAGATGGAAACCTACGTAGACAGGCTTCGCCCCGTTGCACAACCATAGAAAGAATTACTAGATTTCAAAACAAATAACACCCAGAATGTTCAGAAAATCTAGCTGTGTGGAAGTCTGACAACTGAGGATTAAAGAAGCCACACTCATCCAGGTGGGTAGGAGGGGAGGAGTCACAGAGATGGGCGAGGAGGCACAGAGAAGCAGTGTGGTGCAGAGAGGCAACGGTGGAACAGAAGGTCCCACATTCATGTGGCAGATAAAAATCAGGAGGGAGACCTTGGGAGCGAGTGATCCCAGTTCCACACAAGACCACACAGCCCAGGGCTCCAGCACTGGGAAGATGAATCCCCATAACTTCTGTTTGTAAAAACCAGTGGGGTTGGGGCATTAGAAGAAACTGCCGGATTTTCAGGAAACTCCATTTAAAGGGCTCATACCAACTTAGTATCTACTCAAACTCACCTCTCTGGGATTCACCACCAGGACAATAGCTGGAAAGGCATCAGTTGCATAAGGAAGTGGGTAAAGTGACTGGAAATGGGGTGAGTACCACGCAACCTCCAGAAGCCAGGCAGCAGCATTTTCCCCTCCCTGAGCCCTCCCCCGACACAGAGCCACAAAGTTGTGAAGCGGGTTGTCCCACCCCTGGCAACTACCTAAAGCTCCACCCCACACAATTTACAGGTGCCTTTTCTACAATAGACCACACTACTAAGACAGAGAGTCAAAGCAGCTCTACCTAATACACAGAAACAAACACGGGGAGGCTACCAAATTGAGGAGACACAGAAATGTAGCCCAAATGAAAGAACAGAATGAGATCCCCCCAAAAGAATGAGCTGAAATGGAGATAACCAACCTATCAGATGCAGAGTTCAAAAAGTGGCAGCAACATAAAGGAAGAAATGAAGGTTACACTAAGGGAAATGAACAAAAATGTACAGGGAACCGTCAGTGGAGAGGAGAAAGCCAGGCTTCAAATCAATGATTTGGAACATAAGGAAGAAATAAACATTCAACCAGAACAACAAGAAGAAAAAAATTCAAAAAAAAATGAGGATAGTATAAGGGCCCTCTGGGATATCTCCAAATGTATCAACATCTGAATCATAGGGGTGCCAGAAAGGGGAAGAAGAAGAGCAAGGAATTGAAAACTTCTTTGAAAAAATAATGAAAGAGAATTTCCCTAATTTGGAGAAGAAGATAGACATACAAGTCCAGGAAGCACACCATCCCAAACAAGAGCGACCCAAAGAGGACCACACCAAGACACATCATTAAAATGCCAAAGGTTAAATATGAAGAGAGAATCTTAAAAGCAACAAGAGAAAAACAGAGGGTTACCTACAATGGAGTTCCCATAAGACTGTCAGCTGATTTCTCAAAAGAAACTTTGCAGGCAAGAAGGGGCTGGCAAGAAGTATTCAGAGTGAAGAAAAGTAAGGACCTACTACCAAGATGACTCCCTCCAGCAAAGCTGTTATTTGGAGTGGAAGGGCAGGTAAAGTGCTTCCCCGACAAGGTAAAGTTACAGGAGTTCATCATCACCATGCCTTTACTACATGAAATATTAAAGGGACGTATTTAAGAAAAAGAAGAAAATCAAAACCATGAACATTAGAATGACAACAAAGTCACAACAATCAACAACTAAATCTAAACAAACTAAGCAAACAACCAGAATAGGAATAGAATCATGGATATGGAGATCATTTGGAGGGTTATCAGCTGGAAGGGGGCAGGGGCAGAATGGAGGGAAGGTGCAGGGGTTAAAAAGCATAATCGGGCCCTGGCTGGTGTGGCTCAGTGGACTGAGTGCCAGCCTGCAAACCAAAGGGTCACAGGGTCGATTCCCAGTCAAGGCACACGTCTGGGTTGTGGGCCAGGTCCCCAGTTGGGGGCACATGAGAGGCAACCACACAATGATGTTTCTCTCTTTCTCCCTCACTTCCTCTCTCTCTAAAAGTAAATAAATAAATATATTTTTAAAAAGATGCATAACTGGTAGGTAGCGTAAAATAGGGGGATGTCAAGAATAGTATAGGAAATGGAGAAGCCAAAAAATTTATATGCACAACCCTCGGACATGAATACGGGAGAGGGACTGCTGGAGGGAAGGCAGGTCTCAGGTGGAGGGGAGCAAAGGGAGAAAATTAGGGCAACTGTAATAGCGTGATCAATAAAATATATTTAAAAACATTTTTTTAAAGAATTAGCAGCCTAGCCCTAGAACAAGAAAAGTGCTGCCACTTAATTAACCCTGTGATTGCCACACATCATTTGACCACTCTGAGACTCACTTCCCTGATCTGCGTGATGGGCATGACAAACGTAATTACACATTTAAACAAATGTAGTACGGGACCCATATCATGTACAAACCCATACAGAATCTGCAGATAGAAATCTCACAAAATCCCCCTGGGAATTTCCCTGGAGGAGTAACAACCTTTAATTAGCAATTAAACTTCGCATGGACCCCACTGACATCTTCAAGTCCTCAGAAACACACAGAGATGTGCTTATATAATGCCAAGCATGTGTATACACGTACACACAGGCACACAAATATATATAATTCCACATTCCGTGACATTAAATTTGGGGGGATATTATTTTAAATGTTATGGTAAATTATGTGCCGTAGTAATGGTGTTCGGACTGCTAAGAAATAGAGTAGCAAAAGGAACTATCGGGAAATAACCAGACTAATCCAGTTGACTGACATGTCTATCACGGCAAGGAAAAAACAAATGTATTGCAGTAGGAAGTGGCCGTCTCTACGATTCAAACTCACTCTGTCCCCTGATCAGCTGCCTGGTGCGTTTTTGTCCCCAGTCGTTGGAAAATGGACTACTCGTGGTGAACTAGAAACAGCGCTGCATTGCATAACCAGCCCTGTGACCTGAGTCAAGATAACCAAGTTACTTTTCTCTAGTCTCAGTTTCCTCATCTGTACAATGGCTATAAAATTCCACCCCGCTTACTTCATCAGACAATCTGATCGATTTCCTCATGTTCCACGTGAGGGAACTGAGTAATGAAGTGACTCTCTTGAGGTCACATAGCTAATCAGTGACAGAATCACGACTAGAAATAAAAGTCTTTTGAAGAACTGGACTTTCTGCAGTAACAAAGCTGCCATTGAAGCAACAGATAGGAAAGTGCTTTGAAAAGTGTAATATAAAGGTTTCGTTCAGTAGAAGCGCTATGGAGTATATCTACTTAAGCCGGAGTCGAGATCATCATGTGGCAATTAAGAAATGTCTTTTGAAGCAGTACCTGTGCATTCAGCAGGAGCTATCTTTCTTTTAAAAGCAAGTAGAATCTGTTTCATTTCTCAAAGAAGACAGGAGCAAGAAGTAAACAATTGACTACATTAATTCAGACACTGAAGTGGATTTTCAAGGACTTGACTTGCCCGAGAGAGTTTTCTGCAAAGGCCAGATTCATCAGATAATCGCTAATTCTCCCATTTGTTCTGTGCTCAGCAGACTCTGCACTTGTTGATATGAACCCAGTAACAGAACAAACAGTCATTTGACAACATTTTAAAGTCCCAAATCTGAGCTAAATGATCGAGTTCCCAAGCACGCTGTTTCTTCAGGCGTCTTCCAGTCATCACTTTAAAAGCTTCATTTTCTTTACCCGACTGGGAACATTAGTACTTCTTTTGTGACTTAAAGAGAACTTTTAAGGAAACAAATGAAAAAAAATCAAACTAAACTGATGATCCAGGATACTGGGGACATGCTCCGTTCAATGGTCAGTAAAGAAAAATGTAAATGTCTCTCTTGAAATAACTTCTACTGTGCAGTCTTTTAGATTCAATTCTTACTGACACATTCAAAAAAACATAGTTAGCGTAGTCTGGTTTAAAATAATCTCCACTTCACAGCTATCAAAGTTTTAAAATTAAGCAAACAGTGCTAATTACCCTCCTTCTAATATCAGGAGGAAAGCTTAGAAAGTGATTTAATTAATTGGCTCTGAAAAATTAATTACATCTGAAATGAGCCTCATTAAGATCTTCCTTGTTTCATCAGAATTTCAGACTAAAGGATGACTGGTCTCTTCACGTATAATTTCTTTGTGGTTCATAGAGCATAAAATAGACTGCTGGTTGTGATGATAATTAAATTCTTTGCCCAAATAAATGTAGGACTAGAACAGTGGAATGAACTGACCTGAAGGTGGAACTCTCACTTTTCCACCGTATTAAGGTCTTGCATTGCAATGTAAAGATTTTATTCTGTGCCTATGAGTGTGTGCGTGTGTGTGTAGTAAATTGACAAAAACAAAAAACAAAACCAAACATACAGCTCATTTTCAAATTTAGCACACCAACATATTTTGGGTTTACCACGTTGAGTGTGAACCACAGTAAAACATGAATAAAAACCTTCTGTCACATAGTAACTGTTGATTGCTCACATAGTTTTCGTAAACAGTTGGCCAACTGTAACTTAGAGCAGCTGCCACTATGCATTCAAAGTCAATGTTAATTTAGGAATATCAGCCTTGTAAATGTTTGTGTAAATAAGGCTTGTGCTGTTTTCAGAGGTTACAGAGTCGCACAGGAGGGTTGTTAAACCAAACTCAGCCCCCCTTTTCCCCTCACTGCCTTAAAAAAGTCTTCGGTTGGGCCCATAAACAGCTGTAATCGTACTTAAAGGACTTCCCAATGGTTCCCGTGAGTTACCAACTGCAGAGAGAAATGTCTTTGATCGATTCACATCTTGGAGGTGAGAGAACAAATAGGCTACAGAAACAGCATGGCCAGAGATGCACTGCACCCTTTTATATAAGAAAACGCGGGCACCAGTGAAGTCCCAGCGCCTGTTTACTAAATAAAGTAACCTGTGAATACCTAGAGCTATCACAGCTAGGAGGGTTCAGGCTCTGGAGCCCGGGTTGTGTGCTAAAGTTAGCACGCTACTTTTTTTTTTTTTTTTGGTCCTGTTTGAACAACTCTTTTCCCAGTAAAATTTGCATGACAGATTGCAAAGCACCCTTTTGTACAAAAGACAAACACGGCACCGAGTGTCTTATCCCTCTGACACAGACCCAGCGCACAGTGCGGCCGTCAAACGCAGCAACGCTTGTCCTTAAATGAGCCCAGCCATCTTTTTCTGGGAACACACAGGAAAAGTGAAGCGAAAGCTACAACAGAACGTAAAAGGCTGTACCTGCAACGTGCTGAACTCTTTCCAGCCCTCACCCTTCCGGCACCTTCGGCAGCCTCGCTTCTCCCTGGCAGCGCGGCCGTGCCAAACGCTTCTACCTTCCCAAAGCCTTGTGTCGGCACAAGCCCAGGCGAAACTCCAAATCCGGGAAAATAAAATTAACCACGCAGATCAAAGGCAGCGGAGCAGGGAGATGAAATGCCCGTAATCCGATCGGTGATCAGTTGCAGAACATCAAAGGCAGGGCTCGGTTTATATATAAGCAGGGACAGCCAGAAAGTTCTCTCTCAGCAGGTAGGCAGGCAGCCTCCCGCCTCTGAGTCCGCATTAGTGCACAGATTCTTTTGTTTAACATGGATCACGTTGTTTTCCTCCCCCCCCCCCCCACTTTTTTTTTTTGCAAGGAGGCAATACCGGTGGTTCTCCCCAGCCCGGGCCGAGGGGCTGGATCCGCGCAGCCTTGCGGTTCCCGAGCCGAGCTGAGGGCTGTGTGCTGGAAGCTGCCTCCAGCCCGCGGGCTCTGCTTTATCCCTTTCATCTCGCTCCACTGCAGATCCCATGACATCATCCAGCGCCCTGGGACTGGTAGGAGAGCTATAATTCAGCCTGCGGGGGAGTGCGCCAGAACAGCCAGCCTTCCCCTGATTTCTAATCACGTGAGACTCTCGGGCCTGGGGCAGGACACTTTCTGTTATCTGCTTCCCAGTTGGAAAGGTCCGCCAGCGCTGCGGGATGACGCCGGCTTGATAAGATCCCTGGTCCCCCCTGCCAGGTTCCCAAGGACAGCATTTAATGGACTCTTTGCTGATAAAAATCACAGGCTTTTACAAAGACTGTCAAATATTCAGAAGAGTGAAGGATCACTCTGAGACCATTCCAGAAAACACCCAGGGACACTGCCAGTTGGAAAGGATGACTTTTTTTTTTTAACATGTGTTTTTGTTTTAAATGGGACAAGTCTCCAAGGGTTTTAAGTAAACTGTCTTTTCTTTGAAACGTAGATTATTAGAACCAACTGCCAATGAAACAGAGGCCTTTTAATTAAAGTAATGAATGGGCAGACAAGCAACAGTTAATGGGTAACTGAGAGCTGCCACTTTCTCTCCTAAGCCCTCGGGCATTAATTCCATCTAAGATTCCTAGGCTGACTCTTAGTCTAGGAATTAGTTCGGCGTTCTGAAAATGAGATTTTACAATATGTAGTTCTTAGATAGGCATAACTCATTAACACCTGTTGAGCATTTTAAAGTTTATGGAAGAAAAGAATTACGTACAGACAAGCAGTAGCCCTGTGCTTGTCTTTCAGGGCTGTTTCTTCCAACTAACTCCACAGCTTAAACTCTTAGCTCGCTAAAGATCACCACAGTGGTCTACCTCGCCATGATTTAAAATTAAACCCCTTCCTCATTATTTAGAATTTTCATACTATTCTTCCCTAGAGTCAACCAAATAAGATTATTTTAACTTCAGTATTTACCAAAAGGAAGATAAGAAGAAATGTCATGTTCATTACAATCCAGGATACAGTGCATTTCCGAGTTCCAGACGGCTCTTCCGTGGATGGATGGAAAATTTTCTGTCTTATGCTGGAAACTTGCCAACTTTGAGAAGGTCAGTGAGCCCTGGCTGGTGTGGCTCAGTGGGTTGGAGCGTCATGCCATAACTGAAAGGTTGTGGGTTTGGTTCCTGGGAGGGCATATGTCTCAGCTGTGGGTTCGATCCTCAAGCCAGCCCACTCTCATGTGACCTGTGGTCCAGATCTGTAAACCACCCCCATGCTTCTCTCCCGCATTGATGTTTTTCTCTCTCCCTCTCTCTCTCTCTAAAATGTCCTTCGGCCCTGCCTGGTGTGGCTCAGTGGTTGGGCCTCATCCCACAAGCTGAAAGTTTTAACTGATCAGTGTTTCTCTCCTTCTTTTTCTCCCTCCCTCCCCCTCTGTTTAGAATAAATAAATAAAATCTTTTTAAAAAAATGTCCTCAGGTGAGGATGAAAAAAGTTAAAAATATTTTTTTCCAAAACAGAAGACAGTAGTTTAATCTTTTTAATATAATGTCTCTCTCTTATTGGTTTCATCTAATTTTTTTCTGATGTGATATTTGAAGATGTAGTTTATGATGTGTTTATTTGCAGACTCGTATGACTCTCGAACAAATTTTTAGTAGCAAAATACTTGCTTTGAACAGTTAATAAATTCAGTATAACATTTAAACAGTCACGTTTATTTTTTAACATTCCTTTCATCATTTTTCTACCTCCGGCGTCATTTCTCAAAGATGCGCTGAGCTCAGCTCACCCTGGAGGGGCAGGTGTGCCCCTCGGTGACATCGGGCGCACACACAATGTTTCCCGGGCCCCTCTGAATACAGAGAAGACATTTCAAAAGACAAAACGTTTCCAAGTGGGCATTTGCCCATTTCTTGCCTGAGGTCGTCCCGCGTGAAATCCAGGTCCCTTCAAACCACACTCAGCAGTCAAGTTTCCTGATACACACCGACCTGTTAAATCACAACAACTAGATGCTCGGTGAGGGTCTTCGGATGAGCAGGTGAACCCCGATGTCTTCACAGAGTTTAATGCCAAAGGAAGTAGGTGGAGGACTGACTTGGGATTCTTAGCGTTTCCCTGGGAGCTTACCGGATGCATTTGGAAACAGGGACTTAAATGAGAACAACTCAAATGACCCTCAATTTCTACAAATCTCACCAAGGAAGATTTGCTGCTAAAATATATATCCAGCAATGCCATATTGTCACCAATGGAAGAATTTGTTCACCAAGTGCTGGCAGTTATCTTGAATCGATCCTCCTATGACCAAGTGCCCCCACGAGGGAGATGAGAAGGGACTGAGGGGAGGGCCCCTCCTGTTGCCAGGAGCAGTGTGGCTAAAGGCCCGCTAGAGGGAGCTGCAACTTCCGACCCCCGGCTCCTCAGTGCTGGGCCCCAGCCCACCGGGCTCCCTTTGTTGTGGCCACGTGGCCTGGACCATTGGGGCTGCTGAGCAGCACCCAGAGGGGAGTTGGTGCGAGGCCTCCTCTTTCCTCCCAGAAGCTGAGATCGGTGAGCTCGATCTCATGCGGTGAGGATGAGAAATAGGCCCCCACACTCTCTGTAACGGTTTCAACAGCACGAAGTTACAGTGTTATACTCCCAATCGCCAGAGCCAGGGCACGGTACACGTGGCTTTTTTAACGCCTTCCACCAAGTTGCCTTCCAGCCACGTGGTGTGGTATGGGACTGGAGGCTGCATTTTCACTGCACTTAAGACGAAGGGAACGTGGATTGTTCGTGTCAAAGAAGGGAGGGGGTTTAACTGAGCTTCCTGGGGGGGGGGTCTCATGAACCCCCTGATTGCCACTGAGGGCTGTTTTCTTGACGACCCCTGAAACACGCTTCCTGGACATGCAACTGACATAAATCTCTATGGTTGTGAGAGAGAAATTCAGGTGATTCACAGTATTTTTTCCCATTATGTTTCAAAGTTATTGAGTTATATATAACACTCTTCAGTAATATCATCTTTTCTAAAGTTTCTATCCAGAGGATACCTCCTGGATTATATCAGATAAGCACAGTTTATTCGTAAGT
Organism: Trachops cirrhosus; assembly: GCA_028533065.1. Lineage (NCBI taxonomy): Eukaryota > Metazoa > Chordata > Mammalia > Chiroptera > Phyllostomidae > Trachops > Trachops cirrhosus. The sequence goes on along the minus strand of CM052548.1, from coordinate 3,321,631 downwards.
TGGGGAAATAATTTTGGAATCTATTTCATTGGCATGTGTGTGTGTGTGTGTGTGAGAGGGAGAAACAGAGAGAGAGAGAGAGAGAGATGGTTCAATGTTAAGGAAGGGGCATGGGCAGTGGAGTCAGAAAGACCTGGCTTTAAATCACTCTCTCTGCAAAGTAATAATGGCTTGGACCATCAGGACAAGCTACTTAACCTCACTGAGCTTCATTTCCCTAAACTGTAAGAAGGGAACCACACCTACCTTGTTAATGTTGCTGAGACAACAAACGAACACAGAGAGCTTCAAGCAATCCCCCACCTGGGTACTTATTCCAAGAAAATGAAATCCTTGAAGAGATATCTGTGCCCCCCATGCTCACCACAGCATTATCCACAACAACCAAGATGGAGAAACAACTTAAGTGTCCCTAGATGGATGAGTGGATAAAGGAAATCCTGATGTTAGCAACAACACATGTGAACCTAGAGGACATAGGCTAAGTGAAATAAGGTAGACACAGAAACTTTTGCATTGTCTTCCAAAGTGGCTGCACTGTTTTACATTCCCGTCAACAGTGTTTGGGATTTCCATTTGCTCTGCCTCCTTGTCAACATTTGGTATTGTCAGTCAGTATAATTTTAGCCATTCAAATGGAGTTTAATACTACCTTATGATTGTTTTTAAATGTTTTATACACATAAATTTTATTTTTAAGAATGCTTTTAGATTTGCAGAAAAATTCGGCAGCTAGTAGAGATACTTCCCATATACCCTCTGTACCCCATACACAATTTACGTCATTATTAGCATCTTGCATTAGTGTGGTATATTCGTAATACTTAATGAGCCAATATTAATACATTCTTATTCACTGAAGTCCTTAGTTTGCACTGAAGTTCACACTTTGTGTTGTGCGGTTCTACAGATTTTGACAAATGCATAATGTCATGTGCCATACTCTGGATGTTGACAGAGATTGCATTAAATTTATAGATCACATTGGGGAAAACTGATCTCTTAGCCACAGTGAATCTTCCCATCCAAGGCCATGGAACAGCTCTCCAGCTATTCAGATCTTGTTTGATTTCTCTCATCAGCATTTTATAGTTTTCCTCATGTAAATCTTATACATTAAAAAATTATACTTGATCATTTTAGGCTTTTTGATGGGTGTTAATATAAATGATATTGTGTTTATAGTTCAAGTTTCAATTGCAGAATGCTCATTATAGGAAAACGATTGATTTTGGCATATTAGCCTTACGTCCTGCAATCTTGCCGTTACCACATATAGGTTCCAGGAGTGTTTTGGTCAATTCTTTGGATCAATTTGGTTAAATTTGGGGGGTCAGCTCTTTTGGGATTGTTTATAGTCATGCCATCTGTGAACAAAGAAATCTCCATTGCTTCCTTCCCGATCTGTTGGTTAATTGTAAATGTGCATTGCAAGCTCTAGGAGAACCACTAAAAATGTACTACCATACCATGTAATACCATACTCACTCATGGGCAGTACAGGTACCTTATAACTGAGCATCCCCAGTTCCTCTCTCCCATCCTTATGACATTGCTGTCATTTCTTTCACGTGTCCATATGGTATAATCACCCAGCATATGGTTGCTGCTATTACTTCAAACAGTTACCTATTAGATCAATTAAGAATAAGAAAAATTAAAAATTTGATTTTACCTTTATTTGCTGACTTTTCCTTTGTGTAGGTCTAAGTTTCCAACATCTGTTATCTTCCTTTTCCTTGAAGAACTTCTTTTAACATTTCTTGCAAGGCAGCCCTACTAACAACAAATGCCTTCGGTTTTTATTTGTCTGAGAAAGTATTTATTTCTCTTCCTCTTTAGGAAGATAATTTTGCCAGATACATAATTCTAGATTGGTGGAGTTTTTTTTTTTTCCAAAACTTTAAATATGTAATCCCACACTCTTTTTGCCTTCGTAGTTTCTTATAAGAAGTCTGATATGCTTATTCTTATTTTTCAATAGGTAATTTTTTTCTTTAGATTTTCAAGGTTTTCTCTTTGTCTTTGGTTTTAGTTAAAATATGTAGCTTATACGATATGCATAGGTGTAAATGTTTTGCCATTTATTTCTGTTGGTATTCTCTGAGCTTCCTGGATCTGTGGTTCAGTATTTGTCATTCATTTTGGAATATTCTCAGCCATTATTATTTCAGATATTCCTTCCCCTCCTGCTTCTTTCTTCCCATTGGCATTCTGATTACTTGTATGTTACAACTTTGGTAACTGTCCCACGGATTTTTTCATTCTTTTTTTTATTCTTTGCATTTTAGTTGAGCAAGTTTCTGTTGATAGTTCTTCAAGTTCACCGGTTCTTCCTTTTACTGTGTCCAGTTTACTGATGAGCCTATCAAAGGCATTCTTTTTCTGTCACACTATTTCTGATTTATCACTTTTTTTTTGATTCTCTCTGCTTTTACCCACCTGTTCCATTGCATTGTCTACCATTTCCATCAGAGTGCTTAATACTATATTAACCATGGTTACTTCAAATTCCCTGTGTGATAATTCTAAAATCTGTATCATATGTGAGTCTGGATCGGACGCTTGCTTTGTCTTTTCAGACTGTGTTTTGTCTGGTCTTTGAGCACGCCTTGTAATTTTTTTTTGTTGAAAGTGGGGCATGATGTATGAGGTAATTAAACGTTTCCTGTGAAGTTAATCTCTTATGTGCTGTTAGGCTAGCGTTATGTTAATCTGGCTAGGATCTGGGCTGTGTTTAATGCTTGTGGTAGTAGGTGCTGGAAGCTTCAGAGTCCTACAGTTTCCTTGTTCTGTTTTTCTCCCCTGTCGTCACTGGATTCCTCTAAGAACCTCTTCTTCAATAGAGCCTGTGTCCTGTAGCTCTCTCCATCTAAGCCATTGTTATTTATCTGAAGCCCTTCAGATGTGGTGGCAAGGTTTGGGGGAGGGAGAGCTTCCTTTGCTTTTATGATTAAATCTCAGTTTTGTGTTGGGCCCCAGTCAGTGGACTACGAAGCATCTCTTAGCCTTTTAAGGCAGGGATTCTAGAGAGGTCTGTGGTTGTCTTGTTGCTCTTCTCCAAGGTCAGATAAGTCTCTGGTAAAGCAGTTTCCTTTGGAGGACAGGCTTTCATTAGGTAGAGTGTTCGGGGCATATATTTCAATGGTTACTTTTCTCCTTCCTCTACCCAAAACACAAGGATTTTTTCTCTGGCCCTCACTGTGAGAACCTGGTGGAGTTCCCGGAGGTGAAATATCAGAGGGGTGGTCCTCCTAAAACCGCCCCCACCCCCCGCCGAGTTGTTAACTCTCACGCAAGTGCACACTCAGCCCCAGGAATTCATCAAAAGGATCATCAAAGTGTCTCTCACAGCTGCTGCCCCCTGTGGCTCCTCCTCCCAGTAATCAGATCTCTGTTCTGATTCTCTGCATTTGCCTGTCCCTCCAGATCTGCGGGTGGCGGTTGGTCCTGGGGCCTCAGTTTTCTGATGGATCTAGAAAAGTCATTCGTTTTCAGGGTTTTTTCAGCTTTTTTTCTTGTTCTGAGGAGGGGAGTCATGACTTCTAAGCTGCTTGCATGCAGGGGCTGAGACCAGAAGTTCTTTGAATTCTATAGTGTTTTGGTAATTATCATTATTATCTAAATATTTGGTTTTCCTTTTTTTCTTTGAATCACGTGTACTTTAAGAATTTCACCATCTCCAAGTAGTTGATATTTATCTCTATTCTCCTTTTATTAAAAATATAGTTTCAAACAATGTAAATTACAATATTTCAAGTTTTGTTAATTACTGTGAGGTTCTTTGTGACTTTAAAAATATATCATTGTACCAGGGCTTTAATGAAAAGATTGTGTATTTTCTATTGTCAGAGCAATAGAGTTAATTTTACTGATGTTAGCACTTAATTTGAAAGCCTTACATTTACTTGACTTTGTGCGCTATACACTGTTAGCTTTCATTTTTAAATGCCTGTTATGTGAAATTGGAAATTAGAGGATTTCATCCATGATTACAGGACAACAGAGCCACTGGTTATCTGAACAGTCTGTCAGATTCCAGAGGCTTCAAAGCAGCGGTCCACCCAGGTGAATCTGATAAAACTATCTGCAATGCGGTGGTTCTGATTTTGGTAAAACAGCGACAACAAATTAATTCAGTGGATACGTACGTCCACACCCATAATCAGTGATCAAAAGTGTGCTTTATCCACAGGGAAGTTATCTCAAACCAGGAGCTGCATCTCTGTTACCTCTTGTTCTGCACCTTGGCTTAAGAGACGCCAAAACCATTCTTATCTGCCATATCACCAAAAAGCTCTCTTCCAAGCCCGGGCTGGCTTTCAGATAAGCATCAAATGTAGATTGTATAATTAATTAACTGTTTTCTATTTCCTTTTCTGCCTACTTAAAATTCATGCTGATTCATACACCAGACTAATTGTGTGAATCTCAGTAAAGTTTGACAATGCCAATAGAACTGCTAATGGAATGGTGAGAAAATACAGAGACAGTAAGTGTCTTCAGAGCAATGCCACCGAGAAAAAAAGAAACAGAGAAGGAAGAAGGGAGGGGGGGAGGGAAGGAAGGGAGGGAGGGAGGGAAAGGAAGAGAAAAAAGAAGAGAGAGAAAGAGATTTGACTTCATCAGAAGTATAATATTAGTTATTCAGATCTGCTTTTCAAAGTCTACTTTAAGAAATGCTGGTCTAAAGCCAAAATACTTAATGATGCCATTATTTATGAAATGTAAAAAGCATTAGCATATTATCTGGGGCATAAACCACACAGAGTAGTTATAATTCCTGACTAAAATCAGGGCAGGAGAAAATTCATTTTGTAAAAAAGGAATATAGTGGAGCAGTCCCACTAAGTAGGACGGAACTGCCAGCTACGGTGCTAGAGCAGGCAGGGCGTCACACAGTTTCAGACAGTGAGAAGAGGTTGGAGTGTGTGTGGGAACGCAGTTTGTAGTACATTTTAAACAAAATTACTGAGGCCGGATTACTTTCTCCTCTCTTCATATGGTTAACAGAAAACAAAAGAGAGTTTGTGTGGGAAATCCTATTCAGCACAGCATACGCAGTTTATTATAAAATTACCTTTGAGAAAACTTTTTATTTTGAGATAATTTTCGATTTACAGAAGAACTGCAAAAAATAGTACAGAGTTCCCATATGTCTGACACCCAGTTTCTTTATGTATAGACATCTTACACAACAAAAGAACCGTTTTCAAAATCAAACTGTTAGTCTTGACACAGTGCTATCGAATAAGCTACAGACAGTGTTCAGAACGTCCACTCTGTAGTGTACAGCGTTATGGGCGCCCCCACACGCAAAGTCACGTGTCCCCCAGCACAACATGCTCGTGCCGTCCCTGTACATCCTACACCTCCCCTGCTCTCTCCAACCCCTGCAAACCACTGATCTTTTCTTCTCTCCATATTTAGTTTTGCCTTCGCGCAAAAGCATATAAATGGAATTATATAATATGCTATTTTAATAAATTTTATTGATTATGCTATCACAATTGTCTCATTTTTTTCTCCCCTTTATTCCCCTCCACCCTGTACCCCTCCTCCCACCATCGTTCTCCCACCTTAGTTCATGTCCATGGGTCGTACATATAAGTTCTTTGGCTTCCCCATTTCCCATACTGTTCTTAACCTCCCCCTGTCTATTTTCTACCTACCATTTATGCTTCTTATTCCCTGTACCTTCTCCCCCATTCTCCCCGCTTCCCCTCCCCACTGATAACTCTGCATTTCTGTGATTCTGTTCCTGTTCTAGTTGTTTGCTTAGTTTGTTTTGGTTTTTTTTTAGATTCACTTGTTAATAGTTGTGGAATTGTTGTCATTTTACTGTTCATATTTTTTATCTTCTTTTTCTTAGATAAGTCCCTTTAATATTTCATATAATAAGGGCTTAGTGACAATGAACTCCTTTAACTTGACCTGATCTGGGAAGGTCAAGGCACTTTATCTGCCTTTCCATTCTGAATGATAGCTTTTCTGGATAGAGTCATCTTGGACGTAGGTTGTTTGCTTTCATGACTTTGAATACTCTTTTCCAGCCCCTTCTTGCCTGCAAGGTTTATTTGGAGAAATCAGCTGACAGTCTTATGGGAACTCCTTTGTAGGTAACTGTCTCCTTTTCTCTTGCTGCTTTTAAGATTCTCTCCTTCTCTTTAATCTTGGGTAATGTAATGATGATGTGCCGTGGTGTGTGCTTCCTAGGGTCCAACTTCTTTGGGACTCTCTGAGCTTCCTGCACTTCCTGGAAGTCTATTTCCTTTGCCAGATTGGGGAAGTTCTCCTTCATTATGTTTTCAAATAAGTTTTTAATTTCTTGCTCTTCCTATTCTCCTTCTGGCACCCCTATGATTCAGATGTTAGAACGTTTAAAGATGTCCTAGAGGTTCCTAAGCCCCTCCTCATTTTTTTGAATTCTTGTTTCTTCATTCTGCTCTGATTGAATGCTTATTTCTTCCTTCTGCTCCAAACCATTGATTTGAGACCCAGTTTCCTTCCCTTCTCTGTTGGTTCCTGTACACTTTCCTTTATTTCACTTTGCATAGCCTTTACTTTTTCCTCTATTTTGCGACCATACTCAACAAATTCTGTGAGCATCCTGATTACCATTGTTTTGAACACTGCATTTGATAGGTTGGCTATCTCTTTGTCACTTAGTTGTATTTTTTCTGGAGCTTTGATCTTTCCTTTCATTTGGGCCATTTTGGCAGGGTGGGGCGGTCTGGGCACACCTGTATGTAGTAAGGGGTGGAGCTTTAGGTATTAGCCACAGCAGGGCAACCCACATTGCTGTGTGGTGGCGCCGTTTGTGGGGGAGGGGTCCAAGAGGGAACAATGCCACTTGCTCAGCTCTCTGCCAGCTTTCAGTCACTTCCCCCTCTACCCACAAGCAAACTGGGCCCTTCTAGCACTGATTCCCAGGTGAGTGGGGTTGTGTATGTTCTAGGACCCCATGGATCTCTCCATCAAACTCTCCTATGAGGCTGGGCGTTTCTCCTGCCTCTTCAACCCCCACAGGTTTTTTGAGTAAGGAATTTTGAAGCTTTATTTTCCCCATGCTGGGACCCTGGGTTGCATGGTCTGTCTCACTCCCCAGTTGTTCCTCCCGGTTCATCTGCACGTGAATGTGGAACCACCCTGTCTGCCAGCTGCTGCCTTGCTACAAGTCCTCTCTGCCCCACTGCCCATCTTCGCCCCTCCTACCAGTCTTGATGAATGTTTCTTCTTTACTCCTTGGTTTCAGACTTCCATACAGTTTGAATTTCTGGCAGTTCAGGTTATTTTTTGTTTTTAAACTTGTTGTTGTCCTTTTGGTTGTGCAAGAAGGCAAAGTGTATCCACCTATGCCTCCATGTTGGCCGGAAGTCCCAGATTTCTTTACTATGCTATTCCCTGAGTCTTGCTTGTTCCACTTAGCAAAATGGATTTAAAATTTATCTGTGTTGTGTGGATCAATAATTATTCTTTTTTTTTCTGAGTAGTGTGTAATTAAATGAATGTACCAGTATTTGTTTATCAATTCACAAGCTGAAGGCATCTCAGTTGTTTTAAATTTTGGGGATTATAAAGGAAGCTGGTAAATATATAATGTAACAGTTCTTATTTTGAACAAAACATGTTCATTTCTCTTGGGTAGATATCTAGGAGTGGAGTGTCTGAGTCATATGATGCATATTTTTATTTTGATAAGAAATTTCCAAACTGTTTTCTGAAGAGGATGTACCATGTTTCATTCCTTCCAGTAATGCTTGGGACTCTAGGTGCTCCACACTCTCGCTCGCACTTGGAATTGCCGTTTTTAACTTTAGCCATTCTAGTGGGAGTGTGGTGCCAACTCATTGTGTTTTCAACCCTCCGTTCCCTACTGGCTAATGATGTTGAGCGTCTTTTCATCTGCTTACTGGCTGCCTAGATACATTTTTGGTGAAGGGTCTGTTCCGATCTTTTGTCCATCTTTTCAACTGGTATTTTGTTTTCTTATTTTTGACTTTTCAAGGTTCTCAGAAATATGATTTGGAAATAAATTCTTCTAGTCTGTGGCTTGCCTTTCTATTCTCTTCTCAGTGTCTTTCACAGAGAAAACACTTTATATTTTAATAAATTCCAGTGCAGCAATTCTTAAAATGAATCATGCTTTTGATGTCCTATTTTAAAACTCTTTGATAAATCCAAGGTCACAGATTTTTCTCCTAGCTGTTTTATAGTTTTATTTTACATTAAAATCTATGATTTATTTTAGATCAAGTATAGTGTATGGTGTAAGGTGTAGGGTAAGGTTCAGTGTGGTGTCTTTTTGTTTTTGTTTTTATTTGCCTATAACCATCCAGTCATTTCAGAACAATTTGTTGAAAAGACTAGATTCTCTCCATTGAATGGCCCTTGCTGCTGTTTTTTTAATCAGTTGGCTTTATTTTTTGTGGGTCTATTTCTGGGCTCTCTATTATGTTCTGTTGACCTATGTCTCTATATTTTACCAATACCGCAGTATATTTATCACCGTAGCTTTATAATAAGTCTTGAAATCAGGCAGTATGAATCCTTCCACTTTTATTGTTCAGAACTATTTTGGCTGTTCTAGTTATTTTGACTTTCCATCTACATTTTGGAAAAAAAACTTGTTAAAATCTATTTAAAAAGCTTTCTGGGGTTTTAATTATTTTGACTCTATAGGTCTTATTTGTGAGACTCGACATTCTAGTAATATTAAGTTTTTCAATCCATGAACATAGTAGTATATCGCTCTCTGTTTTGGTTGTCTTTGATCAGTGTTTTGTGTTTATAAGAATAAATATTATTCATATATTTTGCTAAGCTTATATCTAAGTATTTAATTTTTGGTGATATTGTAAAGTATAATGTTTTCTTAATTTTGAATTCTAATTGTTCATCACTAGTCTTTCACTCACACAGGTACAGCTAGACAGGGAGTGAGTCCTCCACCATCAGAGAGGCAGAGTCCCCAAAACCAACCAGGAGTTTGGTCCTTCATGAGCGCACAGGCTAAGAGGATGATGGAGAGCAGAGGTCTCCATGGAGACAGGGAGGAATAACGGGGAAGGCAATAGAGGTGGTCTGGGAATGTCAGGGCTGGGGAGGGGGAAGGAAGCCTTTTGTGATTCTGCTATTCCAGCTTGGGGGCGCTTCCTGGAGTGAGGGCAGACCCCTGAAGGTGCTGGGAGAGCTCTGACCTTCTGGTGCTTGGAGAAAGGGTGTGATCCCCAAGGATGACGTGAGTGAGTAGCCAAGACCTCAGCTCGAGAACCATGGAGGATGCCTCCTGGGTAAAAACTCAGAACATTAGAAGTGAAGGACCGTGGGGCCCAGTGCACATGGGACACTGGCAGGAGAAGCTCTGTGACCAGAGATGAGACATTGCCCAGCCCCCCTTCGAATGCCTTAGTAATCTGATGGTTCATTTGGGGTCTCCAAGAGATCAGGAATGCCGTGGAATTCTCTGTTTTACACGCCTGTTGCAGAGCTGTTATCTGTAGCTCCTGGCTAACTAGCTCTCTTCCGCCTGGAGCTCTGCTGGCTTCGGAACCAACCCCTCCAGTTCACAGGCCAGGAGATGAAGGTTCACAGAAGGGACATCACTTTCCATGGTCACACAGCTAACATCGACCTCTAGAGCATGTGGCTGTGAAGTGGTGTTCTTTTACAAGCTCACACCCTTTCACTATTGTTTTCTGTTAATTAAATGTCTTTCTAAAATGCTTTAGTTTTACTTTCCACAAGTTGGAAGCCCTGCCCACTGAAGTGTTAACAGCCTCTGTGAATTATTAGGTTTCTTGGGCCACAGGGCTCCCCCACAGAGGAGGTTTATGGGTCCCACTGTGTAAAATGTTAAATTTCAATTACTGGGTTTTTTTTTTTTTAATTGCAAAAGCAGCATCTTTGTATTATAGAAAATTGGGTAAATACAGAATAACAGTAAAAAAATCAACGCTGTCACTCATAATTCTACTTTATTCTTTTGAAAAGAATATAGTTTCAAATAATTAAAGCAAGAAGCAGAAGCCTTGTCCTTCCCCCAGAGGTAACCCCTGTCAACAGCTTGTTGAGCATCCTTCCAGAGAGAGATTCTTCGGGGTCCAGGACACAAACGTAGCTCAGCCCCTGCAGTTGCCGCCTCTCTCGTGACTGTCCTTGCCATCATTGGCAAATAGTGACTAGAGGAAGTAGCTAACGCACTGGCTTCTGCCAAGGGGGTTCTTCCTTTCCTATTTATTTAACCTCTGGCCGCTATCTTGAGTGCTACTTTGGTGTGATATTTAATACAGGAAATGCACTGCTGCCGCTTTATCTCCCCATGTATCTGTGTGGGAAGCTTGTGAAACAAACGTTTCCGACAATCACTCCCTTCATCGGGAAGGTCTCTGAGCCTGGGGGAGAGATGGCAGAGTCAGACGCTACCCTCGAGTGAGGTGCCGAAGAAGAAGGTCTCTTGAGCTGGAATTCGAATAGAAATCGCCCCATTTCCTCTTTAAAGGTCTGGTGGGAAAGGAGGGGCGTGACTCAGAGATGAGAACTCAGAGGACACGGAGATGTGCGAGTGACTGACGACGAGCTCCTTCCCTCGTCACTTCCACCCCCGTCCCAGTACACAGCACCCACATTGCCACCCCGCGGGCTGGGAGGCCTTCCAAATGTGCGCTGGTGCAGATAAACACACACACACACCGTCCACACGCCTGCCCCTCCACACCCACCCTAACACCCCACCACACCCCCACACCACACAAACTCACCACGCACACACATCACTCACACACACCCCACACAAGGATACGCATGTACACACCTGTGATTTTTAATAAAAAAGACAGCTTGAAGAGCGAGTCCAGTGGGGGAACGTGTCGTCCCTGACTGTACAGTTGCCTTGCACCAGTGAGCTTTTTAGGTAAAAAGAAACAGCCATCGTCCCTTCAGTAAAATACTCATTCGATAGCATCGTCTCAGATGGTGGTGAGCTCGTCGTGATGGCTCTCCGCAACTCACAGTCTTCTGGTTCGGACCTCGCTGCACCCCGCAGGGCACTGGCCTAGGCCGAGCAGCTGAGCTGGGCAGAGCTGTTTCTTCGCGGGCAGGTGGAGGCCTTCCTTCCCGCCTCCCGAGCATCTCACTGCGCGTGGATGGACCAACTGTCCAGGAGGCCCTGGGGCGAAGTCGTTTTCACTATGTTAACAGCTGAGTTGTTAATGAACCTAATTTACAATTTCAATTAAATCTAGCCTCAATGAAATCTCTTCTAATTTGCAATTAAATTAAATCTATTCTCTGTTCTCAGCAATAGTAAAAGTGTGAAAATTTCTAAAAAAAAAAACTTTCCTAAAATTTGCTAACCAGAGCATTTAAGAAAAATGAAACGGAGACTGCCACACAGAGCCCGAGAGCCTTGCATTCTGGGACAGAACAGTGTACTCTACCACGGGATGGGCATCAGGCCCCGCTGGGATGCAGACCTCTGTCCCAGTCTCCCGGCGGCCTCTGAAGAGCGGTAGCTGACAGCTGGCTTCTGCTTCGTGCGGTTCTGTGATCCTAATGCGTTCCGTGCCTGACACAGGTGCTACGTACGGAACACACGCAGCAGTGTCACCATGCACACGCCTTCCGATGTGCACACGTCCATAGGACTTCCACACAAAAGCCACATTCTGCCTAGAGGTAGGGACCATGTGGTTGATGGGACCGGGGAAGTACGGAAGAATTTGGATAACAGGCAGAAGGAGGTGGGGGCTAGCTAAGTGTTAGATGGTGGATCACAGAGGCAAGAAAGACAGCAAGATACAGGGATTCGCCAACGAGGAAAGTCATTCAGGGTTCGTTTCTGCTGAGGCTGTAGTAGATGGGGGGCTTTCCATTGTCTAATTTTGCAAAAACCACACTTGCTATGTGTTGAAAATACCTTCTGATATTCGGGGTACATTTTTCTTTCTTTAGTTTTTTTACCTTTATTGTCTCACATTACATCATATCTAAGCAAGCAAAAGAAGGACTTGCCTCCTCCGGTGTGAACACCTTTTAAATATTTGTAGACTTTTATCAGGTGCCCAAGTATCTCCTCTGTGCCACTCCTCGGCCAGTTGGCACACTGCCAGGTCGTTTGATCTCCGTGCCCGGCCCCCGCTTTGATCATCTGGGAGCCTTGCCCGGGACCCTCTCGGCTGTATCAACTCACTGCTGTTAACACTCGCTGCTCTGCACAACCCAACTGCAGCCTCTGGACGTGCAGACTGCAGAGAGAACGTTCCTTTGTTGTCCCACGGTGGACAGCCCTGGAGTACCTGACCCAGCTCAAGACTCTCTTTATGGCTGTAACTAAAGTCGCTTCCAAGCTTACAGTTGAGTAGGTTAGCCTTTCAAGTTCTGAACAACAATAAAATGTGGGATGGCTTTACCAGTGGGGTAGCTGGTGAATTTGTCTTCACCTTCTTCGGATGTGTTTTGCTAAAGCCAGTCCAGCCTTTCCATGGAAATAGATAAGCTTTAAAATAAGAATACTACCGGCAGAAATACATTGACCGGTATGTCCACTAACTCTCTACATATTTCCTAGGATAATTTTTTCATTATGGTGCCTAGAACAAGAATAGTAACCACAGGGAGGGATGGGGGCTGGGAGAAGGCTGCACAGAGAGGAGCTGGAAAACTGACCGTGAGTGCTGTGCTGTGTATTTCATCAACTAACCAGTGCAGGGCCCAGCCTGCCCCGGGGGCTGCTTCAGGAACTGGGTCAGTGTCCTCTGTAGAGGAGTTGATAAGCCATTCTTAGCTCTCATTGGGGTGTGGCCCAGCAGATGACCAATAAAGGCTGGTTAACTAAAGGAAAGACTCATTTCTGTTAGGAACGATCTGTTTCTCAGGTTCGATCTCCTGGGTCCTGTTACTCTTTCAGTGGGTGAATTAGCATGCATTCTCTTTCCTAAGCTATGCCTTATTTCATAATATGTTATCTCTGTCTTTCTGATACAAATTCTTTGGCATTCTCCAAATCAATTTTTTAAATAATGTTCCTCAATTTTATGGGAAAATTTTACCAACCTACTTAGTCCTGTTTTCCATCATCCAAATAAGGCAGGTTGGATGCTGCTCTTCAGAATTGTGTCTGCTTAATCTAATGCGAAGTAATATGAGGAATATTAAGAGACGACTATCTCTTCAAGACCAAATGGCACATTCCCTGAAATTCATACCTTTGTATTCTAAGCAGTAACAGAGCCCAGCATCTTAATTACTATGTAAGTGTGCAAAGGAAAGCAGAAATCTCTAAGGAATTTTTACCTAGACAACAGAGCTTTGTAGATTAAAGCCAGCCCTTCTGAGTTACCTTAAGAGGTAAAATAAAAACCTTCTGTTAGAGGCCAAAGAATCCAGAATTCCTCAGGACTAGCTCTCCAAAGCTGGCATTGCTACTTCAGATGGTTGTTGAAGTTTGTGAGTGACATGCAGAGAAATTCTCAAAGGAACGTTTCCTGTGGAAACTACAAAGAGGCTGCCGCGGTGGCATCCACAATGAGAGTTTTAAAAGACTCACACTTCAAAGAGCTGTGAGGTGGGATACCTGCGTTTCCTCCCCAGCGTGTTTATTCTGCAGTGTCATCTGCTGTACCTGGAAAGCGGAACGTTTGTCTACAGGAATTGCTCCTTGTTCTTGAGGTGGTAAGACATTTTCTTCGCATCTAAAATGTTTAGGAAAAGAATTTTGTCTTGGTTTCCTAGATGACCAGAATATTTATTACAGCTTTTCAACATGAACAAAATACCGTGGCTGACACAGAAGACATGAAACAGAGCCCTGACCTTGAAGAAGCGTCGCCGTGGAGACGGAGACAGATGCGCACCTGGGTAAGGTGAACACACGGAGCACGGGGAGGAAGCTCGTCGGGGGGCTCAGGGTGGAGTAAACGAGGGCTCAGATTCCGAACGGAAATGCTGAGGGCCAGCCTCTGCTGCGGTGGTGGGGGTTGTAGGTAGTCGTAGACATGACTTCCATCTTGGAAGACACCTCCCCTGTGTTCGTGGAACACAGCATCACTCTCTTCTCTTCTGCAGCCCCAGCAACAGTTGGGACTGTAAATCTGGCTGAATGTGCAGCCATTAAGTTCATCCACCACGGAGCTCGTTTCCTGCCTTTTCCTTCTGTGTGAGCCGTGGGCTTCTCAGCCCGCTGATCAAACGGCCCTTCTTCCTCCCCTCGCTCTTTCTGAAGCTAACAAAGCAGGGGGACTGAATTAGTCTCAAGCAGAGTCTGGACTCTTCCTCCTGGAGCATGGGCCTGCCCACCCCCACTCAACCCCAGAGCTGATCCAGGTGGACTTTTCAGGAGCCCAGTGAAGCAGGAACCTAGGAAACCTTTGCCCCCTGCTGTGCGGCTCCCGGGCTGCTCCAAAGGCACCTGCTGTTGACCACGCCCTTTCCCTTCAGGTGTGCACTGGGCCCCCCTTCACACCTGTCACCCGCCCAGAGGGAAGACCTGGCTGCTGGCAGGGGACAAGCTGGCTGGAAGGAAGACTAGCACCAGAGAGGGCAGGAGTGAAGGGGGAGAAGCCAGGAAGAACAGCGTTGGCGGAGTTGATCCTGCCCATTTCAAAATGACCCTCCACGTTGATCTCGGAGTTAGATAGTAGTTAATATAATCTACAGCAAGAAAAGAAAGAGAAAAAGGGAAGGAATAAGAAAAGAAAAAAGGGCCCTGGCTGGTGTAGCTTAGTGGATTAAGCGCGGGCCTGTGAACCAAGAGATCACGGTTCGATTCCCAGTCAGGGCACATGCCTGGGTTGCAGGCCAGTTCCCAGCAGGGAATGCACAGGAAGCAACCATACATTGATATTTCTCTCCCTCTCTCCTTCCTTTCCCCTCTAAAGATAAATAAATAAAATCTTTAAAAAAAATTTAAAAAAAAAAGAAAAGAAAAAAGGGAGGGAGGAAGGAAGGAAGGAAAAAGAAAAGGATTCTTCTATGTTCTACCTGGGAGAAAAAGGGAAATGCCCTTGTTTCTCTATTTTTTTTGCAATTAAAATTTAATTACGGAATACTTTACATGTCCAAAAGCAGGCAGGTGGATCTCACCAAGACTTTACATTTCTATTCACCAAAACATCATTAAGAGAGTGCAAAGCACGCCGCAGACTAGGAGGCGCTGCTCCCTACACGTGAGCGCGAAGAGGATCACCCAGAGCGAGCAAGCGTTCTCCCCAAGCACGACTGTAGGAGAACCACCCGAGTTTGAGGTCGGGCGCCTCACAGAGGACGACGTGCACGTGGCCAACGAGGAAGCGAAGGCGCTCCGTGCCATCGCTCACAAGGAGAATGCAAATCAAAACCGGAAAGAGGTGTCCCCGCACGGCCACCAGAACAGCTGAAATGCTGCAGGACTGGCAGTGACGAGCGTTCATGAGGACCAGGGCTCAGAAGCAGCTGGCGCCAGCCTTCCCGGTGCGACCGCTTCGGAAAACTGTTCGGCACTTTTTACTAAATCTAAGCATATGCCGAACCTCAGATTCAGACATTCTAGTTCTACGCAAAGGAAGTAAAGGCATATGTTCATAAATAAATATGTTCAAGAAATATATAGGTGCTTTACCCACTACAGCCGAAAACTGGGGGAAAACATCGGATGCCCACAGTGGGAGGTTAGATAAGTAATTGAGGTGTGTTCACACGATGGAGTACAGTTGTCCCTCGGTACCCTTGAGAGACAGGTTCCAGTCCCTCCCATGAAATGGCATAGGGTTTGCAGAGGGCCTGCGGCGGGGTCGGTGCCCACACATCTCCGCATTCCCTCGGGTTCAGTCCAGTGCTGGGCATGTGGCAAATTCAAGTTCTACTTTTTGACGCTTTCTGGGACTTTTTTCCCCCCCGGATACGTTTGTGATCTGTGGTTGGCTGAATTTGCAGACCTGAAACGCACAGGTAAGGGGGCCTGCCAGACTACACGGCACTTCTGAAGAGTGACCTGCTGGCGCAGACAACCTCGCGGACGAGTCTCAGTGACGTCACGTGGAGGGAACGAAGCCAGACGCAGAAGAGTATACATATCGGCAGAATCCATATACATGAGTTTTAAGAACAGGCCCATTTAACTGATAACTGATGTCGGTAGTGATGACCGGGGCGGAAGACAGGAACTGGGATGCCGCACAAGCAAAATGTACGGTGTGCTGAGCACTTTCTGAAAATCAGTAACAGTGGAAAATTGTAACGGTGGGGAATTCTGACCCCCACCCCCACCGTCCTTCTGACGTTGTTTCTGTGAGTGCTGACGGACTAATACAGAGTTTGTAGATAAGCAGCGTGTTTGTAGGAGAATCCTAGGAACTCACTTCAGAAGATACAGACCCAACCTTCAGGCATCCCAGCTCCGGGGCCACGTGCTGACCTTCAGCCATGGAGCCAGGGTGACGTAAATCCAGGGTAACGTGAAGCTGGACGGCTAAACCAGCCAGACGCACCCGGACCGTCATTGACTCACCGGAGTGGACTGTGCTCGCCGGCACGTAGAGCACTCTGCAGCCCCTCCCTGATCTCTATTCCGTTCCGCTCTCCCTCCTTAGAGAAACCTCTGCCTCCTCTGAGAGGGGGAGACGGTCTGAGACCTCAGTCCCCCATCTTCCTGGGAGATGGGCTCTGAGACCTGAGTCCCTCACCTTCCCAGCGCAATGAGCTTTGAGATGTGAGACCTCCATCTTCCAGGTGGCTGGCACCTGCAAATACACCACTTTCCTTTACATCAGCACCTGCCTCTCCAGCGTTGACTTTCGTCGCGACAGGCAGCTGGACCTGCGTTCAGTCACGTTAATTTAGCTAGTGGTCATGTGGGTGCATATACATATTGAAAGTCATCAAGCTAAACACTTAAGGTTAATGTACTTGACTATATAGATATTCATCGATTTAAAGAGTATGAAAAATAAAACAGACAACAATATATGTTACTTAGACTTGTTTAGTGCTAGCATTTGTTATGCTTGCTTCAGGTTTTTTTGTTGATTAAAATATAAAACAATATAAAATAGATTTCAAGCCCCCACCCGCGCCCCACATTTCTCGGTCCCCAGAAGCAATCCCATCCTGGGAGAGGTCTGCATCCCGACTTCCGTGCCTTCCTTCTTCGTCCTGAGCCTGCTCTGGCCCAGGCAACGTTCTGGTCCATGGGGACTCGGCAGTGAATAGAACAGATGCCCCTCCCTGTCCTCCCGCAGCTGCCCTTTGAGAGGGTGCAGGGCAGACGCTAAGTACAGGGTGTGCTCGCTGAGAGCGTGGGCTTTGGAGGAAAGGAAAGCAAGCAAGGGGAGCAGGGAGGGTGTGTTGGTGGGGGTGGGCGTCAGACAGGATGATACTTGAGGAAAATCTGAAGAAGGTGGAGCAGCAAGGCACACAGACCTCAGGGAACTCATTCAAGGTCAAGGGAGCTCAGGTTTGAGGAGTGAGGACGTGGGGACAGATGGTGGTGGAAGGAGGCTTGACCTGGGGTGGCAAGCCCACAGCACAGTGCACAGAGACTGTGTTGTAGAACTGTGCACCGGAAACCTGTGTGATTTCGCTTGCCAGTGTCACCCCAGTAAATTCAATACGATGGGAAACCAATTGAAAATAAAATAAAAAATAAAAAACAAAGTCAGACACGGTTCACAGCAACCATCTCCAAAGGACTACGTGAACTGAGTCTGCCCTCCCAGCTCGGTAACCGCCGCAGCTGCCTCCCCCACGGCGAGCAGACGCGCTGGATGGGACTGCGGTTTGGCACATCAGAAATTTCAAAGCTCTTCGGCCTATTGACAAATGAAGTGGCAGACTAAAAACGTCCAGCTTCGTGGGGAACCTGGACCCCATGTCCTCCAATTAATATTTGGAGTCTTTAGAAAAAAGCATTTAGAAGTATTTATGGAAAAATCTGGGGCAGAGGTTTGATGAGAGAATTCCAGGATCTGAAGAGTTTTCGGGTAGAATTTTTGAGCGGGAGTGGAGGTGGAAATCACCCAGTCCATCATTAATCAGCTTGCCGGCCCACGCATACCACAGAGGTAAGTCACTGAGCGCAGTGCCCAGGACTGCGAAGGCCTCGATCATTGCAGTTGGTCATTATCAGAAATTTTCTCAGTACTTTGTGCTGAGTTCTGTTACTAGTGAAATCTGTCCTCTCTCCTCCCTTGCTACTCTTTCCCCATTTTACGACACAATAGAAAAAGAAATGATAAATGTGGGAAATCGCAATCACAATGAAAGCCCAACAAAATGTCTCCTCAATGTCTCTTGTTTGGAAGGAGCCACCAACAAAAATGAGCGAGATAATTTGAGCCTTTCCCACTGCACTGGAAAGCTGGCATGTTAAAATCTGAAACGGGTAAGGAGATTCCCTGTAAACTTAGCAAATCTTCTTTTATGTTCAGATCATTGATTCAGGAATCCAGTTCATGGGATTTATCCTGAAAAAATCAAGGAAGTAAGAAGTCTTTCAGAAATAATTCTAAGAAATGGGGAAGGATGGAAATGTGCAGCATGTAGTCATGGTCTCTTGGATGTTTTTTTAAGTCACGTGGCAAAAGGGCTGGGGGCCCCTCTGGGGTTTGTTTTCAAATCCTTGTCATGTGGGCTCGCCCCTCACAGCCTAATCACCCCTCAGAGGCCCACGTCCTAACACCACCATCTTGGGGGTTTGGACTCCACCAGGGGAATTTGGGGGTGGGGGACACAGGCACTCAGTGGATAGCAAGCGTTTTAATGTAAAAGTGGCAACATGAGAAATGTGTCGCGTTTCCAAAGAGAGTCACCCTTCAGGAGCTGACTTCAGCTGCAGCCCACACGCCGTCTCACCCAGCACCCCTCCCCGGAGCTCTGTTCTGTGTTTGAAACGGACAGACGGCGCATGTGAAGGTGAAAATGGTGTCGTAAGGGCACAGCCGTTCTGCTGGGAGAAAACTCACCAGATCCTGTTTCTCTGCAGCCTTCAAGGACACTTCCTCCTAGGTGGAAGGCCCACACGGTGTGGTGTGTGGTTGCCTCTGGTCCTCACTCAGCTCCCTGCCTTGGGCAGAATTCTCCAGCAGGAGGCAGATCTCCTGGGGGGCTCCCAAAGCCAGGGGTTTGCCCCCCGCAAGCTGAGCTGGAGGAAAGAGAGCTTTGAACACAGAAGCCTTGCGTTTGAAGGAACTTGCACCTGCGTCCCATCCAGCTCACCCCGCTCTGTTGAGTACATAGTCAACTTGATTCCACTCTGTTCCTCGCAGTTCCCTGCCTGTGTGTGGTATTTTAATCCCATGATTCTCTTCTGGCTGAATGGCCCTTGCGGTTGCCTGTGACAGGTAGTTTTTCAAATCCCAAGGATTGCAAGAATGGGCACAGCAGTCAAATAATCAGAGAGTCTTTAAACAGAGATGATTACAAAATAAACAAATCCATACTTGAAAGCAATGGAAAAGCGTAAACACCAAGTGAACCAACTGTGCATTAGGAAAGGATTTCAGAAACCCTACGTTGTACTTCGAGTTCAGGAAAATGCGGATTATTCCTATTGGTGAAAGTGAGGGCCTAAGCAACTCGCTCCACGCTGTTTCGGCAGAGTTACTGAGCGTCAGCCCACAGCTACTAAGTGGCCCGTTGCTGCTTCTGAGGGAAGTAGAGTGCCCTGTGCCATTCTGAGTAATTCTGAAGTAACTTTCCAGAAGGGCTCCCTGAAATCAGATCTGCTGACTCGAGTTTTCCAATAAGAGACTTCGGTATCTTTAAATAGCGCTGTCTTTGAACTGAGACAATTAGGAAGGTCTCCAAAGAGATGAAGAATGTAGCCGTGAAAGCCCGCTGGGGGTGTGTCTTGCAGGGTCTATGTTGTGATTTGGAGATAAAAGAGAGAAAATGAATCTGTTTTTATTTTTTTCTCCCTTTGGATGGGAGCTGTCCATTAAACACACACCCACACATTTACGAAGCACTGAATTTCATGTTGCACTCTGATAAATGCAGAAAACCTCCTGGACCAGGTCTTAGTCTTGTTATCGTTATTTCTATTTTGTGGATGGAATAGCCAACTTCTAGAGGAGATAAACTGCTTGCCCCAGTTCCTCGGTCTTCAGTGGGAACTAGTACCCGGGTGTCCGGAGCAAGCAGAGGCCCCCCTGAAAGGCAAGATGAACCTCACTGAGCAGACCCAGTGAAGAGTCCTTGCCCGTTGAATATTCGCTAAGGGACGGCAGTGTCAGGGACGGCGGAGGCCCGACCTGTACACTGCACTCCAGGTCTCCCAGGGCTCTCATTTACCAGGAACCAGCCATAGCCAAAAAATCACCCCTTCAGGGTTTGAAAGACTCTTCCTGCATGGCCTCTATGGTTCGGCAAACCAATGTCACCCTGATAAATTTGATTAAAAAAAAAAGACAAAAGAGACCCTGCCTGGACCCTGTGGAAACCACGGCGGCGGCACTAATGGATGCTGACGGAGGTGACCCGGACGGATGAAAGCTCCACTCTCCGGCCCCTGCAGGTACCCTGTGTAGTAAGGCTTTTGGAGAGACAATAGCTCTCAGTCTCCCTCTGCCCTGCACTTTCCGTGAAGGAGTAAATGGAACTACCTGCGCTCTGCTGAGCAGCTGAGTTCTGTTGTGTGTCCTGCAGGTGGGCCCTCCCCGAGATGGTCTTCTTTGTGGTCTGGAAGCCACGAGACCAGCCTGGGAGTGTGGTTTTCCACGGGTGCGCCTCCACCCCTCCACACCCACTCCCTGCCTAGCAACATGCACTGTCACTTCTGCCCTGTCTCATCTCCATGACCAGGAACCACTTACCACCACTTCTGACGTCTCTTCTCTCCAACCTCAACCGCATCACTGTTGCCCAGACGCCCTTGACTGGCTGCCTCCAGGTCAGGTAGGATTTGTTGGACTCGACTAGTGTGGGCCATCGAACCTTTGCACTGTAAACTTGAGTGAGTTGTTAAGGTTCAATGCCTGCACATCTAGCTGCGTTCTGGTGTTCCCGGAGACTCAGGAGACCTGGGTCTGCTCTGAGCGAAGGACCGCTGGCTGCTGAGGTGACACCGTGGCCCTTCCTTCCCCTCTCGTAGCTCACCCGGCCAGCTTCAAGTATCCTAGGGCCACGGGCACTTCTGAGGGTTTTCCATCTCTGCCTCTGTCAGCATATGACACCACGGACCTCCTCTATTTTGAAAACTCGTCTTTTGGCTCGTCGGATGTAGCACGCTCCCCTCCCAGCTGCCTCTCTCTCCCCTCTCTGTGCCCTCCTTCAAGCCCCCTTGCCACACCCTCCTGTCTTTCGAAGGTAGGGTCCCCTAGAGGGCAGATGTCCCCTTGGCCTCTTTCCTCTCTTTACTTGTTCTCAGAAGCCCATCTAGCCCCGTGATTTCAATGAGCAATACTCTATAAAGAGGATGTTTGTGCACCTCTACCAACTCAACCAGGCGTGGTTGTGCACACGTGCGGAAGTAGGGACGAGGCACCGTTACTTTTCTGAGGGATCTCAGTGAGAGGTGTGTAGAAAAACCACAGTGCCATCTGATAAATGCTGCAACAATGGTGCACCACGACAGTCCCCACAAAGGGACGGCCTTTGAGGGGCGTCTTGAAGGCTGAGTGGCAGTTTAGCACGGGAAGAACAGTAAAGGGTGAATGCTTAGATTTTTGTTTTTCCCGTGTCTTGGGAAGCAGGCTGCTTGCCCTCCGTGTGTACTTGGGTATCCCACCGGCGGTCAGATCAAACCCGTCCCCTTCCGAGCTCCTCCTCCTTCCCCACTCACCCCAGGTGCCTTCTTCCTCATCCCAGTTCCTTCTGTAAACTTTCCTGCATCCGCTGCTTCCTTCCCCATTTTCCTGATAATCTAACCTTAGAAATGTCACCCTCGACTCAACCGTGTCAGATCCTGAGACCCTCCCTTTAACTGTCTCTGGAGTCCACACCCTCCTGCTTTAGGGCGTCAGCCTGTCCTCCCAGCTGACGCCAGCAGCAGGCCTGAGAGGTCTCCTCTGCTTGCCTCTGGGAGAGTCTCCCACCATCCTGCTTTGGAGCACAAGAGAGCACACGCTCTTCGTCTTTTCCCTTTTTGAGATAATCAGCTCCTTGTGATTCAAGAGCATCGCTTTTTTCATTATCTTCCTTCCTGGGGCTAAGCTCAGTGATTTGTATCGTTTATACTTGGTAAACATGTACTGAATAATTTGGGTAAATATGAAAAAATGACAGGTGAGTTCTGCAATCACTGTGGTCTCTCGTTTGATGACTTAATGCAAAAGTTGAGTAGAAAAATTGGCACAAGTAAAACTAGCAATGCAAAATATAAAATGTGTATCAAGCATTGGCATTTTAAGTGTGATATTAAAATATACGGGGATCAAAATGTGTCTGAAGTTATGACATCTACTAATAAAATTAGAGTCCATGTGGTAATGTGAATCGATATAAAATATACTATCTAATGCAAGTTTATAGGGTTATATAAAACATCTATGTTCACACTACAGGTACATTAAAAAAACCCTGCATTTATGGAGCATATAAAGTTCTCTGGTTAGAATTGGATTAGAAAAAGTAACTTTGGGGATGAATCTGAGCAGCCCTAAATCCTTTGTTAATTGCACATAAACACACACATCACTACGTAAAGTAGGGCTTTGCCTGCCAACTAGGAGTCTTAGAGTCTAGGGGACGGAGGCTGCTCAGGCCCCAGAGTGGCCCATGTGAAGGCTTGCGGGGCGGTGAGAGCATGGTGGGGAGGCGGACAGGCTGGGCGAGGGTGGCCAGAGCTGCCCAGCCGGGGACCCTGGAATGTAGGTTCGATGAGAGCAGGGAGCCACAGGGGTAAAGCTCGGGGGCAGGTCTTGGAAGTGATCCAGGTGGCCATGAGGTCGCCGAGGCTTGGGCAGGTCACCCAGGGGTACCTCTGACTGTCACGGAGAGTGGGGACTGGCGGAACATGGGTCTACCCTTCAACTTGAGCCTGAGCGCTTAGCCCTTGGGTGATACAAGTTGAAAAGACACAGGTCATGAGTGAGCAGGCAGTCAGCTGTCTCTGGGATGCTGGATGGAATGTCCAGTCTTTCGGGGGTCAGTCTATCCTTTGTAAAAGTAGAGTACATTTTAAAGTGAAATCAAAAGCATTTAAATGCATTTTAAATTGCATCTGAAACAGTATGTGTGCCTGTGTGTCTGGGATGGGGTCTTCTCTGATCAGCACTCCTGTGACGCGGGCTTCCCAGCAGCCAGCGAAGACTGTAGTCAGCATTTCCCAGCGTCTAACGAAGACCCAAGTTAGCACTTCCTGGCACTTCCAACCTGTGGCCGCACTCGGCCCTGAATAGTGGGGCCTCTAACCTAGGACCAAATTAGCATTTCTGCATCTGTGTGTGAAGAGAAACCACACACTGGGAGGCCCAAGACTCAGGTTTGAATCCTGGAACTGTCGCTTTGTAGATGTTTTACCAGCGTTTGCGAAACTCTGCAGCACGGGGAATGAGAATTGGATGTAGGTCTAGTTTACGCTTCCTGTGGTGCTTACAAGTCCCAAGACCTCGCCGTGGCCTCTCTGGTCAGCTGGCAAAAACAAGCGACTGAGGAAATAAATGGACCCACGGAAGGGCTAGAAATTTGAAGGAGATTATGAAGGAAATAATCAAGCAGATTTTAAACCATTCAGAATGTCTATGACCATGTTATTGTGCAAAGTGCTTTACATTTTTGAACTGATTTTGTTTATTCTCCACAACACACCCCATGGTCCATCATTTCTGTCCCTAAATAATAATAGTAAACTGTTTTTGATCACTCTCAGTTACGTGGGATCTCAGCTGTGATTGGAGGCAGAGGAGGGGGCAGAAAAAGGGACACAGAAATTAGGAGACAGGGTCCCTTAGATCTGGGGACCCTGATCTGGGCCTGAGACCTACCAGGTGGGGTAAGAAGACAAGAGTGGAGTCCATGCAGTCACATCACAAATAACTTCTCTCTCCTGGGAATGGCGAGTGACCTTGGAAAGGTCTGGAGTCAACTTCAAGCATCTGGGGAGAGCATAGAAAATGAGATGAGAGCTAAAAAATATGAAATTTGTCACAATGGCTAAAATGGACCAACTGTATGTCCACCAAAATGTGCAGAATTAGCAAGGTGCTTGGGGTAGAGAGGGGGCAATGCATTGTAGGAGTAGTGGAAAGGGATATTAAATAAGAAGCTTGCCTATCACTTTTTTCGAAGGCCATGTCCATGAGTACCAGGAATGCCCAACTTGAGAGAGTCTTTTGTTTGTCTGTGATCATTTTCTATGACATGGTTTTTGCACCACCTGCTGGCAAAGCACAGTGGTCCTACCTCTCCTGGACCGGAAGTCATGGATTTTGGTGGCTGGGGAGAAAGGACTGGGGAGATAAAAATCAACTTGGTTTATGGGAAATACGTAGCTACCTCTGCTAGCAGCATCCAATTCCTTGTCACCGCCTTGTTGACAAGTTTTAAATTGTGCAAGGTGATATGCACAGGTGTTTTCTTTCTGAAAGTGTCATAATAATAGGAGAAGATTATCTTGGATTAAGTTAGTGGGAAAGAGAATATTATTTTCCATGATTAAGAAAGACCGTCTATCTAGTAACCTGTCTCACATCCAGACTACTCTCTTTTTTGGAAAGTGTCTCCAGGCCAGCCCTATTTTAAAATGCTGAAGCAGCATTCTCTAGGTATTTATTTGTTTATTGCCAAAAAACCACTTAGATTTGGGAGGATTGGGCAACACCCCCGCGGCCGTCTGGGGGTAGCGTGCTCCGCCTTGAGGGCTGGAAGTGGCTTTGCTGAGTGAGGTTTTGGAGATACTTCCATCGTGTTCTTTTTGCCACTTTGCAAGGAATTTGGCTTTTCTCTTCGATTTTGACAGTAGGGATGAAAAGTCTGAGCTGAGATGATCAAGGGTCAAAGAGACTGAAGACTTGCCCATCATCCCCACCACGGGCTTTGACATCCCGCGTCTGGAAACCCGGGTCGGGGATGGGAATGCCGTGGGGTTCCGAGTCCACCTGGAGTTCAGAGCAGGCGTGTTCCCAGCCTGCCTCCCCGCGTGGTGCCCCAACCTTCTTTGATGGGAGGGAGAGGTGGTTTCCGAACAGCTGAGATGGAACCCGAATACTTTTCTTTAAATAGCCATTCCACTTCTTGTTCAGTTGCCCTAAGCCATCAGAACACATTTCTTCATTCTTCGAACACACCTCTGTGAAGGTTTCTTGGCTGTGAGTAAATGTTTGAAATCTCTTGTATCTTCATTCTTCAGTCTCTCTTTGCTCTGTTCCAGCTGTTCTACTCCACCCCACACTGCTGTATGTCTCTCAGCATTTGTGAATAGTTGCCATGTGAAGGGTCCGCATTTGGAAGACACTAGGAGGGACATGAATACGAAGATGCAGTTCAGATGCTCGAAGAGCCCGGTACTTCCGTCGGGAGAGAAGACAAGCACCCCAACCTCCTTAGTACAAGGATCTCATTCTTCCTAGAGGGACTCGAAGCCAAGTGCCATGGAGACGCTGCGGCTGGTGGATTACTTGGGCCGAGTGAACGAGAGAAGCGCCTAAGAAAAAAAACAAGCAGAAATGTTCCAAAGGAAATCCATACCATGAATCCTCATTTTTTCTTTTAAATGACTTCCTTTTATCCCTATTTTTTTCTAATGAAAGCAGCTTTCCCAGACTCAGATTCTTATCTGCTCATGTCACTCGTTTCCTTCTGGACCGCAAGCGCAGGGCCGTAGGGGAAGGTCCGGAGGAGGGCAGGGCTCCACAGACTGCTCAACCCTCTCTCGATAGGTTCTCGGTATTTCGGTAGCCTTTGAAAAGAGCAGATTGATGTTTTTAATCAGCAGAACCTGAAGCTGTTCCTGATAAGCATTGCTCCAAATGTCGCTTCCGTGGGAAGTCGACTCCGAAGCTCTGTTTGTTTTAAAGTGGCATCTGGAAAAATACTTTTGATCTAATCGTGAAGTCCTCTCGAAACGCCTAAGCTGTTCCACATGGACCCAGATGCGGGGAATGTGCCTCGGGAGGCTGTTTCAAAGGCGCAGGAACGGAATTCGTGTTTGGTGGCAACATCGATGTCTTCCAGACCCTCACAGCCCTTTCGTTTTCCAAATAAATCCGTGAAACAGATGTGACTGGAGGATACTGAAGAGATGCCAGCGTGACGTGAGCTGGCCACGCTAAAAGCAGAAAGGGCTTCCTGTAGAAGGGATGCCTTGGTTTGTCGTTTTCCATGTTGTATGGGTCAATTGCAATTCTGTCCTGAGTAAATGGCATCATACTGAGTGTCTTCTGAGACAAAGGAACTACTACAAAAGGCACGACAGTGCTTTGAAATAGCTTACACAAATCTGAACAACATAAGGTGATGGGAAATCTCAATGGCTTTCTGACATAGAAGTTAAATAATTGCAAGGAACAAATTTTCTCTCAAAATATATTTTATATCCCTAGTCAATGAGAAATTCTCTGGTCAGATAAAATCTTATTTGTTGGAGGGAAGACATATGAAGAAGATCTTAATTTAAAAAAAAATTTAGATTCCAAATAACTCATCATTAAAGAATAAATGTACAGTCAGTTCATTGTTAAGTGTTAGGTAGCATAAGAAATAAGGTTATGAAATGGAGTGATCTGTTATACATGCGTGAAGAAATCTGATATCCTTGTCTAGAAGTGGTATTTTGAAATACACTTTGGCTTTGCTTCAAGTACCTACCCGCTTAGCATTTTTCCTTCTAAGCATGTTTCTTGTCTAACAAATGTTTGGCTGCTCCTTTCACTTTAGATAAGGGACTGTCATTCATCTCTTCTCTGGAGAAGGGTCCGGCCAAGTTGGCGTCTGGAAACACATTCTTGCTGCCATTTTTAATTGCACAAGAAAACTCGCAAAGCTGGGCGCAGAAGCAAGCAGACTCTCTCTATTCCTCTACCTCAGAGTCATGACTCAAAAGCCAGAGACTTTTCTATCCAACGTGATCACGCCTGGGCTGCTGTTTGGGGACGATCCGCCCCCTCGGAGCCGGGCACAGTGCCACCCCGGTGGAGGGTCCCCGGGGACTCCTGCGTGTGGGAGCAGGCTCAGCCCCTCTGCGAGCCTCAGCCTCCCGCCCGCCCAGGCCTCCAGCCATAACACTCAATTACAAAGGTATGTGCTCCCTCTTCGGCAGTCTGGGATTTGCGATACCAGAATCTAAGGCTTTGATTATAAACATTCGGCTTCTGGTATTTGTAATTTAAACTATAAAAAAAAAACATCACTTCGGAAACAAAATGTAGCGTGTGGCCCCTATAACTGAGTAACTGTATTTATAACTTTTTTTTAATTAGGAAAAACCCAGTCGTCTGCCATTATTTAAACTTGAGACTACTTGCTTCGAAACTTTAAACAGTATAATTTCTGGGTACGGTCTTCAAGCAACTTCACGAGAGCCGCGGCTCCCGTGGCGGCCGCGGTTGGAGAGCCGGGATGGACGCTTCGCCTGCTCTCCCCAGGCCGCCTCTGACGGCAGCCAGAAACTTAGCCGCAGAAGGACACGGTAACACAGCAAAATAAAGGCAATAAGGAAGCCAGTTATTTAGTCAAGGTATCTTATAATGGCCTCCACAGTTTGAAAAAAAAAAAGACTTTCAGAAGGTAGCAAACCTTCATTGTTCTGTATAGATTTCATCATATATTTCCCTGAATCAAGAATACTCAAGAAAAAGTATAGATCTGTGAAGTACTGACCCATACCAAAGGCGCTCATTGTAGCTAATATCACGGAGGCTTAAATTATTTGGATTGATTGTGTTATCAAATTGCCGCATGTTAATTTTAATTCTTAAAAGGATGCATCTCTAGTTCCCTTTACACCAGTGTCATGTCGACCTTGTAATTTGCTTTCAAAGATGCTGAATTCATGAGATCTTGCCAAAACACCGCCCTGATATGAAGGGGTAACTGTGTAGAAGGCTCCCGTTCTCCACCCGTGTCTTGTAATCTAATTTAATGGGAGGGCGAAATGGTGCTAATAAAACCCAGGTCACCGTTTGATTGGTCCGTGAACCCTGGGAAAGGCTCAGAGCCCCGCCCTGTGGCTTCCAATGCCTGCTGTTGCAGGCAGGAAAGGTAAGGGGTGGAGTGGGACCCGAGAAGCTGTAGCTGCCAGCGCGGTAAGAAATCAGCCGGGTCCCTACGCTAGCGAGAGTCCTACACATCCCCCTGGGTGAGCTCTGCCTCCACTCGGGATGCAGGACCCTGCCAGAGAAGCTCACCCCCAATGACAAAATCTGGATCACACAGAGCAACGTAACTTTTCTGGAGCCTGTCAGTGAACTCAAGTTCCAGTCTCCGAGAGAGACCAGCCCCTCCCGGAGAGCCCGACTCACCCACCGCTGCCTCTCTGGCAGTGCAGAAGCAAGTGCGGAGACACCAGTAAAGACCTTACCAAGTCCCTTAAGGCCGGTGTGGGCCCGCAGGTTCCTTTGGAAAAGCTAGGAGCCCAGAAGCAAAGGGAGTTCCCACTGAGAAGCTGCTCACCGGGGAGAAAGGGCAGGCCCGAAGACGGGGTGGGAGGGAGCCCCCGGGGGTGGCACAAAACCCACCCGCCCACAAGCCTTTTCTCTGACTCAGTAAAGGCTTAGTGGTTCAGGGGCGGGACCGAACGCTCCAGCCAGGGACCCAGCAAAACCCTGTACCCCTGGAGGGGTAGAAGGAAGACCCACTGCCTTGGCGGTGGCGGGGAGTGGAAAGTTCTTGGGCCCCCAGGACATAAACAATACTCCTCAGTCTCTCACCGAGAAGAACCTAAGTTTCCAGGCCTCCTTGAAATCACGGCTAGTTAAATCAACCCCTGTCGCCACGTCCCTGTGTTTGTGCTTATTCGTTGAATGATGACCATCTTTCCAAATCCAGAACAGCTTAGAATAAAACAAAGTTAAATGATAAGTTTAAGAGACCAAATGCAGAAAAGAACATACTCTGGCTCTAAGGGCTAATCTGGTTATTGTGCTCGAACACGGTATTTGGTTCTGATTGGGCAGCCCGGTCAAAACTCGAAGTTTAGTGGGTTAAATAGTTGTAATGTAGGATGCTCACAAATGCCTTAAAAGAGACAACATCTTCTCAGTGGCAAGTTCTGAGGGTATCACGTTAGACTTCACACAAGGGACCTCGGGTGATAAAATGCTGTTGTTCATTCATTTGATGAATGTTTATTGTCCATCAGGCTAGTTCTGTGCTAGACATGGGAGCGAAGAGGTTGGGAACTTTCAACCAACTCAGTAGGAGAATCCGTATGTTTTGGTGACCAAAGAGTCAGAGTGAGCTGCTGTGTGTGACCAGCGTCGAGAAATCTCTCCAGGGCTCTCGCTGGGACAGAAGTCCACACGCAGGGGCAGCTGCAGGCGGAGTTGGGTCACCCCTCAAAGTTCAGCTTTGCATTCTCCTCCCCTCCCCTCCCCTGCCCTCCCCTTTCTGTCCTTTAACATATGGAAGGCCTTGGAGAGAGACACAGCCGCTGTGACTTGGGCTCATCGGTTGTTATATGGGACTCGATGCCCGGCAAGCAGGTGCCCTTCCTCCCCGCAAACCACTCTCCAACCCAGGAGAAACATCCAGAAAATATCTAGCTTAGCAAATTTCCTTTAAAGTGGCACTGCAGAATATTATTAGGATTCAGGGGGCGGGGGGAGACTGTAGCTGAATACTTCTCTATAAGTAAATTCTCTCTGCCTAGAACTATTCTGAATCCACTCCCTGGCTCCCCACGGAGGTGTCGAAAGAAGGGTGCTTGTTATCACTTCTACGTGGTAAGGACTTTGAGACTCATCGAGGGGAAAAAAGGCCCATGTGCACGTTTGAGCACACAGCTTTCACTCACCAAGTGAACTTAGTATCCACTTAATACCTAATTTTTCACAGGACCTCCAATTATCTAAATAATTGTTTCCTATTGAAACTTTGAAGGATAATTTTTTTTGCCTCAATCAAAACCCCTTTCCACTTCAGAGAGGGGCATTTCCCATGGACCAACCGTATACAATTGACTGTGGAACGGACGGTTATCTGCAGAGCTTCTGGAATGTCCCCCGGGGTGAATCTGTCAGTGATCTGGTCATCAGCGACGCATTGCGCTTGTTTTTCGTTCAAGGGAAATTTTGGAAATTTCACATGCACTCTGTTTATTCCACTTTGGCCTAAGTAAGGGAGCTCGTGTGGAAGTTGCTTCCTGCTTCCTGGAGGAGGAGCTGCTTCTAACTCAGCAAAGTCAGAGGTGGAAACATCCAGGTGTCCACAGTGCAGAAAACGAAGCAGAAAGGTGCCCACCGTTTTTCCCTCCCCTGAACTGTTTTTCCAAAAAACAGTTGTAATTCAATGCAGTGATGACTCAAACCAATGCGTTAAAAACTTCACTTTAGGTATTAGAGAAGTTAGCCATAGTTGCTATAGATATTTGATCTTTTAAGGTGTTGTCATTTTGAAATTCCTCAAATTTAACATTGCTGCATCACCATTAACTAAACCCCAGACTCTGTCCAAATTTCAACATGTTTTCCCATTAACACCTGTTTCCTGTTCTGGGATCCCATCCCCAACACCATGGTGCCTCCATGGTCAGGATTCTCGGCTCCTGTGGTCTGGATCGGTTTCTCAGACTTTTCTTACTTTTTGTACCCTTGAGAGTTTGGAGAAGCCCTAGTTAGGGATGTTTCAGAGGCCCCCCAATAATCTGCTTAAATGATGTAGAGGTGACTGGAGAGTTCTCAGAATTCTATGGGCAATGAATCAATCACTGAGCCCTTGAAAATGTAAATACCTGGGCCCCTTATTCCAGACTGAACGGGAGTCTCGGGAGGCAGGGAGCAATGCTGCGACATCCATACGTTTATAACGTAAAGCCTGTGTGTCTTCCTGACGATTTTGCAAACCGAGATCACTTCAGAGATCACAAAGATTATTAGTGTGTGTGTGTGTGTTGGTATATCTTTTTCTCTCTCTGTTTTCCATAAACATATATTCACATATAAATAAACATGTGACTATGTCTATTTAAACTGGCACTTAAAAGAAGCTTTTTCAAGTTTCTGAAAAAATCGCTTCCAGGGGAGGAGCATCTAAAGCAGTGACTTTGGATCAAGTACCAGGTGAGCTGGGTATTCCCCACTTAAACATAAAGCGAAGGATGGTTGGTTTTTCCTTTGTGTGCAAAGTCTTGTTTTTCCTGGAGTTGATCGGCTTTTCTGCCTTGGTTTTCTGCCTTTCTGCCAAATCAACTTTTCTGAGTCTTCCCTGAGGATTTTCAGATCCACCAGCCATTCCGTTAATTTCACTTTTCTGAAGACGTCTCTTCCCCAGACGTCTGGTTTCCTCTAACGCAGGCTGCTGCCCCGCTCGGGGACACAGCTTCGTTTTGGGATCTCTCCTCACCATCCCCTTGCCTCCTTCGGTGCTGATTTCTTCTGTCCCTTGTTCCGTATCTTCCTCTTTCTCGGTGGAACTCATCTTCTGGTGGCTTTTTGTGAGACTATAAGGGGCACAAAAATTTTCTAAAAATTCTAAAATTCCATTATTATGCACTTATACTTGATGTGTCACTGCCATGGTATATAATTCCGACAAGAAAACATGTCCTTTAGACTTTCAAAGGCATTGTTCATCCCCTCTGGCTTTATTGCTTGGCTTGAAATGTCTAAGTTATGTGGCATTTCCTTTCATTTCATCTTCAGAAGTTTTTAGGATCTTTTCCTTGCCCTGGGATTCCGAAAATGTTTGATAACGTGCTGTGATACGGCTGTGCCTTTCATTTGCTTGGCTACTTGGTTGACCCTTTGAACCAGGAAACTGGTGACTCTTGGTTCTGAGGAAGTTTCCTGCCTGATTCCTTGGATGAGTCCCCTTCCCCCTATTTCTATGTTGGAATGGAACTCCAACTTTTAATCTTTAAAGAAAAGAGAAAAGAAGAAGAGCATTAGATGTCTTCTTTACTCTGGCTGGT
The DNA here is from genome assembly GCA_028533065.1 of Trachops cirrhosus. Classification (NCBI taxonomy): domain Eukaryota; kingdom Metazoa; phylum Chordata; class Mammalia; order Chiroptera; family Phyllostomidae; genus Trachops; species Trachops cirrhosus. The sequence goes on along the minus strand of CM052548.1, from coordinate 3,289,653 downwards.
TAGCTATCCCAAGAAAAAGAAACGATAGGACGGCAGATGTATGTCCAGTGAAAGTCAGCAACAGAAAACAAAGTCCAGGGAAAATCACAATTCTTCCAGTTACTGTCCTGTGCTGAAGAATAAGGTGTGTGGGCTGGGGTGAAGGTAAAGAGGGATTTTCAGTGTCTTTCTGTAACTTTCTATGGGGGGTAGAGGTGCAAGGACAGAAGACCACGACCTTCACCTACTTTGGGGGGCTTCACAGCCAGCAGACACATCCTGACGGGGAGTTGGGTGGTGCCGGAGCCGGTGAGTCGTCAGGGAGTATGGCTCTCTGTGGCAGACTTGTTAAAGCTTTGAATTCCACCATGACCTTGACCTGGGGCTTTACTTGAGCGGACACATCGGTAGATAGGGTTAGAAAAAGGGGGTTCATGGTGAGAAGAGAGCATTACTCATCATTTATCCTCATTGTTATTTTCCTAATTCAATGTGCAAGGTGTTCAGCATTATCAACCGCCCCTCCGACACACCCAAATGCTCCCTCACACCCACCAACTGCGTCGCCAACTGCAAAATGACACCAAACAAAACTCAGCATTTACACACCCGTGGGTGATTTATTTGCTGGTCTTTGTTGATGTTTATTATGTCATTCACGCGCCCTTCACAGCTAAGCCATTGAGAGTCAAGTCATTGTTTTGTGCCCCCCGAAATGCTTTGCCTGGCCCACTCCACCCAGGTGTCCATGAACATGGTGGTCCATGATAACCCCACGGGCTCTCCTGTGAGTCTGGGAGAAAGACGGAAGGGGCCATTAACGCCCAGCTGCGTGCCAGCCAGATGCCCTAACGGCCAGCCCCGAGGAGCAGAAGCTGGTAGCTAAAGAAAGCGAAAGAGTGCTTCTCGCCGGGCGCGCGCTGTTAAGAGAATCTTCATACAGAGTCTCCGTGTTTCTTCACAGCATCCTCTTAGATTCCCTCCTCCTGCATTTCCTCCCAGACTTCCACCACGAGTCAGTGTGTGAGGTCAGTAAACAATGGGGGAGACTGATTATGGAAAGAATTCCCTTCAGAAAGTTAAATAGGGACAAAAAGTGGTTGGAGTGATATCAGAAGGCCAGCAGGGGATGGTCAGGTCAGTGACAGTGGCAGATGCTGGGCCTGCATTCCAGTGCTGGCTCCGAGGCCCAGGCGTCCCTGCGTGTCCGGCGCCACCCGGCAGGCAGGCGGGGGCAGGCACCCTGGTGTTGGAGACCAGGCCCTGGGATGGTGGGGGGGAGGCGGGCTCCAGTGCCTCTGGCTCCTGATGGCTTGCTCCCCTAATTCAATTTCAAACTGGTTGAAGGGCCATTTTAAATAGAAATAGGAATCTGAAAAAATAAACGAAGACTGTCATTAGGCAAAATTGGGGATCGTGACTGAATGCCATTCTTTAATTCTGATGGTTTCTTTATCAAACCAAGTTCTGGTATTTCATCTGAACCACACTGAAATGGTCTTTTTTTTCCCTAAGAAAATGAGCATTTTCAAAAGTAGCTTAAAAAAACAATTATCATTCTAATGTGAAATGCTCTGTTTTGGAAAGATTATAGCATTATGTTCCAAATTTTAGTTCAAAGGAAGTGGAGATGATGGGGCTGGAATGCTTCAGCTCCGCTGCCAGCTGCTGTAAGCTGACCCGCCGTGGGCGCCTGGCAGCC